>BGNK01000481.1:287576-317581 GCA_003297005.1 Symbiodinium sp. clade A Y106 | reverse complement strand
TTTCTCTCTCGCTCTCTCTCTCTCTCTCTCGCTCTCTCTCTGTCTCTCTCCCTCTCTTTCTCCCTCTCTTTCTCCGCTCTGTCTATCTCTGTCTCTGCCTCAGTTGCAACACACAAGTTTCCCAGTCTGCCTTTTCTTTTCTCGCTTTGTTTGCTTTTAATAAAATACCCCTTGAACCCTCCCCTCTGCTTGCCACGTACTCTAAGGCACAAGCTTCAGAACTGCTTCCTCCGCNCGCACGGCGCCGCGCCCTTCGGGCGCGGCGCTCTCTTTTTAGTTTAATTAATTTTCTACCGCGCACCGTGCCGTGCCCGGCAAAATTTGGTGTCGTGGAGCTGTAAGCCTCATAGTGCTGTAAAAACACACGAAAACCGAGCAATCTGTGTTGGAAAACAGCTCAACATCCGTCATGAAGCTGTCGAAGCAAACCGGCCTTCAGAGAAAACGGCTTTGGACAAGATCTGTTCCTTTAAAGGAGGAGCCGTTGTCGGAACATCTGGCAGTCTTTTGTATGCCGTTACTGATGACGAACGCAGAGGTGGAGAGAATCCATGGGGCCTAGATGGTGCCATTTACCACTGTGGCGATGAAGGCATCGGAGACGAATATTTCAACAACGATGCGGACCATGCGGTGTACATCGATGTACTGGGGATGTGGTGTCGATGTGGTCATGGACGGGGCGATTCTACTTCACACGGAACGCTTTGCTCCAACCTATTGTTGTACAGTCCGCATGTATACCCTCTAAGGCCGGAATTGGGACTCGGCAGTTGCAACCGCGCCTTTCGTTTTCTCAAGACGTGCCGAACACTGGCACTCTTGTCCTAGCTACCGTCAGCTATGCACCCAGTAGCTTGTCACTTCAGTCGCTGATCATTGGATCTGAAAAAGCTGACAGGGCTTCTGAGCATGACTGATGTAACGACGGAAGTCTTTTGTGCAGAAGCTTGCAACCCGGAGGGTACCCTAAACCCGTGAGGATCCCAACTTCTCGCAGTAGCTGCAGCACTTCTCTGCAGGACCCAGAGCAGCATTTTCTTTTTATCCTCCGTGGTTTTTTGGTTCCCAGATTGGTCCCAGGCCGCCGCGTTGGAGGCGCGGTAGGAACCCCAAACTATAGTTTCTGTACTCCAGATGCTGCACCCAGAGGACTGAGCATTCGAGCTCTTATTCCGACAAGAATGGCTGAGCTCTTGCAGCCCTCATGCAGTCCCAAGACTGAAAGCTCCAATTATGATGGCTTTGCTTAAACCTCCCGCACCTCCCGCTTCTGCTTTCAACTTGTAGGATTTGTATCAAGTAGATCAGACTACAACCGTGTCAAGTTGTAAAATTAGCTCGACACCAAATTTGACAAAAGTTGTAAACCTCTGATCAACGCCTAGTCACCAAATTTTGACAAGGAAAAGTTTCTCTCAACTTTTCCGTGGTATTAACAGCACTTTGCTTGGTTTCGTGTGTGTTTACAGCACTTTGACACGGTCGCAGCCCGATCGCACCAAATTTTGACCCGCAAAGTTATGTGGACAGCACTTTGACGGTTCAGCGAGAGCGCCAACTCCAAGTCCCTCCAGCCCAACTCAGCTCCAATCTCGCCTCCAGCACAGAGCGCTGGCCAGCCCGGTCGCCGGCAGTAATGACTGATGGAAAACCCTATCAGGCCTTGAAGGGATGCAAAAGTCTCGTACTTTTGTCCCAATAGTGCTTTGCTTTGCATCTAGGCCTTTTAGCACAGCACTGCCAAGCCTTGCTATTCGTATCTTTGCTCCGGAACATTATGAGACGTCGTAGTAGCTGCCACTTCGAGACCGCAAAAGTGCCAAAGTGTGAGATCCGCACTTTTCTGCGCACTCGTCTCGTAACTCGGGCTTTCGGGGTGTCGTTACATATGTTTTCAGTAAGAATCGTTAGGACGTGGCTTGTTCAGTTCTGCGACCTTGCGAACCTACCCGCCTGCCAAGTTTGGCGATGACGGAACTAGAGCCGTTCCGAGATCATGTGATTTCGCCAAAGTGCACGTTGGATTATGTCACCTTGCAACAGCAGTTGGCTTGCAGCAGAAACTTTGAAGTTTGCATGGACATGGTGAATATTCCGTAAATATTCCGTCTCTAAAAGAATATACCATAAATATGCCGTAAATAAAACAAGGAGCGTGAGATGTTTGGGGAGCAACTCTAGCTGAACCAGTGCGCGTGGTCGCAAACCAATTACAATCATGTTAGTGGCGTTTTGTGCTTCAATGTGGTTTTGGTGAAGCAATGTGTGCCAGCCTCGGTTTCTTTTGAAACCTTTCCGTTGTTGCTGTTTTAGCTTGTCATCTGCTACGTAGTTGCTGGCCGAGGTGCTTTCTATCAGGCTTTGGGTGTGTCACGATCCGCATCCAAGGAAACCATTCGTTTGGCGTGCGCTCTGTGGCGCGGGTTTTCCCTGCAGGGCATACTTAATTGGTGCATCGTTTTTTCTTCGGAGCTATTGAGCGTGGTGGTCGTGTGTTTGTAGATGAAGCCGTGTGGAGCTTCTACTTTCCAGGTACTTACGGCTGGCGAAGCAGCTGCACCCAGATGTCAACAAGGTCACACAAATCGTGCTTGGTTAGCCATCTGATAGTTTATCTTGCAAGACAGTTTTTTTTTGCGTTTGTGTTTTTCCCATTTGGGCCCAGAGCTCCTCGTCTCAAGGCAGCTGGGGCCGAGCAGAGCTTCCAGAAGGTTCGGGATGCCTACGAGGCGGGCAGCAAAATATGTGACGCCACAGAGTTCCACACATTTCCTCGGAGGTTCTATCCAACGACGATAAGCGTCGTGAGTACGACCGTCAGATAGCTCCTACTGATCGTGGGCCGAGCCTTGGCTGCCAGAGCCAAGACTTCATGTAGTGGAGTTCATGACTGGTGGACTGGTGTTGGTTGCAGTTTCTCACCTGAACTTGTTCTCACATGCTGTAAGGCGATCAGGACCTGACCCTCGGGCTACATGGATGTACCGCAGCCGAACTGGGCAGCCTGGAGGCCCGGAAGCTTTGGGGAGATGACGTGTATTTGATCACATTCGTGTCCGTCCAATCTTACCTGCACAAACAGGAACGAGCGGCAAGCCTTTCGGCTTCACAGACGAGGCAATGAGTCAGCGTCTGAAGAAAGCCTCCCAAACATGTTGACGACTTTTAAACTTTTAAACGTTCTTGTGCTCTCGTCAGAGATGTGATGTGTGAGTCCGAGCTGCTCGGACAGTGGCAGGCAGCATGGAGAGCTCGACAAGAGTATGAGGAGACAGTCTGTGGGCCTCCTCTTGTGCATGAATTGACAGACTTGCCGCTCGATTCGCACGGCTTTTGAGCAGGAAATGCGGAGACGCGCAGAAGAAGCGCAATTTTATGCAGAGCTTCTTCTCAGCAGTTTTTAGGAACTTCGTGCAGTTGAGGAACGTCCATAGCGGAACTTGGCGTGAGCTCAGGTTCAATCAGTATCGTTACCGGCAAAGTGCTTTGACGGCAACTAATTCAAGTCGACCATTGGTAAAGTGCTGCGGCTGTGCTCTCTCTGCCCTATTGTCCCCAGGCTGCCGACACGCAGGCAAACACACAAGTACGCACCAATTCCGTTGCGTGAATTTTCTCTCATTTTTGAGATCAAAGTTTTGACAGGACTTCCACGATAGCTCGTGTACGGACCATGTCCTCGGTTTTTTGCGGCCCAGGGCCCTCGAACGGTCACTGAGGTCTTTTCGAATCACTTCTACGATTTGTGCCACTTGTGGTGCCATTATGGTTTGCAGGGTCCTCACCACGGCAAGAGCCCGAAGTCTTCGCGGGATCCAAACTGTTGTTGTTTCACCTAGGTCGCCATGCTTTTTGGTCTTTACCGGCGGAATCGTTCAGTGGATCAAGGAAATCCAGCCGCTAGTTCGTGTTAAGGTTGGGCGGCAGCGGTGTTTGGAGCGTTCTTCTTGTGCTTTGGCTTTCCCTAGGCGGAGATGCTGTTTTGGGATGAATTTGATCGAGCTTGGGCTCGAGATGCTTATGGAAGGCGCTTGCGAGTGTGGCTGCAGACCGTGTGGTGGCAGCTCCACGCGTTACTGCGTATGCCAGGCTTCATCGCCTGCCAGACCTGGACAAGCAGCGCTAGCAGGGTGCTGGCGCTGCAACAGAGTCGAAAAGGCCAGGTTTGGGGAGGACAAAGTCTAAACATGGCGCAGACATGCAAAAACATTTGCAAGTGGAATCTGCCGAACTTTTCCTCCAGTTCTACCCTTCCGTGCACGCCGGGTTGGTCTGCGAAGCAGAAGCTGACCTCTGCAGGAGTGCCATGTAGACATGACACTTGAAAAGAATTTTCCTTAGCTCTCATGCCGGTGAATGCATCGGTTGCAGACGCTCTTAGTGTTGGTGTCCTTCCATAGGGTCCCGGCGAAGTACAGCGTGCAGCCTTTGAGCCCAGCGGACAGAGCGAGGCTCTTGTGGCTTCCTAATGCCACAAAAATTAAGAAGATTAAGTGACGTGGGGGGGATCGAGTTTTTGAGACAGGGTCGCAAGGGCGCAAGAGTTTGGTCTCCGATTGAAGTCACGATAATCGTTCTCGAGTTGATTACTTCAACAAGTTCTCCATCTGTGGTAAGGCATGTAAATGCAAAATGTCATCGCTTGGGAGTTGCGGCATGATCGGCATGAATGTGAGAATTGATCCAGCCATGCCCATGCCAACGTGGCTCAGGCATACTCCGCGGCCGCGGTTTTTCATGGAAATACCAACTGCCACAGTCATGGCTTGCATAGCAAGTGTCGTATGAATGTGCAACACGCAATGGCACTAGGAAAGATCACTCCGAGTTTGCAGCGTCATTACCTGCGGCTCCTTCCGCAATGTCAGTTCAGGCCTTACTCACCACAGACTGGGAAGCACGGTGTTATCCTCTCGGTCGTGCATACCCCCGAGGATGTGGAGCAGAAAGACATCGAGGTGCCCCGTGCTGTCATAGCTGCAAGCTGCAGTGGCTCTGGCTTTTTCCCATTTTGCTTTGGCTCGGCTTCAGTGAGATCGGAGCAGGTGGCTCGAGAAGATCAACAGAGAATAAACCGCTTCAGCAGACTGACACCCGGTCGCAACGAGGTGTGGTCGTCTCAGACTGTCCGACTTCGTGTCTGTTTATGCTGAGGAATCTTCGGATTCTCGGATGCATTAGAAGCTCCATGCCCGGGAAATTGTGATGAGTTTAGGAGTAAGAGGGAACCCTTGGCTCCTCGGCCCCTTGCTCGCTGGCGCAAGCAGGGCCGGGCCCCATAGGTATGATGATTTGGACGAGGAGATCGCCAAGATCAAAAAAGATGTTCAAACGTACAAGGCAGGCTCAGCACTTCAAGAGATTGATACTTCCGGTGCCACGGTGCACACCCCAAGTCAAAGGCACGCTTAGTTCGTTGCTTTATTCGTCTGCGCATGTACAGAAGCTTGACATGCTGTAGCAGGCAGGAGGCCTTTAACAAGGCTGAAGCCTGTCAATGTCTCGGATTTGCTGTCAGGATGCAACGGAGGAGATCGAAGGCCCGGGGGTTGCAACGACGGATCAGAACTTGCGCATCATGGGGCTCGTGCGTTGGAGCACCGCTTCTCCCAGAACGATTCTCCTGCAGTCTGAATGCAATGTTGCGGATGTAGAGGTTTGTTTGCTGGCTTTACGACACGAGTCGGTCAGGCTGCATGGAAGACAACGGGATCATGGTGAAGCTTGGCGAGGTTTTTACACCTGTTGATGAGGCCTGGCATACCGCGGGCAGAACCAGTGGATATTCAACAAGGGAGAGAAGGGTTTAGGGAGGCAGGTTTTGTGAAAGGATTCTGTGCTGGAGAAGCTTGCGAACCTCATCGAGAAGTCTGAGGCCGGACTTGGCCCCAAGCATCCTCTGTTGAGGTCGGTAGACCCGGTAGACGCTGTCCGCTTTCTTTGGTTTGGTGGTGTTTGGTCTAGGCCGCATTGTCCCAAAAGTCGGACGAGATCGAGACTGTGCGGGGTGAGCTGGACTCTTTGAAGAAGGCCCTCAGTTTCACATGCGCTTAGTGAACCGCAGCCGGACTGGCTTCCCGACGCGGGGCTGGGGTTGGATATGTTGTCTTCGACATCTTGCCATGCCGTGACAAAGCCTTTGTGGGGCTTCAGGGGTGGTGGCTTGGGGCAGCTTTGTGCGTTCATCTCGTTTATCTCGGACTTCAGTGTGCTGCTCAGTTGATGTTTCCAGCTGTGCTGGCGCTTTGGTCACGCAGAGGTGCTCTACGCCAAGTTCGGGACCAGCATCAACCTGGAGAAGTGAGGCCCACGGTCCCGGCCCAGACTCGGGCACCGAAAGTTGTGCACGGAGTTGCTGGTACACGCATGGGACTAAGCAGGAAGTCAGGGGCCCAAGGTGGTAAAGACCCTGTGGCCCACAGCTACCCGGCTGCTACTGGCAGCCTGAAGCAGCTGCGGGTAAAGCTCAGTGGCATGTGCTCTTCAAGCGAGCTGACTTCTGAACGGAGTTCTTTGCATGGAAAGGGGAAACTCTGCATCTTGCACTGCCGGTCTGCCTCGTAGCACTGCAACAAAGACCGTCGTGCCGTGTGGAGCACTGACAGCTGAACGCTAAGACCTTGATTCCTGGTCCTCAGCACGTCTTCACCCAAGCTCTCGCACTTTCACATGACATCACCTGGGCTCTTCGTGATAGTGTTTTAGTCAAGTTTAGTCTTGATGGCAGCCTCTTAACAGGACTGGATTCTCTCACGTTCACGTGGCCCTCCCAAGATGCTACTGCCATGAGACTGAACGCCCTTCTAGGCCTCGGGGGCCTTGGGTGTGCTCCCGAGACTTTGAGCCGTCTGACATGTCGTGCGTCGCGACGTGCCACGCGTCTTTAGGGGGCGGAAGAGCGAGAAGCCGGAGGCAAAGCGCCACAAGCGCCTGGCACGCCAGCTCAGCTTTCGAGCTTTGGCTTCTGAGTCTTCAGAAGAACTAGCTGCCGAGGACGTGCTGGAATCCCTGGGCATCGACCAGAACGTTCTTGCCCTGGGTTCTCGAAGGATCCGTGCTGCATGAAGTGACTCCCCTCGCAGCGTCTGAGGCACGTGGGCACCCAGCAACCCCGAGCGCGGAGCTTGGTCCGAATCTGTGGCTTTCGCAAACTGTCGTGCAATTCTGTCCGTGACTCAGGGCATGTTTGCAGATGTGCTAGTGTGCTTTGATTTTTGTGTTGCAAAGGAGAGGCTTATGCAGTCAAGCTCTCAAGCATAAACTCGGACTCTGTACAGCTGCGTTTTGCCTTAACAATCAACTGTGCTTGCACCGAAACGATAGCTTAGTGGTGCTTTCGATGGCCTGAGCTGGCGTGGTTCCACACAAGTCCAGACATAAAGTTGTGTGCGTGTGCTTCCAGAGCTCGGAGTGTCATTTCGATCATTTTGCATCGGCAAGAAACGGCACAACGATGGCTGCCAGACATTGGGTTCGGCAGACGCAGCTCCCGCACGTGGGAGCTGCAGCACATGCTGCAGCACATGAAGTTGGGGTGAATGTGCATGATAATGTATATAAGTATTTTTGCGATGTGTTTTGGTCCTATGTTTCTTCTGTGGGTGCTAGCATTTATAGTTTTCGCTGCTCGCCCTGCAAGTGCTGTGTTCCGGGTTACATCGGTTTGCTTCCGACTCGATTTATGTTCTTCCAGTTTCATTCGAGACGTCAGCATCTATGACTTCTGGTCTTCTGGTCGCAGTAGGCAGTGATCTTTCCAAAGGTGAAGCGGGCCGGGCAGAACGGACAGGGAACGGACAGGAGCTGCTGTTGACCAAGGGTGAACCGTCCTTTCATGACCCAGCCGCAGCCAGAACCAGGCCGAATCCAAGGCGTTTCGACCGCATGCCGTCGGAGTGTCATTTCACACGGCCAAGAAACAGCAAGTCGTAAGCACAACGNCGTTTCGACCGCATGCCGTCGGAGTGTCATTTCACACGGCCAAGAAACAGCAAGTCGTAAGCACAACGCTGGCTGCTAGACATCGGGTTCGGCAGACGCAGCTCCCTACCTGCGGCACACCTCCTGACTGGTGGGAGATGGTGGGAGCTTCAGTACATGCTGCTGCAGCAGGTGAAGTCAGGGTTGTTGCGCTTGTGATGTTTATTGTGTTTTTTTTCTTTTGCGTTGTGTTTTGTTTGTATGCTTCTTCTGTGCGTGTCAGTATTTAAAGTTTTCGCTGCTCGCTCTGCAAGTTCAGCATGTATGACTTCTGGTCGCAGTAGGCAATGATCGTTCCAAAGGTGAAGCGGGCGGAACGGACAGGGGCTGCTGTTGACCAAGGGTGAACCGTCCTTTCGTGACCCAGCCGCAGCCAGAACCAGGCCGAATCCAAGGCGTTTCGACCGCATGCCGTCGGAGTGTCATTTCACACGGCCCAGAAACAGCAAGCCGTTCGCACAACGCTGGCTGCTAGACATCGGGTTCGGCAGACGCAGCTCCCTACCTGCGGCACACCTCCTGACTGGTGGGAGATGGTGGGAGCTTCAGCACACGCTGCTACAGCAGATGAAGTCAGGGTTGTTGCGCATTATGATGTTTATTGTGTTTTTTTTTTCTTTTGCGTTGTGTTTTGTTCCTGTGCTTCTTCTGTGCTTGTCAGTATTTAGAGTTTTGTCTGCTCGCTCTGCAATTTCAGCATGTATGACTTCTGGTCGCAGTAGGCAATGATCGTTTCAAAGGTGAAGCGGGCAGAACGGACAGGGGCTGCTGTTGACCAAGGGCGAACCGTCCTTTCATGACCCAGCCGCAGCCAGAACCAGGCCGAATCCAAGGCGTTTCGACCGCATGCCGTCGGAGTGTCATTTCACACGGCCAAGAAACAGCAAGTCGTAAGCACAACGNCGTTTCGACCGCATGCCGTCGGAGTGTCATTTCACACGGCCAAGAAACAGCAAGTCGTAAGCACAACGCTGGCTGCTAGACATCGGGTTCGGCAGACGCAGCTCCCTACCTGCGGCACATCTGTGTGGGAGCTTCAGCAAATGCTGCAGCGCATCGCATGATGGCACCATCTTCTTGGAGGGGGAAGTCAGTCACAGGCAATCGTTTGCTAGAAGCATTCCTTTGCCCAAACTGGTCTGATCCAGAGACGCGAGCATAATGGACAAGGGCTGCTTTTTATCTCTTGATTCTTGTATTAGGTTTGTCTACGGGAGCATGTTGCTCTTCTACAACCTGAGGTTCATCCTCGGCAAAAAAGGCTGTCCAGTCTTTGAGCGGATGGAACCTCAGCTGAGCTGTTTTGCAGTGCTTGCCATGCACTTCACAACCGACCGCAACTTTCATCGGCACAGTTCCCCCTGATCCAAGGGTGCTTCTCGATGTCTGCTTGAGGTTCAAGCTCCGACAAGGAAGAGCTGAGGCCAGAACTCGGAGCTATTTCACGAAGTGCAGTCGCAAGCACGGCGACGCGGGGAGCGACGTGATGCACCGGCGAGGAAATGGCTCGCTGGTGAGGATGTTGCTACCGGGCACGCCTCAGACAAAGATCCAGCAGCTGGTGCAGAACCTGATGCAGCTGCACCAGATGCGGCAGATGAAGTTGAAGCAGATGCCGCAGCCGCTGCCCGAGTTCGTCCAGCTTTGAGCTCGCCTGCTCCTCCGAGCCGCAGGTCGATTCAGCGCCTCCAGCTGCTGCGACCGAGCCCGTGAAATCACCAAGGCAAAGAAAGGTGCCTTCGCTTAGTGTCATAGGCCACCGCTGACCACAGGCCGGTCATCAACTGGAGGGAAGCCTTTTCCAAGGCACAAGATCGGTGCCTTGGACAACGACCAGACGAAGAGCATCTGCCCAGCCTTTACCCGTTCTGGCCTTTCAGGTGGGACGTGGTAGAGGACGGGGCGCGGTGTTACTACCACCACTCGGACAAGGGCCTCTTCTTCGAGTGGGTCCGACGCTTTGGTGTCGAGGAAGGTTCTCAGATGTCTGGTTTTCAACAGCTCAGGACCAGCAGACTGGAGTCTTGTTCCAGTATTTCTTCGGCACTGGCGAAGCAAGAAGTGTTCCTGTGGGTGCCCCGGATCCTGGAGGAACCGAGGACGGCTGCTGCCAATCCGGCAAGCCTGCAGAGAGAGGAATCGGATTCACGTCTCTTTGCCTAGGTTGGTGACGACGATCTGCCCGAGCGCGGTCCGATCTGGTCCAGCGAGTGTCCAGAGACACATGCGGAGGTCTGGGAGGCCGAGCTTGGGCTTGGAGCCCCAAGACAGGGTCTAGAGGGACGCGCGAGAAATGACAGTGACTAATCTCGAAGCGAGTGTGAAAGGTTCGGTTTTGATGTGCGATTAGCCGAGATAGGCTTGGCACAAATTTGTGCATGTAGAGGCAGCTAGAAGAAGCAAGGTTGAGACTTGTTCTATATCATTAGATCGCTCGTCATGTGTAGATCTTTTTGCTGCAGCTGTTTCAGCTGAGCAAAGTGGCAATTGCCGCAAGGGAAGACCGTCACACCATCTGATGCTGCACGACGCTGCACAGGTTTTGCGAAGAATTCCTGAGTAGCTGACGTGCTGAGCTGATGTCCTGTGCGGCTCGATGGCGTCACGAATTGACCCAAAGGAGGCAGCGGGCCCTGTCGCGGCAGCGAATGAGCCACCACTACCGGCAGAAAAGCCTCCCGCGGGTGGCCAGGTCGTGAAGCAGGAGAACGACACTGCCCAAAAAGAGAAAGAGAGAGAGAGAGAGCTCAACTGAGCAGGGGATGGGGTCTGCCCATCCTCCTTGCCCCAGAGCAAAGCAAAGCAAAGAGAGAGAGAGCAACTTCACTCGGTGCCCTGCTGCTGGTCTTGCATGCATATCTCAGGCAGCCAACTTGCAGCTTGATTAATTGGACGGGCCGCGGAGCCATAACACATTACCTTGCATGGGCTTTAAGCCCGCAAANTTGATTAATTGGACGGGCCGCGGAGCCATAACACATTACCTTGCATGGGCTTTAAGCCCGCAAATTCGCATAAGAAGTTCTGAGCAGACTCACTCAACGCGGGGGATCCTTCCAGGGGGGAACCCATGACTTCCGCATGCTACCTTTCTTTACAGATCCTGCCGAGCTGGTACACCCGCCGTATTCGTTCACTGCACGTTTTGTGTTCCTTGCCTTTGCTTTACTCCACAAACAAGGCGTTGGAAACCAAGTGACTTTTCGGTAGATACCTACTTTGGGGAACCGCCTGTCCTAGTGACTTGCTTGTTTGATGTTACAGCTGTTGCTTCAACCTTGAAGGCGGACACCACTGAGCGTGACTAAGCCCAGAAAAAGGGGGAAAATCGTCCTATGAACTGCAAAGGGTCGTACTTATAGTGTTGCCGCCTTCTGCAATCCCCACCTTTTTGCAGCTGCCCCCAACAAACGTACACTAGGTCGTGCACTTAGTTGTTGTCTAAAAGGGAACAGCTGCCCTCAGTTGGGCCTAGCATGGGGGATGCGTCTGCTGAGGGTCTAAGGATAGTGCCATAGTGGGCGCGGGGACGAGGCCGGGATGCGGGATAAAGTTAAGGGTCGGGGGATGAACAGCAGACGCACTCCACCGGCTACNTGAGGGTCTAAGGATAGTGCCATAGTGGGCGCGGGGACGAGGCCGGGATGCGGGATAAAGTTAAGGGTCGGGGGATGAACAGCAGACGCACTCCACCGGCTACACCTACCTCAGGCTGCGAACCCAGCCGTTGACCCCAAAGCCCTGTTCCACCAAACACAGGGGAACGGGGGGGCCTTGGCCCGAGTCCGCTTGCGGACTTGTCCCCAGTGGAGGAAGGAAGGTATTTTGGCTATTTTGGCTCAAGGGCTGCACCTTTGCTGGGAGGCCTGTTCCGCCTCCTTGCATCGGGGGGGAGGCGCGGGGTTGCCCTGAGGCTGTGCCCTCAGGGGAGCTCCCGTTGCCTTTGCCAGCGGTGCTTGAGCTAAACATACCTGTTGCCATTTTGCTTCAGGAACTCCTTCGAGGACTGCGAGCCATAACCGAGGGGGGTGACTTTGAATCCCTACTTCCTTGTGAGCGACCTGGCAAGTGCAAGAGCTTCTTCCTGCAGGCCGCTGAAGGGGGGGAGACGCACTTCTTCGCCGACAGCTCCTTTGCATACCTAGCCACAGCGATCTCACCGGGCGACCTGACTGGGTGAGGGAATCCATCAACCCAGGGTTCGTGATTTTGGCAAGGACGGGGAGATAGTGAAGAGTGCCTACAACCACGACAATGGCTTCGGAACTCGCCAAAGTATGTAGAATCTGCCGCTATGCTGATGGGGTGTGCACCATTGGCTTCCGCAAAACCCATGAACGAGCTGACCCAATGTGCCGCCTTCATGGTTCGACTTCCAGGGGGACTGTACCTCCGGCACGAGCAAAGGTCGAGTGCGCGCCCAGCCCAGGAGCCGCCACTTGAGGAACAAGAAGGAGAAGAAGGGCACCAGCCAAGGACAGTGGGGGAAGAGCTAGAAACTGCCGGCCATGACCAGATGACGCTGTGTTTGTAACACGCAAAAGACTGCACATGCAGTACCCGCCGGACCCGCTGGACAAATGGATAGCCCGGGACACTCAGCTCAGTCCAGGGGGCGACTACGTGGACAATACCGCGGGGGAAACACTGAGCACGGAAGAAAGAGAAGAGCACGAACGGTACCTGGAATGCTTCCACAAGCGATGCAAGCTTGGGGGAAAGGCAGACCGGCTTGTGCGCATTGTCGACCGCTACATGCCCCGGATAGCCGAAGAAAACAGAATCTTCGTCATGCGGTTTCCGGACAAGNACAAGCGATGCAAGCTTGGGGGAAAGGCAGACCGGCTTGTGCGCATTGTCGACCGCTACATGCCCCGGATAGCCGAAGAAAACAGAATCTTCGTCATGCGGTTTCCGGACAAGGTGGAACAGATGTTGCGAGGGGCCCGCCGCGGGATCCGCAGAAAGATCCGGGCAAGGAGAAGGCAGCAACAAGGGGAAGCAGCCACACCGCCAAAGGAAGAGCCACCAGAGGTGCTCAGACCTGCCAATATGGGGGAGGATGCCGAGCAGTACAATGACGGAAGTTTTGTGGAAGACACTCCTCCAGATTGGGGGGACAGCCGCGAGGACTTGGACATGGCAGAGACTCAGGAAAGCGACCAGCAAAGCAGCGAGGGGGAGGAAGCCGACTCGCCGGCAAACCCATGGCCGTGGGGTCCAGAGGGGAGACCTTCAGACACAGNCCAGCAAAGCAGCGAGGGGGAGGAAGCCGACTCGCCGGCAAACCCATGGCCGTGGGGTCCAGAGGGGAGACCTTCAGACACAGGAAGAAGTCAAGGAGTGCTTGCAGAAAGGCCCGCACAACCGGCGAGAGCTCCTCAACCAACGGGGGAGACACCAACTGCACAACGGGGGCATCCCGTCACACTGCTGCCGAACCAACGCTGGCATGAGGTGCGGCAGGTCCAGGCCCACATGGCCCAGTCTTCAAGACATCGTGCGTGGCAGACGAGGGGACCACAATGAGCAAGTGAGCGCAGGCAAAATTCGGCAAAGTTGCACGCTTGTTGGGCGATGATTGGTTGTTACATGTTCCCACTGCTTTCTGACATGGTGCTATACGAAGTTACCTTTACTCGGTGCCCTGCTGCTGGTCTTGCATGCATATCTCAGGCAGCCAACTTGCAGCTTGATTAATTGGACGGGCCGCGGAGCCATAACACATTACCTTGCATGGGCTTTAAGCCCGCAAANTTGATTAATTGGACGGGCCGCGGAGCCATAACACATTACCTTGCATGGGCTTTAAGCCCGCAAATTCGCATAAGAAGTTCTGAGCAGACTCACTCAACGCGGGGGATCCTTCCAGGGGGAACCCATGACTTCCGCACGCTACCTTTCTCTACAGATCCTGCCGAGCTGGTACACCCGCCGTATTCGTTCACTGCACGTTTTGTGTTCCTTGCCTTTGCTTTACCCCACAAACAAGGCGTTGGAAACCAAGTGACTTTTCGGTAGATACCTACTTTGGGGAGCCGCCTGTCCTAGTGACTTGCTTGTTTGATGTTACGGCTGTTGCTTCAACCTTGAAGGCGGGCACCACTGACCGCGACTAAGCCCAGAAAAGGGGGGAAAATCGTCCTGTGAACTGCAAAGGGTCGTACTTATAGTGTTGCCGCCTTCTGCAATCCCCACCTTTTTGCAGCTGCCCCCAACAAACGTACACTAGGTCGTGCACTTAGTTGTTGTCTGTTACGAAGAGGGGAACAGCTGCCCTCAGTTGGGCCTAGTATGGGGGATGCGTCTGCTGAGGGTCTAAGGGATAGTGCCATAGTGGGCGCGGGGACGAGGCCGGGATGCGGGATAAAGTTACGGGCCGGGGGATGGACAGCAGGCGCACTCCACCGGCTACACCAACTTCAGGCTGCAAACCCAGCCGTTGACCCCAAAGCCCTGTTCCACCAAGTAGCTTCTTGGCTGGTGGCAGTGCGTGCTTGCTCATCCTGCAAAGCAGGGGCCTACTTTCACAGTGAACACAGGAACTTTATGCTATGCGGGATGGCCCTGCAAAAGCAGCTCGGAGTTGGGCTGCAGTGTGGATCTATCCGGTTTCGCGAAAGATCTACTGGATTCGCACCAATCATGCGAAGCTCTCAGAGTGTGCAGGTCTTACCCTGGCCACCTACAGATCCACGCGCCAAGGCGCTTGCGAGCATCCGCTCCCGGAGTCTAGCATCTGAATTCAGATACCATGATATTGAGAATTTTAGTCCCTCAGCTACCGCCATCTAGCCTGTCCGGCATCCACACAGTTTGCAGCAGTTTGGGGTGCAGTGGCATGTGCGTGTTACACTGTCAGCATTGGCGGCTTACTCAGGCTGACGGACATGAAGATCATGCTGTTGTCGTCACCCATATGCGTATACTCTTGCGTGTTTTCAGAGTTACAGCTCTCACGAGGTGCTTCGTCAAAATTGGGGGGTCTCTTCACAGCCATGAGCTTGTCGCAGCGGTCGGGTCCGCGGAGCGCCCGCCAGAAGCTGACTGCCACGGCAGGCAGCCGTGCCTTCAATGCCTGCCGTCACGTGCGAGAGGGAGCGAGCGAGAGATCCGAATCCGAAAGCGTCGGCTCTTGCACAGAGGGTCGCTACAGAGAGCCGTAGAGAGAGAGAGAGAGAGAGAGAGAGAGGGGAAGAAGAGAGAGAGAGAGAGCTGTAGAGATGTCTCGGGGGAAAGGTGAAACTTCTTAGTCAGCTCTTAAGCGTGGGGGAGTTCCGTGTTTGGTGCCAGACATCTCTGATGGGCACGTGGTTCCCTACAGCAGAGCTCTCGGGTGAGAATCCTCCCAGGGAGAAAGGACACCCTGCCAATGATCCGCGGGGGTGCGCGCGCACGGGGGGGGGGTTGGCAGCCAGGACGCTGCTTATTCCCTCAGGCCCTGTAGAGAGAGACACAGAGAGTGCTGTGCTGACCTGTCTGGTGGACGGATCCCGCGGTGCCTTCTAGTAGAGAATGTGGCATGCCGATCTTTTTTCGATAATCGGAGGACCCATGTTTGTTTCAAGCTCAGGGGAGGGTGACTGTGTCGCTGACAGGGAAGAGTTCCATGCATGAGGGTCCTGACTCGGTTCATCAGAGGGATCCAAGCCGCTTTGACGAATCACAGAACTCAGACAGCGTAAATCGGAGATGAAGAGGCGAGTGGAGAGACGGTGAGCGCGCTGTGCAGTCCTTTGCAACGAACAAAAAGGATTTGCAGAAGAAGATGGCATGCACCTTGAATGCTGCAGGCCTTTGTCTGGTTGGCTGTACCCTTGGGCCATCGAAGGCAGGCACGCTGCCTGTTGAGTGGCGTTCAACACCTGCTGGGGCCTAAAGTCTTGGCTTCGGACTGCTGGCTTTGCTCAGAGGGTGGCTCTTCCCAGGTACTAGTCCCAGAACGGCCACCTCTCCCACGAGTGGTCCGCGGTGTTTTGGCATTGCGGCAACATGCAGCAGTGTTTGACTTCCCCAAAAAAACAGGTGGTGGAAGCAAAACGCCGGCCGAGTCAACGTGGCATGCGATGGGCACCTATGCCTTCGCCGCAGCAGGCAGGTCCGGCAGGCTGAAATGGCTGAAGGTTGCAGCAAGCACCATCGCGTGTTTGGTTTCGCCTAAGATCAGGTCTGGGCCCATTCATGCGTCACACGAGCCAAGTTGGAAGCTGCACTGAAGGACGCAAGGGATCAGAACAGCGTTGAAGACGGATTTAGGTCGTGGCATGTGCTGCCAGGACCCTGATATCACCGCTATCGAGGTCGACGTCGCTATGGGATACTTAACAGGCTCACTCGAATTCGCCACGGGTTTATTGTAATAACTCCTTGCTATCCAGCGAATTACAGCAAATAATTTTCCAAGCTGGCCCCACGTTCTTGGTTTGGTATACAAGTGTGTAGCAGTGTACCACATGCTCAAGCAAGTCGTGCATGATCCGCTGACAGGACCAAGCGGAAGCGGAACCGCTCTTGTCCCTGTCATGGCGCACCCGTGCAGGACTCAGCTGCCCCGTGTTCAACAGCAGGTTTGAGATAACGACGTGCTTTTTTGTTGCCGTGCCCCGAGGCCTGTCCTCACTTCCGACCTTTCCTTCGAGACATTTCTTGATGAAGTCATTCGCGACGGCCGACGTCATGTTAAGTTCGACTTCAAGGCCCATGGTGGCAAATGCATATGCAGCCTATTTGTGTACTTCGATGGGCTCCATGCGGATGAAGCGCTCCGCGGCTGGTTGGCAGGACCTGGAGGCTGTGCAGCTCTGCTTGCCGCTGCTGGCAGAGAAAAGCCAGAAGCTGGCTGCGAATGGCCAGGCCAGGCCAGACAGTTCCGGCCGAATACGCTCAAAGAAGTGCATGCCCATATTTCCGCGTCTTGGTGTGTTTGGTTGGCTCAGGCCGTGTGGCTGAATGCGGATGTGGGGAGCCTAGTTCTTTGCCCGTGGCCGCCTGAACAAGGTGTCCTCGTCTTCCTTGCTCGGTGAACCTCTCAGGTGCTTCCGGGCCCAGGACTTCGGGGTTGGCGTTGCGCTGTTCCTGCCGACGCCTTCTTCGAAGCCGCGCAACGCTACTGCCCAGGCATTTGTTTTGTGCGATCTTGTGCGCCTGAAGTTTAGGGCAGGTGCAAGTCGCAAGAACTGAAGTAACGACTCGTCGAGATGAAACTGCGGAAGGCGCGCACCTGAGCCTCGGCTGGAAAGCGAACCCCGTGGGTCTGGAATCCTACACAGAGGCCGGCATCGCACCTTCTATGAGCGAAACAGCCTTATCATCTCTGTTTGAACCGAAGCATCTGAGACTCTCATATCATGGCACGCCAGGCCGACTGCAAGGCAATGGCGGAGCTTCTCAGGCCGGGCTGGCACATGTTGGCAATACAAGTAGTTTGGGTGTTTTGCTAGGATTTGCCAGCTGCAAAGTCTGGAATTTTCAACAACGAACAATCGCATGCTCACGGCATCCAAAAGCATTCCAAATGCACTCTCTGCCAGACGGCACCGCCAGTCGGCGAAAGGCGGGATCGTCTTTGCTGTGGCGGCGCGCGCTGCCTCCAAAAACCTGGACCCTTTGGTTGCGCTGCTGTCCCAGGCGGTATGTTCTTTGAGACGAGCTGAGGATTTGGAGACTACAGTTTCAATAAGTGGAAACAGTGCATCTAACAAAGTTATTTTGACGGGATTCGCCGAGCCTGTAGGGATGGACGATGAGATGAACCAAGTTGTTGTTTAGGTATGTTGAGTCCTGGAGTGACAAGTGCACAGCCTGCTTGTCGAAAGGTGCCTGGAAGCCAGCTGCTGTTCTGGACAGGCAGGTGATCTTGGTTGGAAGCAAATCAGACTTGATCCTGCTGAGAGGGTGAGGAAGTGCTTGGCAGATGTTGAAACCGAAGCCGGGATTATCTAAGGTCTGAAACTTACCGTTGTGTATACGTGCCAGAGCTGATCAAAAGGTGTAGTGCGAGAGGATTGAGGCGCACTTGCAAAATGACATCGACCTCGTCGAAAAGCTCATCTTCCTCGCTTTCACTTGTTTGCTCAACTTATCCCGTACCCAAGGTTTTGCCGTTGAGTTTCCGTTACCACAGCTACTGCTGGGAAATCATTGATTGGTGTGTGTGTGTGTGGCTTCGTGGCATGCATGGCTGACACCGATGCTGATACCTAAGCTCGCCGCAGCGCAGGGCAGCAGGGTCGTAGCACGACGCCGTAATCTAGAAGCTGTCGTCGTTGGAGCAGCTTCGATGTTGTGTTGCATGGGATCACATTCGCAATCAGGCGACATGTGTTAGCCGCGTGTAGTGGCGTACGCTATCGGCCGAACAATTTTGGTCACGCATGCCGAAGCCTGCGAAAAGCTCGGAAGGCAGCAGAGGTGGGATGGCAAGTGACACTTAGGAGCGCCGCGAATGTGTTGACAGGGCTCAAGAAAATGTTTGAGGTCGCCCTTGAGGGTCTTCGCTTTCTCCATCAAGGGCTTAATTCTAATTGGTGGGGTCTGGGCTGCCCGGTGCATTGTCGAGGCACAGATCTCGGGAGCCTCGTTTCGGCTTTCCTTCTCGGCTTCCTCTTGGCCTCGGCTTGTGGACTTTACTTGGCTTTCCGGCTTGCTCCGCCCTCCGAGGTCGTTGCTCGTCCTGCTTCTTCAGAAGCCGGGCATCCTCAGGTCAGGCGCAGGTTGCAAGGTCACGTGCATGGGAGAGCGGGAGATCTTTGACCTCTCTCTTCGCCTTGGTAATCTTAGTCTTAGGGTTAGGTCCTCCCCTTCGGGTTCCCTAATCTCTGCCCCTGACCCTCTGCCTACCTCGCCTAGCAGCCGAGGCTCCTTTGAGGTGGTTGTTCCTGAGAGCGAAGCCCCTCTTGATTGCCCGCCTCTTGTGCGACGGGCCCGTCGCTCAAGCAGTGCTCTATCTTCGGGTTCTAGGCCCCTAGTCTCCTCCCTTCGGTTTCCTCAGAGGTTGTAGGTTACCCTAGTCCTGCCCTGAGCGTGCCGGCTCTTCCTGGTCGAGCCTCCGCAACATCCTCAGCAGTTGCCAGCCCCCGAGTCGCCGAGCCGACTTCTGCATCGTACCCCTTGCAGGCCTCCGGGCCCGGACCTTCGGTCCCTCTTGGCTCAGAGAGTTTCTCTTCTGTGGCCGCATGTCTTCGGCTGCCCTTTCCCTCGGACGGTCAATTTCTGACTCAGGCTTTCGTGTGCAAAGAGCTTGGACAGCCGGGCTTTGGGCCAAGGCTGTGCTGGATTCGCCTGAGCGGACCCCTGCCCCTAGCCTCAAGAACAGGTACTACATTGTGCTGAGGGCGCCCGGCTAGGAGGGCCCTCGTCTTTACCAGAATTTCTCGAGTTACAAGGCCGCTTTGCACAACCACAACGACGACTCGGTGTCGCACGGGTTGCCTTCTCTGGCTGAGTGCCGTGTGTACTGTGCTGCTGCACAGGTGCCCTGCCCTGAGCCGCAGTGATGGAGCCTGCTGGTCTTCTTTGTGTCGAGGAGGGCTCCGTGCAGTGGATGGCCTGGAGGGGAACGAGGCTTTGTGCTACGCTGTTGTTATGAGACGCCCAGGCTGTTTTCTTCTTTGGCTGCCGGTTTCTTTCATTCCCGACGATGTGCTAGTTCAGGGTCAGCAGGCCGCTCCCGACGAAATGGTGGGCCGCTCTCAGAATTATTGTGCCGCGGTTCAGCTCTCCGACGACGGAGACTGGACAGCGCGCCGGTTCAAGCTCTCGTGTTGGACGTTTCGGATGCTCTTCTGCCCGCTTTGGCCCGAGCGACCTGTTGCTTTCAGAGGCGGCTGGCTTCGATTCGAACCGCCCTGGCATTTATCCTCTTGCTGAGCCGACTTTGGCTTGCAGCCGACAATTCCGAAGACAGGTCAGGTTATCAAACAGCCGTTTCGGATGCTCCAGCCGGGCCTCAGGCCAAAGGGGCCGCAAGGGCAAAACGCCCCACAGTCGCCCAACTGGCGGTGCAGCAGGAAGCCAGCCAGCTGTCGGTTTTGACAGCCCAGCCTCGGACCGCGGCTGCTCCGGAGGCTTTTGTCCCTCAGCTTCCCCAGACTCCCCCGACCTGCTGGGACCTCCCCCTTTGCAGCGAGGTACCAAGCCTGCCGCGGCAGCCGGGGCAGGCCTTCTCAAAAAGGAGCCAATTCTTACTGGTGTGCCTGCGCATGCATCAGGAGGTTCTCTAGCCGGGCCGAGGCCATGCTTCTACAGAGTCGAGCCCTGTCTGCTCTGGTGGGGCAGATGGCCCAGAATGCCGATCCTCTCTCAATCGACTTCGTCGAGCACAGGCAGCACAGAGGAGGATAGCCCCGGCCTTGGGAGCAGAGGAGATCTCGGCTTTCTGTTCTCCCTTCAGCCGGATCCTCCTGCGGCCGTCTTTGTCAACCACTCCTCTTTGCCGACTGCCGCCCTTCGGCCGTTCAGCCCGCTGGCAGATGCCAGGCTTATAGCCTCGACAATGGGCAAAAGCTTGGGCTGCCAAAAAGAACAGCGAGGCTGCCTAGCTCGTGTCTCGGGGTCTGGCTTTCGCCGTGCTTGGCTGCCTCTCACGCTTGCCTGTAGCTGGGTCTCGGTGAAGCCCCGCTTTGTTGAGGCTTGTTTTTTTGGGCTCCAAAAAGAGCAGCGTCACCACCTTGCTCGTGGTTCGGGGTCTGTGCCTTCCAGGCTGTCTTTGCCTAGCCGCCGTGACTTTCTGTTTTTGAGGTCGGCTGGAAAGGTTCCTCGTTGCATCGCTCCTGCTTTCCTAGCGACTTTGGCTGTTCTTCGCTCCTGGGTTTCTCTGGCAAGGTCCTTGCGCAACGAAGCCCTACGTCAGGTCTGTGCCGTGCGCGTTCCCCCGCACGAGCCGTAACATATGGTCTGCCCGAAGCGGCGCCCTCAGACAATAATTCGCTGCGTGTTCAGTCTCCGGGCGGGCCCATTGTGATGCCATACCCTCGTCTTCCTCGGCTTTTCGGCTGCTCCGTTTGATGATGCAGCCATGTCTGGGTCTTCTTCCCGTGTGCCGCCCTTGCTTGCTGGTCACGATCCTGAGCCAATGAGCTTTCCTGCAGGCACTTTTGACCGGGCTGTGGACGTTTGGAGCTGGGCCTCGGCACTCCCTCGCCTTGTCCTGGCTACTCGCACTTCCTTTGCCCGTTTCTTGGCGAGCGCTTTTCATCTTCGCTGGGGCGACGTTGCGTGCCCTCCTACCGCTCTGTATCCTTTGCCTGTCCCAAAGCCCGGGTGCTTTGATGTGGGTTCGGGTCCTGAAGGTGGTCTTCGGTCCTCCTCGAGAAAGCGCCGTGCGCTTCTCCTTGACCGTGCTGTGCACATTGTTGCTATGTCTTTGAATTTCCTTCATAGCAACTTTCGTTTTGTGCCAGAGGCCCTTCTTCAGAGGCGACCTTCTCCTTGCCAACTGCAAGTTTTGGCCAGGCTGAGGGATATGCTCCGAGCGAGTTCGCGCTCAGTCGGCCAGCCCGGCTGTGCTCCTTTGTGTTTCGGGCGTCGTGGAGTTCATTTGGTTGCCCGCCTCAGCCTTTTGGATTCCCGTGGTCTTGGCGCCTCTCCTTATGCGGGCAAGCCTCTTCCTCAGAGAGTTGGCCATTTCGCTGGTGGCCCCAGCGCTCTGCCGCCCTACCGGGATTCTGACTTCTTTCTTCTTTCCTTTCTGAGGCTGGCTATCATGTCGGGCCCCCTTTCTCCAGCGGGCTCTCTCGAGTCCTTTGTGTTCGCGATTCCTCCGCCTTTGAGCTGCTTCTCTACCTTCTGCCCCGAGGTCGCCTTCGTTTCTTCTTTGGCTTCCTCCCTGTCGGTTCTAGCTCTTCTGAGCTTTGCCAGCGTAAGCGCACTTACTCCCGCCCTCAGACTTGGGGTCCCTTGTGCCTTGGCCAAACTTTGGGTCAGCCTGTGCCTTCCTTCGGGCCTGTCGACTCCTGTGCGCTTGGACTTCCCTTTCGTCAGCCCTTCACTCTTTGGGCTCAGGGCTGCGGCTTTGGTTCAGTTGTTCGCTGTTGCCCTGGCTGCGCCTCTCACTCCTCCTATCAGCATCCTCGCTTCTACTGCGGGCTTTGTTAGAATCGTTGCCGACGCTATTGATCCAAGCCTTCGGTGTCGTTCTGTTCAACCTGCTCCTCCGGCCGCTGGTCTCGCGAGAGCGTCTTGGTTAATGACGCTCTTTGCACTTTCCAGTGGAAGCCTGTGCGTGCGTGGACTTGGGTAAAGGGGCGCCATATCAACGTCCTCGAGTCAGACTCTGTCGTGCAGTTGTACCGTGACCTCGTCTTCCGCGGAGGCGATTGCCGGTTCCTTGCTATCACCGACTCTGCAGTCGTTCTTGGGTCACATCAGAAGGCCGGAGCTCTGCTCGCCTGCTTTCTCCTTCTTTGAGACGTGGTGCTGCGATTCAGGTCGGCGGGGGCCTTTTCCCTGGACATTTATTCTCTCCTACGAGATTGAATCCAGCGGATGACCCTACCAGGGACGTCGAATGTAGGCAAGCCCAAGGAAGGAGGCTCTCCGATGCCTACCCCATCTGGGACGTAGCCGGTCTTGTGAATCTCACGAGGCCTCGTGCTATTTGGGTCCGCCTTTTCCTCCTTGTTGGGCTCCCTTTTGGTTCGTGTGCTGCCTCCCGGCTCGCTGCACTTCGTGACTTCCCTGAACGGTCTCGGTACTTTGGGCAACCGGCCCTCTGCCAAGACCATTCTGCCCTGGACTTTGACTCTACCCGTGGCTTCCCCGGTGAAGGCCCTCTGCCTACACTCTTCCTCCTTTGGCTTCTGGGCCCTTCTTGGGCCGTTGTGCTCCCTGCCAACGTGATGCTGCCGATCGTGCAAGGCCGCAGCAGCGGACCTTCGGTCTCTCTTCCGGCCGCCCGGTGCAGTCCAGAACTAGGTCTAATCGGGGTTGGTCATCCGCAGCCTTTTCGCAATGGCTTGAGGAAGTCGCTGGGTTTCCTCTCGCTTCTTTGATCGAGGGAAAGCCCTTCGACCCTGAGGAACTTTGCGATTGGCTTGTCCTTTATGGAAAGGATCTCTACAACTCTGGTCGACCTTACTGGCATTACGCCGAGACTGTAAACTCTGTTACGTCAGCTAGGCCAGCTTTCAGGCGGCAGGCCCAAGGAGCCTGGGACCTGGCCTAC
The DNA here is from genome assembly GCA_003297005.1 of Symbiodinium sp. clade A Y106. Taxonomy (NCBI): domain Eukaryota; class Dinophyceae; order Suessiales; family Symbiodiniaceae; genus Symbiodinium; species Symbiodinium sp. clade A. Next base: position 294,435 of record BGNK01000481.1, on the reverse strand, counting down.
ACCTGGCTCGCCGAGGAACCCTATGGGCATCATACAGCTATGCCCATGATTGTGTTGCTGAGCGTGCTGACGACCTGCTTGTATTGGGGGTGGACCAGAGAAGCCGGGTGTTTTGCTTTGGCCTGGGGAGCTTTGCTACGTGGTGGCGAAGTTTGCAAAGCCTTTCGCAGAGACTTGGTGTTCCCCTCTGATTCGCTATGGTCACAGAGTTTTGTGCTTCTTCGTATATCCGAGCCAAAGACGAGGTCTAGAGCTGCAAGCACCAGTCTGCAAAACTTGAGCCGAGCGATCTTATACTTGTCGCTGGGCTCGCCTTCGAGAAACTCCCAAAGGATGCCCCTCCTTGGCCTTTCTCCCAGCAGACTCTTCGGAAGCGGCTTTACAAGGTCCTCTCCGCCCTCGAGCTTGACAAAGGACGGGGTCGTGAGAAACCCCTCGATCTTGGCTCCCTGCGCCCAGGAGGGGCTACTTACCTTCTTCAGATCAGTGAGGATTCTGAACTCGTCAGACGACGAGGCAGATGGGTCTCTCATCAGATCATGGAAATCTACCTTCAGGAGATCTCCGCCTCGACGTTGGTCTCAGATCTTTCTCCTGAGTGCAAATGGAAAGTTCAAGGAACAGCAGCTCTTCTTGCGAACACTTTGGCTCTAGCCTGTAAGTGGCACGCGGCAGGTGTCCCTTCCACGGCTTGGCCCTTTCTCTGGTCCACGCTTTAAAATCCCTGGTGCTTTCTGGAATACCTGGGATGTGCGGGCCAGATGTGCTGTGATGATGTGCCACAGCTCGCTCGCCGGCCAAACGGTTGGAAGCACCAGAGATTCATCAAAGTGCGGAGGAAAAGAATGCTGCAAGCTCCTGACACTTAGGAGCGCCGCGAATGTGTTGACGGGGCTCAAGAACCCGCCCTCCCACCCTGAGCTTAAAGCGGGGCCAGATGTGCTGTGATGATGTGCCACAGCTCGCTCGCCGGCCAAACGGTTGGAAGCACCAGAGATTCATCAAAGTGCGGAGGAAAAGAATGCTGCAAGCTTCTATTTATTGTGAACAGAAAGGGTGGCACCAGTGTTCCGTGATTGGCCATCAGACCACATCAATGATGTTGTGCGGACATACACAGACCCACGTCAGGCATGTGGAAGCTCTAGGACGAGAAAGGCACAAACCCACGGAACCTAGTGACCTAGCAGACCATGCACGATGACCACCGCTTCGGTATGGCTTGTGAGTCTTTCTTGGCATGTCCCTTCGAGGCACCTGGGAGCCACCGATCCTTGTCGCTACAAAGGGCCGCTTGCGTGAGGCAGCTGATTTAGGGTTTGAGGTATTGGTGGCTTCCATTCGGTTTCTTCGACGTCCTGGTTCTGAATCGTTGGTTGGGCTGCGGTATTAGCTGCAGGTTCGTCCACTGTCAATCCGGGAGAGTTGGGCAGTTGAGAAACGGGAAAATCTCGTGGCGCATTCTTAGAAGGGTGTGTGGACGTGGGCGATCCTCTGGAAGCAACTTCTTGCTGAAGCTGTATTCATTACAGAAACCCAGCGAGGCCTTCGCGGCGCTGGGTTTGGGGTCGCGCTGCGGCTTCGACGTGCGCACCGTCGACCCTCCCAGGCGCTGTCGGGCCGCAAGGATGCGTCGACAGAGAGTTCGGCATGACAGGGCCTTGGAGAAGGTAAAGAAGCAGCGGAGCTTGCCGAGATTCCGATAGTCTGCCGAATGACACATGTGTGAGCGCATAGACATAGACGTTCGCGGAGTTTCGCAGAAGCGCCTCGTGATGCCTGGAGCGCAGAGAAGAGGATCAGTGCACCACTAGCATGAGCCAGGCTATTCTTGAAGTGGATGGCGGGAGTGACTGAACTCGTCACCGGCATCAGCAACACCATCGCCAGGGCATTGGCCCCCCAGCTTGTAGCAATTCAGTAACCGAATATTTATTGCCGCTAGCATCGACCATGCTTTGCAAATCTTAGCATCAATGCTTGTGTGCACAGTGTGCATGGTTAATTAAGTGTACAGAATCCAGTACCTGTGTTAGAGACAGAGGTCACTGCAACAGTGCTGGCACAGAGCGATCGCTAGCACTTCTGGCAAACTTGCTCAGCAGGGAAAACTTGATGGCCCTCTCCGTGCAAGTTCGCCTGCTTTGTCCCAGCAAGCCAAGCTGGCAGCCGTCTCAGCTTCGCTCGCTTCGCTTTAAAGCAACTACGCTAACACTTTCTTATTGGACCTTTATACTTCGTCGTGGCTGCTGTTGACTTGCGAAGTTTTGTTTAAGTGTTTGAGGCCAAGGCCCCTCGCGAGGCAGCTTTGAACACTGCCCCTCAAAAATGTTGGGGTGCGTGTGGGAGAGCGTGCCAAGGAGTTGGACATGAATCAGCATGGAGCTCTGCTAAGGCTGTTCAACTCCTGGCTGGCATAGAGACGTTGTCACGCTGCCTCAAGCAACGTGCATTGGTCATGCCAAGCATCCATCCCGGCGTCCTCATGTCGCCCTGTCACATGTGCCGCCTGCATTATGTGCATGAGTGAATATCAACCAATCGTTTGTTCTGTCATTGTACAGCCCGGTATGGTGTTGGAAAGCTCGCCCATCTCTGCATAATGCTTAGTTCGACCTACGGCCTTGGCCTTGTCATACTAATGTGTGCACTCAGCTTTCCTTCTACATGCCGTGGGGAATTTGAGGTTCGTCGCAGCGCAAAATTTGAACAGAGTTGTGCATGAGGCAAGCATGGCCGGATTACTCTCGAGTTTGTGTGCGGGAGAGCCGAAGCCCTTTGTCGTGTTGCACAAACTCGCGCACTAGAGCTGCTGCGAGGCAGATCTCGACATGCCTTCGACGGAAGGTGGTCAGACTTCGGAAAGTGCGGAGGCAGATGCTCATGGTGTGACAGGTGCAGAACTGCAGTAAACTGAGATTCGTTCTGTTCCCGGTGAGATGCCACCGCCGCCCGTGAAGAAGCGAAAGAAGACTCTGCCTCCAGAAGCTTGGCAAAACAGGAAGTCGCAGTATGTCCCGGTCCTCTCACTGAGCCGTGGTAGACCTTGCTGTGAGCCTCTCAGGTTCCTGTCATGGCCTCTGCAGCTCCGGCCGGCCCTGCCGAGAACCCAACCAAAGTCTACGCAGGTCAAACCTCCATGGGGAACTATCGTGGTCCGCTAGGTGTATATATAAGTCATTTCGAAAGGTGTCGTCGGAGCAGCTGTCAGTTCCGTGTTATATTTGTGGCAAAAGATGTCAGCAATCAAGATTGACAAACTGTGGTGTACGGTTGTGGTGGCATCGCTGAGGCGGATGGGGATGACGACGACGATGATCTCCAATTGTCACACTGACATGTTTGCCATAGATCCGAGGTTGCCAACCCAGAGCTCGACTTAGGGTTAAGGGCCGATAGGGTTTACGGGTGATTTCTGCTTGAACCGAGGCTCAGGTGTAATGTTTGCTCCTTGCTTTTTTGTTGCAGCGTGTATTCCAGTATCGTAAATGTTCTCTGTTGGAAACAAAGGCTGACGTGTTTTCCAACATTCTTCAGTGTTACAAAGCCGGGAGGCAAGGCAATGGTTGGAGCTGCGTATATTGTTGACAAGGTTCTTTCCAGGACGCTGTTCGGGTCCGGACCTCCTAGCAGTAGCCATGCTTGACCGTGCTGTGCTTGAGGACTCGTGAGTGAGATGCTCCCTAGGGTGGGTCTCAAGGGATGTCCGGAGACATGGGAGGAGAAGTTGGCTCAAGGGTTTGGCTGTGGGCAACACTAGACAGAGCAGAAGGGAATGGTCGAATGGTGTTAGTTGTCCGGGCAGGGAATGGTGCTAGTTGCATGGGCTTCGCCGAGACGCAATGATAACGGATGTCATGTAAAGCTCGCAGTGGCGCAGGCCAGCAGAAGCAGAGCCCGCCACGCCTGCCACCGCCCCAGATTCGGGTCCGACAAGAAAACTTGAGCTTTCCGTTGCGAGAGTGATTGGCGGTGATGGGTTTGGCCCTCAGGTTCTGGGCTGCGAAGGGCCTCCTCCGGCTCCAAGTTCGTCTTCGGCTGCCCTGGCATTGTTTGCGCTTCAAATCGGGCCACTTCTCGGCTCTGCTCGCCAGAAGGGTGCGAGTTGCCGTGATTAGCATGGCTTCAGAACCTTCCCTCTCATTTTCTGTTGACAAGTGAAAAAAGAGGCACAATGGGAGATGACCAGGCACCGCTCGTGTCGACTTGCTGGACTCTCGCGGCCAGTTATAGTGACGTATAGTGACCCTGTGCTGACGCTGATGCCGTTGGTGCCGAGAGCAGATGCGGGAAGCCGAAACCCAACACGGATGACGCATCAATGCGATGCCGCGCCGCCGCCAGTGCATCTGCAAACATACCCAACTGTATCAAAATCAAGGAAGGGTCGAAGCGCTGGCAGGCCTTCTCTCCTCGTCGCTTCGTGTGCTTCAGAACTTTAGACCCTTGCACTAATCACTACAGCAAGAAAATCCGTACACGAGCTTTCCCAGACAGGTGCGGTGTACATTGGGCGTTCTGCGGGTTTCGGATTGTTTCGGTTCAGGTTTGAACAATTTGAGGATATTGCCTGGGGTCGGTCCGCTCTAGAATCTAGAAACACATTGCCTAGAGCGCAGATGTCCTGGCTTCACTTCCTTTCGCCTTTTTCAGTTCGCTTGCCTTAGGTGGCAAACCCCATTAGGTGCTGAACATGTGTACATGTCTGTACCAGGTCAGCGCCCAGCCCGAAGAAGAGGAGGAGGAGCTGGAGGGTCAGGTCGGGTCCTTTGTGCTCGATGAGGATGAGGAGGCCTCCGTGCTGGGGTTTAGGGGCCAACCGGGATCACTGCGTTAGGTGCAAAGATGCCATGGAGTTGTGTCACTGACAAGACATTGCCTGCAAGCAGCTATATTGATGTTGAACGATGTCCGGTAAGTTGTGGCGGTCTCAATGTAAAATTGAGTGTGAGACAGAAAGAGAGAGAGGGAGAGAGAGCCATAGCCCTGACGAAAGAAAGAGAGAGAGAGAGAGAGATATCAACACAGCACACGCCCACCAAACCAGCTAAAGTAAAACACCGGGTAGGAGCACCGTAGCAGCTGAGCACAGGGGCTAGAGCAAGTACTTGAGTTGCGCGTACATGCTGTACTACTGTGCTGTTTGCAAGAAAGCCCCTAGCTCAGGCGCCCGCTAAAACAACGCTCTTAGCGCAAAACGAGAGGGGACCGGAACAACCTGAGCTGGACCAGGCAGGGAAGTACTTGAGCTGAGTTATGGCAACTTAGCTCCTAGGGGTCGCGCCGGCAAGCCGGTCCAGCTCCAAACAACTCCGCACCCCAGGTCTCACAACCACACAAGACTTGGACAATCAGCGTTAGCGCTTCTGCGCAGGGTTCGGGGGTTCTTAACCTCCAACCCACACGCTGTGCAAGCAAGCAAGCAAGAGATATCAAGACGGCCATCAAGATGGACAAGTCAAGTCGAAAAAGTGACACCGGCGACGATAGTGAAGGCTGCACAGGTTTTTCGTTGAGGCGTACAAACATTTCAACTGCTGTGGAAGCCGGTGATCCGAGCACAGCCCAAATAGTCGCACGAAAAACGGGATGTTTTTCCATACCAATGCACTACAGTCGCTGTCCTAATTCAAGTGTGAGGGGCACCCGCCCAACTCCTGAGCCTCAAAGTGGCGTGCCCGCAGCAAGCAGACGGCTTGTGGAAGCATGTTTTTGCCGCTCGCTCACACAAACATGAAGCCCCACAAAGCACCCTTTTCTACCATGCCTTCAACAGCAGTGGCAGCTTTCCGAGCAAAGACCCTGTGCTCGTTTATACAACTCCTACGAGTGTGTACCGGACATATACAGGCGAGAGGTCGTCCACGCAAAATGCTGGAAGGTTGCCCTCTGGAGCAGCTTACCCCTTATGACGTAATGTTCATCTAAGGTCTGCTGAAACTGTTGCCGTTGTTTGTCAACAAGCAACCGTCGAGACAACGACAAGACGAAAACATCTAAGCCAATCCGGCATATGTGTGCATCTTACTCCGCCCTAGAGGTACATTTACCTTACTTGGCCTTCTGTCAGCAGCATGCAAAGACTCCTTTGAGCAGCCCAAGCCTCAAACCCTATACCGCTGAACAAGAGAGTGTGGCAGGGCCTGCAAAACAGGGGGAAGCAAGGGAAGGAGCGATGAAGCGAGCGAGAGCGAGCGAGAGAGAGAGCCTTAGCACAATGGGGGGAGAACACCCGCTTGTTGTGCGCTAATCCTGACGGGCCGCAGAGCCAGATCCTATTGCCGTCTAGGGCCTACCTGCCCCATGCAGTTTTGCACCTTGTACCAAGCTCAGATTGAAAGATTTCTGATGGGGATACCAGCGCTCCCCCCACGTCCTCGTTCTGCACGGTTTTGTTGGCACTTTCTTGCTGCTGGAATGTAGGGGGGCGCAATTCATTAGGCGAACGCTATACTTTCCGAGATGCTTAATTAGAGAGCCCAAGTCCTTTTCAGTGAGTGAGGGGGAACGGCAAGACTGGCGTGTCTTAGTATTCCCCAGTTGTTGTTGCTGACAGGCATTGTGCTTGGTATGTTGTGCTTAGCATTGGTTCGCTGTCGTTCATGAACCGCACTGCCACCACAACTTTATCGTGTATTGGGGAGCTCGGTTGCTGTAGGTACTAAGGGCGGAGACGAGGCCGGGAGGCGGGATAAAGTTCAGGGTCGTGGGATAACAGCAACCGCACGCTACCTGCTGAACCGACAGTGGGGCTGACAATCAGTCCAATGACCCCAAAGCCCTTCTTTGCAACGTTTGAGGGTGGGGGCCGCCTCGGCGCGGGTCCAGCACGCTGGACCTTGACCCGTGGCAAGCAAGC
>BGNK01000481.1:88265-280447 GCA_003297005.1 Symbiodinium sp. clade A Y106 | reverse complement strand
AAAAGGCGATATGCCAAGTGAGAGTTCTCAGCAGTCATGGAGTTGGGAGGCCGGTGCAGACGTCGAGGAACTGCTAATCTCTGAGTTGGTCGCCGCTCCTCATGGTGAGTCTTTGGATAAGGCCTTTTGCCATAGGGGTTTTGACTTGAAGGACCTCGACATGTTCGCCGACATGTGAGGTATGCAAATGGTTCACAGCCATAGCCATAGCCAACAGCAGGGGTTGCGAGTCTTGCTTTTGTTCTTGTGCCTGATCCTGTACAGGGGATGAGAGTGTGTGGAGAGAACCTGCATTTGCACTTCGCACGCAAGTTGCATCTTTGCAGCTTGTGCATCGTTCGCCTCTTAGCAGCTTGGAGGTCCTCCTGCCAGAGCCAGGCAGCAAGGCAAACGCGGGCGGCGCAGGATATTTCGGATCAAACTGTGNGTTCGCCTCTTAGCAGCTTGGAGGTCCTCCTGCCAGAGCCAGGCAGCAAGGCAAACGCGGGCGGCGCAGGATATTTCGGATCAAACTGTGGAAAGCCAGCGCCTCCGAACTCAACAGCTCTTGTCACCATGGCTGATGCCGCGAAGCCCCAGAGCCAGGGGGAGTTCATCCTCTACACGACTCTCAAAATCATCGGCGTGCTTGCCTCGATCTACTTCTTCTTGATGGGATTGGACATGATGGGCAGCTCCTTCCTTGTGCTGGGAGGCAAAGGTGCGGGTGACCTGTTTACTATTGTGGACAATCCCATTACGGGTTTGATGGTCGGCATTTTGGCGACGGTCCTGGTTCAGTCTTCCTCCACGAGCACCTCGATCGTGGTGGGCTTGGTTGGTGCCGGCCAGGTTTCCGTGAAGTACGCGATTCCCATCATAATGGGTGCCAACATCGGCACATCCGTGACAAACACCATTGTGTCCATGGCACATGCCGGTGAGCGTCTTGAGCTTGAGCGTGCCTTTTCCGGTGCCACAGTTCCTAGGTCATCCAGCAGTAGCATGCCTCCCTTTCGATGCTGTGACAGTGAAGAGCAGGACTAAGGGCTTGCCACTCTTCGCCTGCCCCGGCCCCCCGAGGTTCATGACATGTTTAACTTCCTCAGTGTCCTCGTCATGTTGCCAGAGGAGGTCATCATCGGAGCCATTGCCGGGGAGGGTGGGATCTTGTATTACATCTCAAAGGGCATCACAGAGGCCGTTGTCGGACCAGAAACAGATGTCACATTTACTTCTCCCNTGCCAGAGGAGGTCATCATCGGAGCCATTGCCGGGGAGGGTGGGATCTTGTATTACATCTCAAAGGGCATCACAGAGGCCGTTGTCGGACCAGAAACAGATGTCACATTTACTTCTCCCACCAAATTCATCGTTTCCCCTTTGACCGATGTTTTTGTGGATCCGAACAAGGATGTGACGAAGTCGCTTTCTTTGGGTGCACCCAAGGCCCATGCCATGCCGACTGGCCTAACGGGAAGCTGCCCGAGCACCATGGACTGCAGCAACTACTTCTGCGTTTCCTCGTCCATGAGCAAGAACTGGAAGAAGGTCGACAAGGACGCCTATGCCGCNATGGACTGCAGCAACTACTTCTGCGTTTCCTCGTCCATGAGCAAGAACTGGAAGAAGGTCGACAAGGACGCCTATGCCGCCCTGGCAGAGTGCAGCACCTACTTCCCGCTCTTGAACCACGGCTGCGGTTCGGACACGTGCTACTTGGAAGCTGACAAGTTCTATGCGCAGTCCATCGAGGGTGGCACTATCTTGGACGANCTGGCAGAGTGCAGCACCTACTTCCCGCTCTTGAACCACGGCTGCGGTTCGGACACGTGCTACTTGGAAGCTGACAAGTTCTATGCGCAGTCCATCGAGGGTGGCACTATCTTGGACGAAGGTGCCTTTTCTGGCATGGGTGATGTTGCCGGCGGCATCGTGGGGTTGATCTTCTCGCTGATCATCGTCACCGGCACCCTGTTCTGTTTGGTGAAGCTCCTGCACAGTCTCATCATGGGTACGGCAAAGAAGGTGATCATGCGTGCCACGAACATGAACGACTATGTGGCAATCTTGGTTGGCCTTGGCATCACGTTTATCGTGCAGTCCAGCTCTGTGACGACTTCCACCCTGACTCCGCTCTGCGGGGTTGGCGTGCTGCCCGTGCACAAAATGTTCCCGATGACTCTTGGGGCCAACATCGGTACGACATTTACCTCAATGTTGGCCGCCATCGCGGTCATGAAGCCAGACAGCTTGCAGATCGCCTTCGTGCATTTGCTCTTCAACATTTTTGGTATCCTGATTTGGTTTCCAGTACCTTTCATGCGCCGAATCCCCATCAAGGCCGCCTGCCTGCTGGGCTTCTATGCCTCCTACTGGCGCCTCGTGCCCCTGATCTACATCCTGGTGATGTTTGTGGCTTTGCCTGGTGTGGCCCTGGCCATCTCGTTGCTTTACGGAGCCAGCATTGCCGGCGGCATCGTCGTCACGCTGCTGGCCCTTGGCGCCGTGGCCGGCTTCATTGCTTGGTGGTGGATGGGCGGCTGCTACAAGGCACCAGAACGCGTAAACACATGTGCTTGACTCTGTGAGAAAGTGCCCTCTTCCTCCGCCCCCTCTGGTCCCCGCCGCTCCACTCTGCAGGTGGTCTCCAAGGAGCTGCGCGAGGAGCGTGCGGCGGAGATTGCGGCCGAGATGGGGGAAGCCGAGAAGCCGCAGGAGACGTTACGAGTCAGGGCACGTGTGGGGCGCCTGATCGAGGGGCTTCGGGCAGTTTGGAAGCATCAGAGCCCTTTGAGGAGGCAGCTGGCGAGACTGCAGAGACTGCAGTCTAGGCTCAGACGGGCAAGCTGCCACGCACAGTTCAAGACTGAGGAGCTCTCCGGCTGCTTTACGAGGGAGGGTGTTTCGGCAGGGCACGGTTCCGTCCGAAGGTTGGAAGGTCGAGGTGGTCCCTTTTTGCATTTTGCAGAACTTCGCTACTCTACTTGTAGAACTCTAGAGACTCTAGAGGTTCATGGTGGTCCAGTGGTTCAGTCTTCATCGGATGCTATGCCAGGTGGGATCGGCTTGCTCTGNTTGCATTTTGCAGAACTTCGCTACTCTACTTGTAGAACTCTAGAGACTCTAGAGGTTCATGGTGGTCCAGTGGTTCAGTCTTCATCGGATGCTATGCCAGGTGGGATCGGCTTGCTCTGCGCCTGAACCGACGCACGGACGCACTTGCCGTCACATCCGTTGCTTTTTTCCACTGCAGTCTTGCATTCTTGGTTTCAGACTTGGCATTCATCTTGCCCAGCATTTAGAATAAGTCTCCGTCCCGGGGTCACGAGATGCTTCATGCCGTTGGACAGGGTGCGAGCCNCAGAACCAGATGCAAGAGACTGTATCATGCAGCGATGTCTCGGAGGAGGCTGCGTTTCCAACTGCATCCGGCGCCTCCTCGTGAATTTTAGAGAGAACCTCCAAAATGAGATTTCTCCTCGGACTCTTGGCGTAGTCATGAACAGGTGCAAGCACAGAGATTGCAACTGTCATCCTTGCCTAGTCGGCAATAACGTAGTTGAATGCTCAGTGTAGGTATGACAATGTATGACACTGGTCAATGTATGATTTGCCAAGCCGCGTCAGCTGCACACCTTAGGCCTGGAAGGCGTNCCTTGCCTAGTCGGCAATAACGTAGTTGAATGCTCAGTGTAGGTATGACAATGTATGACACTGGTCAATGTATGATTTGCCAAGCCGCGTCAGCTGCACACCTTAGGCCTGGAAGGCGTCTGGTCGGAAGACATGTGTGAAGTTCCGTTACATGTTTCGGTTGTCGGCCTTCCTGTCTAAAGTGGCAAGGGTGTCTCTTCACGATTGCAGAGTTGAGCTACAGTATCATGGCAAGGCTCCCGTGGAAAGTAACATGCGTTCGGCAATCTCTGCCTGCATGCGCTGCGACTCTTGTACCGCGCAGTGGTTGGGTGTCCTAGGTTGCCGGCGTGCTGGCGGTAACCTCAAACGCGGGCCTGGCGAGACCAAGTGTGGTGCCATGCCGCTAACACGCTGGGAACCAGCTCGTACAGGTTGAGCTCAGCACGCGAAGGNGGCGAGACCAAGTGTGGTGCCATGCCGCTAACACGCTGGGAACCAGCTCGTACAGGTTGAGCTCAGCACGCGAAGGATCCAGATTTGATTTATCCGATACATGCAACCAGCAGTTGCCTTGAGAACTAGGACCATTCAGGTATTTTGCGATGTCAACAACGTCATGCGCACCGACTCAGTGACTCTGGAGACCTGCGCTGCTTGGGCGACCTTGTTACTGGCAGCTGCCGGCGGAAAGCTTGAATTCCCCATGCATGCTTCTGTGTCTGAGTGTGCGTGTGCTGGTGATACCAACTGTGGTGCCGAGCACACAGGTCAGCTGTGGCAGGTCTTGAGCACAGCTCGAAGGCGATCCAAGATCCCATTCTCGAAGCATAGGTCACGGCGCCAGCCCTCTGTGCAGAGGGAGCCAGTNTACCACCACCATTACCACCTGCGAAGATCGGGACGAATATGAGGACGACGATGACCATTGCGGCCTTCTACGACGACCACGACCACCACCACCAGCACCACCACCACCACCACCACCACCACCACCACCCCAACCACGATGTTCGGCACCCAACTTGATGCATCTGGGAGCCAGCACTTGCAACATCATACCGCGGCAGTGACCCCCATGGAACATCTGAGTTGTGAAGATATTGAGAACTGCAAACTTATCAAGCAGCGGCCGAGGACGAAGGTCACCACGACAACAAGCGGGCATATTGGTTGACGTTTGCTCACAACATCTACTAATGTTGGCAGCGCCAAGCGCATGATACTAAAACAAGGGGGAGCAGCAGCCTGCTCCGTTTTGAATCATGATGTTGCAAACGTACCATCAATACTTGCATGGTTCGCTATGACCTTTTCCAGCACTGCTGGACACTCATACATTGGTGTGTTCTGGGGCCTGAAAAACTGACCATGAATTCTGCCAGGCGTTTCTTTTCACAAGCCTGCTTGCTTTTCCTCGCCCGATCAAAATCTCCGATCGCCATGGCCGACGCAGCCGTGAAGCCGATGGACCAGGGGCAGGTGATCGTTATGACCGTCGCGAAGATCATCGGTGTGCTTGCCTCGATCTACTTCTTCTTGATGGGATTGGACATGATGGGCAGCTCCTTCCTTGTGCTGGGAGGCAAAGGTGCGGGTGACCTGTTTACTATCGTGGACAATCCAATCACAGGTTTGATGGTGGGCATCTTGGCGACGGTCCTGGTTCAGTCTTCCTCCACGAGCACCTCGATCGTGGTTGGCTTGGTTGGTGCCGGCCAGGTTAGCGTGAAGTACGCGATTCCCATCATCATGGGCGCCAACATCGGCACATCCGTGACAAACACCATTGTGTCCATGGCACATGCCGGTGAGCGTCTCGAGCTTGAGCGTGCCTTTTCTGGTGCCACAGTTCCCAGGTCATGCAACAGTAGCCTGCCTCCTTTTTCGCTTGGCGTCTTCCGATGGTGTGAGAGTGAAGAGCAGGACTGAGGGCTTGACACTCTTCACCTGCCCCGGCCACCCGAGGTTCATGACATGTTTAACTTCCTCAGTGTCCTCGTCATGCTGCCAGAGGAGGTCATCATCGGAGCCATTGCCGGGGAGGGTGGGATCTTGTATTACATCTCAAAGGGCATCACAGAGGCCGTNCATGACATGTTTAACTTCCTCAGTGTCCTCGTCATGCTGCCAGAGGAGGTCATCATCGGAGCCATTGCCGGGGAGGGTGGGATCTTGTATTACATCTCAAAGGGCATCACAGAGGCCGTGGTCGGACCAGAAACAGATGTCACATTTACTTCGCCGACCAAATTCATCGTTTCCCCTTTGACCGATGTTTTTGTGGACCCGAACAAGGACGTGACGAAGTCGCTGTCTTTGGGTGCACCCAAGGCCCACGCCATGCCGACTGGCCTAACGGGAAGCTGCCCGAGCACCATGGACTGCAGCAACTACTTCTGCGTTTCCTCGTCCATGAGCAAGAACTGGAAGAAGGTCGACAAGGACGCCTATGCCGCNACTGGCCTAACGGGAAGCTGCCCGAGCACCATGGACTGCAGCAACTACTTCTGCGTTTCCTCGTCCATGAGCAAGAACTGGAAGAAGGTCGACAAGGACGCCTATGCCGCCCTGGCAGAATGCAGCACCTACTTCCCGCTCTTGAACCATGGCTGCGGCTCGGACACTTGCTACTTGGAAGCTGACAAGTTTTATACGCAGTCCATCGAGGGTGGCACTATCTTGGACGAAGGTGCCTTNTGCAGCACCTACTTCCCGCTCTTGAACCATGGCTGCGGCTCGGACACTTGCTACTTGGAAGCTGACAAGTTTTATACGCAGTCCATCGAGGGTGGCACTATCTTGGACGAAGGTGCCTTTTCCGGCATGGGTGATGTTGCCGGCGGCATCGTGGGGTTGATCTTCTCGCTGATCATCGTCACCGGCACCCTGTTCTGTTTGGTGAAGCTCCTGCACAGTCTCATCATGGGCACAGCAAAGAAGGTGATCATGCGTGCGACGAACATGAACGACTATGTGGCAATCCTGGTTGGCCTGGGCATCACGTTCATCGTGCAGTCCAGCTCTGTGACGACTTCCACCCTGACTCCGCTCTGCGGGGTTGGCGTGCTGCCCGTGCACAAAATGTTCCCCATGACTCTTGGGGCCAACATCGGTACGACATTTACCTCAATGTTGGCCGCCATCGCGGTCATGAAGCCAGACAGCTTGCAGATCGCCTTCGTCCATTTGCTCTTCAATATTTTTGGTATCCTGATTTGGTTTCCAGTACCTTTCATGCGCCGAATCCCCATCAAGGCCGCCTGCCTGCTGGGCTTCTATGCCTCCTACTGGCGCCTGGTGCCCCTGATTTACATCCTGGTGATGTTTGTGGCTTTGCCTGGTGTGGCCCTGGCCATCTCTTTGCTTTATGGAGCCAGCATTGCCGGCGGCATCGTCGTCACGCTGCTGGCCCTTGGCGCCGTGGCCGGCTTCATTGCTTGGTGGTGGATGGGCGGCTGCTACAAGGTCGTCTCCAAAGAGCTGCGCGAGGAGCGCGCCGCAGAGATTGCTGCGGAGATGGGCGAGAAGCCGCAGGCCGAGGCGGAGACCTCCGCCGCCGGAGGCGAGGCTGCCGTGTAGGTGGCCGGCTTGCGAAGTTTTGTGTGATTTGCTCACTGCCATGCAGCCGTGTCTTGACGGCAGCCTTTCAATCAGCCTTGCATCCGAAATCGGTATTTCGTGATCCCGGGTTACGTTGCTAGTAGCGGGAAGCATGAAGAGAGATGCAAAGCTGTTGAATGAAGCAGTGCCATGGAGGGCCGCATTGGAGATGTGTACCTCTTTCGTATTTTCAGCATTTGTTTTCATGATCTGCTAAGTGCAGAGTCTGTATCTGCATCTTCGTAGTAGTCGTGTCGACGCAGGGTCTGCCTTCACTGCCGTCAGTGATTTTTGTGTTGGGATGCGGTTAAGCGAACTTTTCCAGCCAATGGCGGTGCAGCGACTGATCGTGGAAGAGTCCCCTTGAGTGAGCACGCTCGATGGGGAGCCCTCGAGAGTCACGAGCAGTTGTTGATGAGGCGGACCCGGCCAGAGGCACCGCAACTTTTGACACTTCTGTGCAGTCAAACTGCCAGCAGAAGAAGCATCGTCTGCACAAGTGTGTAGCATGTTCGCAAGACTTGCCGGCTGCGGACGTTCGAGCCAGGCTTAAATTCCTACGGATGGGTCAAAGACCATCTAGTTCTCGAGAAGGAAGCCGCATCGCCCATGTCGAGCCGAAAGGTTGTTCGGGGATCGTCGCTGCGACAGCTGATGATAATGCTGATGATGTCCGTGTTGATGATAACATCGAGGCTGGTTGTCATGATGGCGACGATTCATGATGGAATCTGACAAATGACAACAGTGTAACAATACTGTCAGTTCTCGTTTCTGATGGCCATTGTCATGGCGATCATGTTTTGCTGCTGATTGTGGTGATTACATTGTCCATGGCGACGGGGATAAACATGATAGCGGAGAAGTAGAGCATTTCTTACAGAGGAAGTTTGCATCAAGGACGGTGGTAAGACCGAGGAATGACGGGGACAAAGAATATGATGATGGCAAGGGTGAGTATGAGCAAGGATGCTTTGTCTTGCTGCAGGCTCGCTGCTGCGCGTCCGAAATGTAACAGCCATACAAGCGAGGAGGCTGACTGGTGTCAAGGCCACCAGCAGGGGATGTGTAGAATCGTCAAAACATGATTTCTGACATTCGAACTGGATCGTTCTTTTGCTGAGCGTTGCGGAAGCGATTCGCTCTTTGCTTGGACAGCTGGCTGACTCAGCCCTAGTATGCCGGATCCTAGTCGTCGAGGGAACCCGTCAGGAAGAATGTTAGCAACTCTCCAGGCCCCAACGTTTCTGGTACACTTGGGGCTTGGCAAGCTAATCCGTAGGGCTTCACAGTTAGAATGGGTTTTGAGGGTTTATTATAGTATAGTTGTACACAGGAACCCGACGGAAGAATATTGGTGTTTGGAAGTACTAGAAATCTAGCGTCCCTTCGCATGAGCATTAACTTCTGAGATTCTTGTCGTGCTCGGAAGACGATACTTGTCGTTCTGTTTGTTTTACGCATGCTCTTTGCCACACCTTCTACACCAATTATTCTCTGGAATCTGCAGGTAACACCAGATTGGCGATTCGTCTTGTTCGTAGGCGCACCGGCCGACTTCGAGACTTTGGGTTTATTGACGATGGTTTCGCGCACTTCAGGATTTGAACGCCGTTGTTTGGCAAGTGCAAAGCTTCTGGGATGGCAACCTTCATGTTACGAGGTCCTGGTCCTAATCGTTCCTTGATGACAGGCGAAACACAAGAACATGCCAAAGCACTGGTGCCTGATGCTGTTTACGCACAAAGGACAAAAGCTTCCTGCCATCTGAGATTTTGCGAGATGTTTTACACCAGCCAGCTCGGGCTCTTGGGAGTGGAGCGATCCTCTGAAGGCTCCAAGCAAGCTGCTGTTTATCTTCACTGACCCAAGCCCTCAAGTCAAAAGCCCTAAACCGAGCTACAGGGCTTCAGGGTTAGAGACACAGAGGTCGAAGTGCGTAGCCAAGCTTTTTGCATCCAGGTTCCTTGTCGAACGGCGTTGGGAACATCTACTCTGTGGATGCTCAGGATCCGGAGTTCTGCGATACTGGCAGTTGCCTGTCACAATCTTCGAACCCATCCTAGGGCGTGACAAAGTTGCTCTGGTCGCCTGTAGTTGGCGAAGCTGATTCTTGCAGCAGTGGCTCATCAGCCTAGACATCTCAAGGCTGCACTTTTCGGGTTGTGTTGCGTGAAGCAGACTGGGGTGGCGAAAAACCTGCGATGCACGACTTGTCAATTCGCGGGTGAGTTAAATCGCAGCCGCTGCAGGAGACTGATGCCCGAAGAGCAGTCCCACTCTTGACGCAGGTGGGGCTGGCCTTGCGGGCTTGCAAGAGGTTTCAGGTTCGGGTGATATGCGCAACTGCACTCCTTTCCCACTTTTCTGCTCTCCTTGTCTTTCTCCTTGGGTTCTTGTCATATGCACAGCGCCGGTGATCGGAGACCAATCAGTCTACCGCTGGAACCACGGTGTGAATCCATCCCGGCCGTGCCAAAACGAAGGGGTCACTTCCTCCTTCACCCTTGCATCGAAAGAACAAGCTGCTTTGATACGGGCACAGGCAAGGAGCTTGATGCCATGCTCTTTTGATCCACCTGGCGATAATGACGCAATGCCGTAAGGTGTAGTATTTCACACCTTGTTAACAGCTCAAATTTTCTGTGTGACCGGATCCGCTCCACTTTGTTTTTTCGAGTTGCCACATCAATTGGCCTCCTTTGCAGAGTAGGTTGCAAAACGACACATGACGCAGATATAAATGAATGCTCGAAGTAACACTTGGCCAGTTGGTGGCTTGGCAGCTCCGTCAAGAAACAAACGATGTTGCAGAGGCAAAACCTGAGTGTGGGCAGGTGCAGATGGACGCCTTAGATGCCGCATGCCAGCTCCACACGAGAGCGGTGCTTGACATCCTCGAGGCTCGAGCAACTGAGTTGTCTGCGATGCGAGGCTCTGCCAGGATCCGATCCTCCTGCGGCCTTATCGGTCTCATCGTAACAAGCTACCAAGATTTAGCTTTCCAGGAACCCGGATGGTAGCTTCTGATGGTCCTTCTCAGGTCCGGAGGGGAAACCTTATTGCTGCCTTTGTTATGCAGTCTAGTAAGTATGGCTTTGGTTCGATGTTGAAGTGTGTGGACAGGTTCAGGTCAACTTCGATTGAGTCTTGCTTTCTGCGCCCAAATGGGGGATCCAACCCGAGTAGCAGATCCCGTTGAATCAATGTGGCAGCAAATTCGCAGACCTGGTTTGGCACTGCAGGAGCGTGGCCACCAGCCTGTGTGGCATGGATGCAGAAGTTGCCGGGGGGGGGGGGGGGGGGGGGGGTCTGGGGAAAAATGGAAGAGCGGGGCAGGGGNGAGAGTAGGGTGGGACTGCGGTGGCGGTGGTTTGGTGCGTGGGGGGGTGGGGTCTCTGGGGGGTGGGTGGGGGTGGTGGGGGGTGGGGGGGGGGGGGGGGGGCAGGGGCGATTCTGTGAAAATCTGCAAGCAGGGCCAGGACTCAGGCCAGATCGGTGGTTGGGCCTTCATGAGCCGTGTGGTGTGGTGTCTGTGGTGTCTGTGAAGCAAGGCAAAAGACTGCCCGAATCACGGGCTTCAAGCACCTGCAGGCGGGACGAAGAAGCGAAAGCAACTGTCGATTCGGGGCCCACGTAATTTTCCGGTAGGAAGACACCTTCGCCCTCAATCGCAACATAACTCATAACCAACATGCTGTGATATGCTTGCATGGGGAAAGGAGGCGTACTGTCCAACTTGTCAGGTCATCATCCCTGGCATCGAGCCGGTGGATTTCGGTGGCACTTTTCAAGGCACCGGCTTGCGAACCTCAGGGGAGGGAAGAGTCAAACGAGAATTGCCGACATAAGATGCGGGCGGACCATCCGCCTTAATTACAAAACGACCCCAAGCGCTCGTGGCTGATGTTTCTTGATGTCTTTGATGTTTGGATCCCGGACACCCTTAGCCGCCATAGCCCTTGGCTGACGGAAGGGCTGCCTGCACAGCCGCCGGGCACCTCCCTGGTCTACCGGGCGGCCTTCAGCTTCGTTTGCAGGCAGGTGGAGACGCTGATGAGCGGAGCCTTGGCTCTGCTCTAGTGCTTTTGGGGATCCAGGGCCAGGATGCTGTCGAAGGCTTTAAGGACAAGCTGGTCTGCTGCTCTGACTTCTGACAGGCACGCACCCCGCCCTTGAAACCTGCATGCCAAGGTGCACTCGACATCAACAGAAACAGCGCGTCAAAACACAAAATCTCGTGTGTGTCACGTTAAGTCTTGCGCCAAAGGAAAGGAGACCATCGAGTTCTCAAAGGTCGCCGTGCTCGACTTCAGTCTGAAGGCTTGCACTCATCTCTGGTGCATTGGAGTGAGCATCTTGTGAAAACGCGACAGGCACTCCTACTTCTACTGGTTTTGTAGTGGCACCTCGCATCTCCTCCGACGTACGCTTAACTTGTTCATAACGATCGCCCCTTGCATCCTAAGAGCACATGTCTGGAGTTTTCGGTCTATGAAGGTGTAGCACTCTCAGGGTCCAACGACAGCGCCAGGGCCTGACCGGTCATTCGGTCCACGACGCCTACGCATCCTCTGAGCTGCGCGTGCCACCTGCCGAAACTGCAAGCTAAAAAGCTATTCTGAGTCCAGGGTTTCAAGTAGAACATGTGTGCATTGAGACGACACATGGACATGGGACGTACCGGAGTCACACGAAGAGGGTGAGCCTGGAATAGCAGTGCCAGAGTGCTCTTAGGCAGGGTACAGGGTACCCTATCACTCCATCCCACCCTCGGTATAGCAGGGTGAGCCCCTGCTTTGAATAGCCAGGCTACAAGACCGACCTGCACGGATCAAGCACTGAACGCTGTCGTCTGTCTGCCTTTGTATCTATACAGTTCGCCGCCGTATCGCCTCTCACGAGATGATCCCGTTTTCATCACCTTTCCGCGTGATCCCACCATCCAGAATTTACTGTGCATGCTGCATCCTGGAACGCCTAAGCTTGTCCAGTGCTGGGGATGTAACAAAGGCTGGACACCGAGACGCAGGCACCTGCAGGTGCGGCATCGGGGCTTTGATGTGTTTGGGTGCAGACCGTGGCTTCGTGCTTCGGGGCTTTGAGGTCCTCGGCTTGCCTTTAGACGTGCAAGGGCGAACGGGCAGTTTGCCCAGAGCATTGCTTCCTGGTTCCTCGCCTTTGAGAGGCTCCTCGCCATTCGCTCACGACTCTGCCAAGCGCTTCCAGTCGCAGAGCTGCCCTCGCTTTGTCCCAGCGGCTGCAGGAAGGTCTGGAGTCTGGGGTCTTGCCCGAGTCGCCCTTGTGGACCTAGCCTTAATGAGCAAAACGGTGACGGTGCCCAGTCTTTTCTGCTGAAGCAGTCCAGTACTTAAGGAGATGAGACAAGCGTTGAACCGGTCGAGAGGGTTGCAGCCGGACACCTTTCTGCCACGGGAGCATCGCATAGAGACCATGAGCCAAAGTAAGCCTCTTCCGCACAATGCCAGCGACTCCATCAGACTCCAACGCTTTCGCATCCATCAGTCGAGTCTCAGTGTTTACTGAAGCCCCAGTCTTCGACGGTGATCTCCAAGGTACCTAGCAAGCAGGGTGCCGAGCTGCTGTTCGTGGCGGAGGATGGGAAATGGCATGGGGGCACAGACCAGGGCTTCTTCGTCTTAATTGACATGCCTGGTGCTCATGAAGGTGCGCATAGCATGGTGAGGTTTGTTCTCAGATTTGGTCTCATCGTTCGCTGCATGCTGGCTTGCTGCCACTTGCTAGCTGAGCTGCTCTCCCCCAAGCGTCAGCGCATGGTTCAGCTGAACTCACCTTGCCAGGCAGCCGTTTGAAGCCTTATGCTTGGGTTCAGATCTTCTCCATGGGTTCCCGGTATCTTCTCTCTCGACTGCAGGTGTCACAGACTCAGACATTGCTGAACGCAACCTTCATACCTCATCCGTCTTCTGGTTTTCCGATGCACTCGGTGAAGTGTTCCTTGCAGCAGGACATTGCGCCTGCGGGCGAGTCCGCTGCACCACGCTGCCTGGACAGGATTCATGGTTTGATGCAGACGTGGAGTGTACATCAAGTTTTTGTCAATCGGTCGAGCTGGTCGGGGGGTAGCGCTTTTTCAGAAGAAGTGAGTGTCATGAGTCATGCTCACCACCTCCCGACTTCTGCTGAACGTCCCTCACCCAGTGTGTCTGAATCAGCATCAGCACTAATTTCGACTCAGCTTCGGCCTAGGCATGCCAAGGTCCAGCTTGTTCAAGGGTGCCTGTTCAAGGTCCACCTCAACCGTCACATGCTCTAAGGCTGGTCAGACCGGCCAATGTCTCTGCCTTCACGAGTCCTCGCGCAAATGCAGATGCTTCCACAGGCTGGGCGGGTCTCGACAGATTGTTGATGCATTCACCGGGACCCGCTTTTGGCGTGAAATTTGTGAGTTTGGGGAGATGCTGGCATTGGGCAAAGGATCGAGTGAGCGACCTGTTGGCTTGTGAACAGCCAGGAGGCTTGCAGAAAGGCAGTCGCTGCAAGACTTCTCTGGCGCCGCGGTGAGAACTTGAATTACTACTCAGGGATGTGCTTACTGTCGATGCAATGCCTCCGGCACCACCCCGGGCAGGTGCCGACCGGGAGGAAATTGCGGTCCACTGAGGATGCAGAGGCGAAGTCCAAGTGAACTGGGTTTGGAATGTGGGAGTCCTTTGGGTAGGTCTCTCTGTGCCGAAAACAGTCCCGAAGTCTCTACCTTGTGGTCCCCCAACCAGTCTCCCTTCCTTTCGTGAGGCTCACAGCGTTCCGGAAAGAGAGGACAACCAGCTGGTCTGTAGACACGGTAGAGCTGAAGCGCAGTCAACTTTTTGAGCATGTTGATCCCGCAGGATCCCGGTCCTGAGCCGGACTATCAGAAGACTCCCCGGCGGCTTTGCAGCAAGCTGGTTGGATTCACAAAGCCCATAGCCCCGTAGACACAGCTGTTGATTGAGGCCAGTGGATCGGTCTTAGGCATGGCCGCGCTTTTGAGCCTGAATTGGGCTCCAGGAATGTCAAGCGCACACCACACGTATATATATATATATATATATATATATATACACATAGAGTACTGTACGAGATCACTGTCCTATACAATGCCCCTTGAGTTCGTGACTTGCTTGAGCCTCTGAAGGCTTCTTGTCAGCTGTGTTTCGTTGGGGTCGGAGCGCGTTAGGTCTGGAAGCCACCAGTCGCTAGACTCGAGGGCTTCTCCAAAGTCCGACGAAGCATCTGCAACCTTCTGCTTTGCTATGCTTTGCCTGCCTTCTCTCCAAGTTCGCCAGCTTCTCTTTCCCGTGCACTGTACGCGCTGCTCCTGCGATACACTGAATCTTTTCAAGCAACGTCGGTAAGCAGTTCTTGTCGCTCTGCTCTTGCAGCGGTGTGTCGAGTCTTCCTCGTTGGATGATTAGACCAGAGACGAGCAGGCTGATGCGGAGCTGTCCAGTCGCAGTGAAGGCTCATGGCATGAGTTGTGGATTTGAGTGCGCAGCCCTACCTTTGAGGTCCTCGACGGAAGAAGAGGCCGCCAGCGGAGGTTTTGGATTCCGGGCTTTAGGGTAGCGGTGGTTGTCATGTCTACATCAGCGCGTGGAACCTTCTCCGAACCTTTAAGGTCAGGTTCCCGCAGGTTGGATCGGAAAGCCGGAGTTCTGTCCGTTCAACAGGGGCAGGCGCACCCCCTGAAGCAGAAGAGGGCTTGCGCTTCCAAGAAAGACATGACCCTAAGCATGCTTCGGACCTTAATAGAGCTTGTGAATGCCAGGTGCGACTGGCTTTGGAACGGCACGAAGCAAAGGTTTTGATGCAAGGCGCAGCTAAATGGCACAGAGATGTGTCTTTCGACACCTGCAGCCCTGCAGCCCTGGCAGGTGCCAAAGAGGTACCGAGCGTGTCCAAGATGCTGGACATGGGCCACTAGGCTGAAGCCTCGCGCGCCAGCCGCGATGTGCTTGCAACGCTCTGCGCAGTTCAAACTGCAACGGCTGTTGAATGCTTCCTCTGAGCAAGACATGAAGCTTTGTCAGTGAGAGCTACTTGTTGTCATCCGATTTTCTTTGCTTGGTTCCATGTGCTCCGTTTTCGAGAATGCGTGCATGAGATGTCCTGGTGTAGACGGTCCATGGTCCTTGTAGTTGGGTACTGCTTGAGTCACTGGGTCCGCTTTTCCTCTCAAGTCCAGTCTTTGCTCTGCGTGAGCCGAGGAAGGCACGAGATGCCCTTTGCACCAGTTTCCGGCTGCCCAGAGTTTGTCCCAAGCCACTGGGACCTCACGTATTGGATGACAGTGGAGAGGATAGCTTCGTAGTGCGCTTGAGCCGAGGCCTCTACTCCAGTACGAAGACGCTGGCGGAGGCCTCGAAACTGAAGTGGTAGGTTTTCACGTGACATTTCACCGACACGGCGGAGACCAACAGCATGCTTCAACGCGGGCATCCCATTCATTTGTCTGTGTAGGGCATCTGACGGCAATCTCTATTCGTCCTTCAGTTTGTGTTTGAAGTCAAGCTACACTATTTTGGGAGGAGTCTCGTTGAAAAGAGGATGCAGGGATTTTGACGCATTCCCCAAGAGCCAGGCTTTCCGACAGGACCTCTTCGCAAGTCCGGAGGACTGACCTAGCCGACTTAGCGGGTGGCGGAGAGTTCGATGTGGCTCTATTTTTGAAGGTGCGCAATGTGGAGAAGTGTTGCAGTCGCTTCGAAATTCTATATGTGCAATACGTGCAAGTGGCGTAGTAGTTGCTTTAGGTCACTGTGGTACAGTGCCAGCATGGAGTCTCGGGATACTGATGATCGCAGCCACGAAGAAAAGAACCAGTAGGTAGTCATCTTCGTCATCGAAGCGGCAGTAGCAGTAGTAGTAGCAGTAGCAGGAGCAGCAGCAGCAGCAGTAGCAGGAGCAGGAGCAGGAGCAGGAGCAGTAGCAGTAGCAGTAGCAGGAGCAGGAGCAGGAGCAGGAGCAGGAGCAGGAGCAGGAGCAGGAGCAGCAGCAGCAGCAGCAGTCGCAGTCGCAGTCGCAGTCGCAGTCGCAGTCGGAGTCGGAGTCGGAGTCGGAGTCGGAGTCGGAGTGGGAGTCGGAGTCGGAGTGGGAGTGGGAGTGGGAGTGGGAGTAGAAGTAGAAGTAGAAGTAGAAGTAGAAGTAGACGTAGACGTAGACGTAGAAGTAGAAGTAGAAGTAGAAGTAGAAGTAGAAGCAGCAGCTGCAGCAGGAGTAGTAAAGAAGTAGTAGTAGTAGTATCGGTAACAGGAGTAGTAGGAGTAGTAGTAGTAGTAGCAGTAGTAGTAGTAGTAGTGTAGTAGTAGCAGCAGTAGTAGTAGCATCAGCAGCAGCAGCGGTTCCACAGCTCAAGTTCATTCGGCCCCGCACGAAGTGCAAACTTCTTGTGGAAAGCGCTAGCCGCTAGCTCAACGTCGACGTCGTTGAGCAAAAAGCGCAGCGCACAGATTTCAGCATGCACATCCGGGATTGACTCGCAGTGAGTTTACATGCTGGCGTAACAAGCCGGAAATCACGGAGGCCGCTGCGGGTTTAGAACTCTATCCGGGCGCGTGGTAATGCTCAGCTTGTCAGCGTAGACTGCCGGCCTTGCCATGTCACAGCATTTTGTGGACTACTTTGCCACATGTGCTGCAATCAGGAAAACTGCTTCGATGAGGCTCAACACTATCAGGATGGTTAATTAGACAGTTGGGCGGGCCACGGCTTCCTTTGCACGACATCCTTCACTCTCGGATCGATGATGAGTTGGAGCGATTGAGGCGTGCCTCGCCGCATGACCTGCAAGTGGCAGGGGAGCTTGGAGCGCAGGCCTACTGCACGTGCCGCACATGTTGTCAGACCTGGGCGCACTGGCCCCATTGCCTGCGCACACCCACGGATCCAAGTGCTGTCCCGCTCAACCTACCCAGATCGGCGGCGAGGTGGAATCTCTCCACTGAAACGCGGTTTGTTGCAGGATTGCTGCACCGCTGCAGTGCCGGGCCAGACCGACTTACTGTGGCAGGCTGACATCTGCTGTGCTGTGTGTTCTGGTGGCAATCAGGGGTGCCTCCTAAGGCAGCCACGGGCCATTCACTTAGTGGATGGTACTAAGTCCCTGGTGCACGGTTTGCCAGTACCACCACGCTGCTCGCGTGGCTCTGGTACTACACTAGGCGATCGCGCTCGTGGCGATCCTGGAGGCTAGACTCTGCTGCGTGTGCTTGGTGCTTCGAGAAAGTCCGATCAAGAAAGAGATACAATGCCTCATGGCACAATGAGAGCTAAACGGATGGAACGGACCGAGGCCTCATGAGGCCATGGGCTAGCCTTGGGGACCCAAGAGCTCAGTTCGGGGCGGGATTCGGTGATGTGTTTGGGGCGTGCTTTATGGTCAACAAAGGTGTTGATTCGGGTTCGGATGCTCGTGCTTTTGGGCATGAGGGATTCGGCTTGATCGACGACGTAGCTAGCGCTATGCGCTCCCAGGGTGTGATATGCGACAGGCACCGAAGCCATGGCTGGTCAGTGCGCTTTTCTTGCGGCTTCTGCTGTGTGGGCTCGTACATGCGACGAGCCAGATGGATTGGTCACCGGCGGCACTGCCACAGACGACAAGGATGGCAACACCGAGCGTGTGGGAGACGACAGCGAGCTTTTCTACACGGCTACGCACGGGGTTTTCGAGCCTTCTCAGGTGATGGGGGCGCGCTCGGTTCAGCAGTCACCGGCAGGGCGAGCGGGAAGTTGCTTCGGGCGCTTTCCGAAGTTCTCACCTCGTTTAACGACGATGAGGAGGAAGCGGTTACCGATGCCGTTGATCCAGGGAAACAGGAGTTGAGTTATGATTTGCAAAGCCTTGTGCCGTCTGTTCTGCCTGCTGTCTGGCCGTTGAAAACGAAACTGCAGAGAGCTTTGCTCACGCGTGTTTGTGATTCAGTAGAGCGAGTGCATTAATAATTACATGTAGCTGTTAGTCTATTGCAGTTAGCAGTTAGCAGTTAGCAGGTAGCAGTTAGCAATAGCAGTTAGCAGGAGCAGAAGCAGGAGCAGAAGCAGGAGCAGGAGCAAGAGCAGTAGCAGTAGCAGTAGCAGTAGCAGTAGCAGCAGCTAGTAGCTAGTAGTAGTAGTAGTAGTAGTAGCAGTCGTAGTCGTAGTCGTAGTCGTAGTCGTAGTAAGTGGTAGTAGTGGTGGCGGTATTGGTAGTAGTGGTGGTAGTGGTGGTAGTGGTAATAGTAGTAGTAGAGGTAGAGGAGGAGGAGGAGGAGGAGTTGCCGTAGCCCTCGCAGTAGGGGTAGCCGTCGGGGCGGGGTAGTGACAGGAGAAGGAGGAGGAGCAGTGCAGTAGTCGTCGTCGCGTCATCACCACAGTGCAGCAAGACCGGCGAGGAACGCCAGCAGCAGCAGCTCCGGGAAGAACAGACGCGGGACTCCTTCGCCTTGGCCTCAGGGCAGCAGGGCCTCGGCCGGGCCTCCGCCTAGCCCTCGAGGTGTTTTGCTACTAAACTAAACCAGTCGGGGGCCCGGATAGACGCTTTACAATTCCGACACGCAGCGATAAAGCGCTCTCATTCAAACTTTGTCCTGTCGGACGGGAGATGGTCGGATGTTGTACAGAAGGCACAAGTAAGGTCCGTAAGGTTTGGTAACCTTCAACTTCGATTCCTTCTTGTCAGCCGCGAGCTGCGACGAGGTCGTCCTCACGGACCCAAGCAGCAACTCCGTCCTGGGGGTTGACGCCCAGGTATCCGCGGAGAAACTAGGCTTTGAGATTGAGTCCGACATGTTTGATGCTCGCGATGCCAGACAGTATGGCATGTAGGGTTGCTGGCGCAAGTTTCTTGTGCTGTTCCCACGGTTTGATTCATGGCAGCGATGTGAGCCTCGTGATGCGAAGGCCGCTTTGTTGGGGTCTTGCAGAGGCTGTTTCAAGACCCAAGAAAGTATGATCGGAATTTCAATGCACCTCCAGGCATCTTCAAGGGTACGAGCAGACTCAGAATCAAACACCGTCGCTACGAGATGACGCATGTGGAGCTTCGCCAGGTCCTCGCCGGATCGCTTTCTGTCGGACCTCCAATGGGCGAGGCAAAGCGTTTAGAAGTTCAACCCAGATGTTTGGGTTGGGTCTGCTCGC
Organism: Symbiodinium sp. clade A Y106; assembly: GCA_003297005.1. NCBI lineage: Eukaryota > Dinophyceae > Suessiales > Symbiodiniaceae > Symbiodinium > Symbiodinium sp. clade A. Next base: position 261,085 of record BGNK01000481.1, on the reverse strand, counting down.
AGCGAAGAGACTTGAGCATCGAGACCCACTCAGATGGAGTAGCCTCACCCAAGCTTCTTGATCCACAACATGTCGACTTGGATCGTCGCAATGCAGCCTGGAATCCGAACAAGTGCCAAGAGGTGGCGTTCATGAAGCTCCTCTACAACGTGAAGAGTACTATTGGCACCAGCGGCCAGCAGCAGCTCCTGTTACTCGCCTTGAGTCGCTTTTGCCCTTTGCTTGGCGCAGAATGCTCGAGCCGCTTGCACACAAACAAACCCTCTTTCGGGGTGCGCTCGCAGCACTTGCAGGTTGGGCGGCTGCAAGCCCATCCGTGCTGCGGGCCGCGATGGTCACATGAAGACTCTTGGAGGATGAGTTCCACACGTCAGGGTTGCCTGGGTTGGCGGTGCCTTCAAGTCGCAGACCAGGCCTCCAGGCTTCCGTGAGCGAGTTGGGGCGTTTGGTTCCAGAGGATTGCATGATGCCAATCGGCATTTCATCTGCGCTGACTGCAGTCGCCTTGCTCGAAGGGTGCTTTCCGATCTTTGTCACCGTTCAGAACAAAGCCACCAAAGCCCGACAGCTTTCAACAACTTGCGGCTGCTCTAAGATTCATGTGAACCTAAGCTTAGAATCTGGAAAACTCGCGACTTACCAACCCCAGAGGAGGGAAGGCGTCATGGTCGCACTAAGGATGGAGGCAGCATTGGAGAGCGCCGTGGACTCAGAAGTGCCCATCCTGACCTCCATGACAGCCCGTTTTGGCGCAGGTCATGAAGACGCTTCAGATCCACGATGAGAAGCAGCAGTACACGACCTGGCTGGCACTTTGGCCAGTATAGAGCTTCGCAGTGGAAGATGCAGAGGCTTTTCTGCTATGATTTCTAGACTCCAGACATCATCGAAAGCCTTCCGGCTGAGCTTGCCCTGTGTCGGTGTATTGAAGAGACTGCACAACGAAACCGCAAGGCATGCCTTACGGCGGACCAACGCGTGTCCATTGTGGAGTCCTTGGAAGATAAGCATTGGCCCTTCGGCCTGCAGAGTATGGGGCTCTGAGCCTCAAGACTCAAGTTCGTCCGTGTTCTTCTGGGCTGTACACAGGAATAGTTGATCACAGAATGTGCAATAGCCAAGGATCAACATGTCCATGCCGTACCCATTCTGGACAGGCGCCATGGCTTGGCAGAAAGAGTCTCAATGCTCGGAGCAGCTCACAGTGCCCTTTTGACTTGATGAGATGTAGTATTGACGGTTGTCCCTGTGACAGCTCACGGGTGCATAGTCACGGTGTGTCAACTATTAGGCCAGGAAGCACCGCATCTCAGGCAAATCGACCCAGCATGCTTGGTGCCATCATCAGGCCGGGTGAGACTGCGACTCTCAGATTTTGAGAAGAGCTGCAACTGACAGTGTGTTTGCCTTGCAGCGAACTGAGATGTCTTGACCTCCCTGCAGGAGAGCTGTTTCGAGGTGTGGTCGAATCCAAACCCCAACGAGTGAGTGGAGCCCTGGAGCAGCTGAGCAGCTCCATGCTGCTATGCTGTCTGGTCTCACATCTCTGAAGTCGAAGCCAAGCATCCAAACCTGACTTGCAGCAAAGGGCCCTGTGACAGCCTGAGCAACCTGTGTCTCGCAGAACTCCTGCAGTCTAGTGAGTCTAGTAGCTAGTAGACCGCTGCTACATGCTTCGTGATTTCTGGAACCGATAACGTGCGATAGATGCGATACAAGCTCCCGTGATGCCTCATGCGTCAGCACAAGCGGAGTTCAATTTTTGCAGAGTCGGAGCTTGTATCACAAGGGCAGCTTGCAGCTGCGACATTGATCCGGGAGTTTAGCCAGAGTCCTTTCCGGGCCAAGGCCTGTTACAGTCAGTACAGGCATGCTACAGGTCCTCTGAGGATTCTTAAGATACGCACTTGGGCAAAGGCACTCTCCTGGAGCCTCGTCAGATGCGACATCAAAAGCGTCGGTGGCTGCTTGAGAGAGAAGTGGAGCCCGAAATCCCGAGTTCGACGTTTGGAGCTCGCGTCAAGAACCAAGAAGATGTTCGGATCATTTCCAAGCTGAGCAGTTTCATGTGCCTCAGCCTCAGCCCTCCGAAGCCTTGGTCTGGAATCCTGCCTTGCTTGAAGTCTCAAGCCATCCTTCCAGGCTTCCCTTACCCAGGCGCTCACTTCCAACAGCCCTTGGTTTATTATCCCCTTATCTGAACATGTTTGGGGAGCATGCACTACGGCAAGCGCGGCTTCTTAGGGTCGCACAGAAGCTCCGATTGCTGTAGCATTTACTTCTCGCTCCGATGCCGGACACACTGCCGCCAGAGGCAGTTTCCTGGCAGATGTAGATGTGGGGTTCGGGAAACTAGGAAGCTGAGTGGAAGGTTAACGATCCGGTTTTAGTGAGAACTTGACATCCATATCCTCCTCCCAGAGACCTAAGGAACTCTTCCGCGACTTCCTCCGCATTCGGAGCGTCAGTGGTGAGGGCCCGCAAGGTTGCCAGAAGCAGATTTGAGGATGCTTGGGAGGTTTCCGGTACTTCAATGTCGGAAGCTCTTCACTTGCGCCTTTGGCTGCGATCCTTCGCATTTGTCCGCGTACAACTGCGTCGAAGTGAAAGGGTGCTGCATTCTTATCGAGTTTGCTAAGCCTACAAGTCATGATGAAGCTCAGACTAGTTTTCGGTCACACTCGTACGGTGCCTCCATGCAGCCAAAGCAAATCTGACATGTTTGCTCCCCCCCATTTATGAGGTTGTTTGTCGGAAGCTCAATCTCCGGTCTTCGGGCGCAACTGTGTCTTGTATATTCACGAAAACTAGCAATTAGGAGCTTCAGTCCTGCCGTTCGTATATCATCCAAGTGTCAATAAATAACCACGCCAACAAACCAAGAGTAAGTATGTGACTGTATGTCTGTATGTATGTAGGTAGGCAGGTAGGTGGTGAGGTATGTATGTGTACAACTGTATAGCCACGCAAGATATATGTGCAAACATCGAGATACGGTGTGGCGGGCTTTGTGTTTGACATGAGCCGGCGTCCAGGCTCCTACGCGGCAGCCGTAGCATGGCTTGAGGCCCAGTGTCGGCGCATGGGCCTCACGACGAAGCAGGCCGCAAGACAAAATTGCGTGTCAATTTCGAAGACCAAACAGTGTCAAACGACGAAAAGAGTTTCTTGCGACCCCCGTATCCAGAACCCCACCCTCCACTGCTGCAGGTGGAGCCGGTTAAGGGAAAGCCGATTCTGCTGGCCACTTGGGCTGGTAGCGACGAAAGTTGCTTGGCCAGTTCTTGGGCCCAGGTTCGGTTTCGCGAGAGTTTCGCTGAACGATTCGACGATCCGAGCATGCTCCCAGCTGCCGAGTCTTCTTTTGACATAGTCGCAGTTGTTGGCAGCGTGGTGTCCTTTTTGAGTGATCAGAACCCAGTCTTGGGGCTTTCTGTCTCTCTGTCGAGGCTTACCTTGCCTGCTGCTCAACTCGCACTATGATGCCGCTGTCTCAAGCAGACAGCAAGACAGACCCAAATACAGGGGCTGCGATTGGTAGGAAGTCGCTTGCAGGCCTTCAAGGCTCTCTGAGCAACAAGATGAGCCGTGCATGGCTGCAGCGCACATTTAGTTTAATTCCATGTGCAAATTCTTCTCAATTTTGCTCTCCCAGAGTCTTCTTGAAGGTCGTGCCTGCCATGACCGAATGCTGGTCCGTGGACCCTTGGGCCGCGGAGGCGCCGAAAAAGCTGTTCTTTGAGGATTTAAGGATTCAATATCCCGCCCGGCCGGGACCTGCATTGAGAGTCCCATGCCGCATGGCAAGGAGTGGGAAGTACGAAGACAATCCCGGAGTCCGCATGATAACAATGCTGACGATAGTTGGTGGGGACAACTGAAGTTGCGCAGTCTTCAAGTGCTTGGGCTTGTGCGGCTTCCGTATCGTAGAAGAAAGAGCCCCCTCGAAGAGGTTGTTGACGGGCGCATCTACGGGCGTGGTACCCAAGATATGAAGTCTGTCTGTGCCGGGACCTTACGGGTCCACTAGGACTGTGCCAAAGCTGGTCTTCAGAACTGACTTAAGCTTCCAAGCCTCAGTTCGGACATCGAAAGGTCCAGTACCTTTTCGCGATCGAGCGATTGCGAAAGAGAGGCGCGGGGCGAGGAGGGGAGAGGAGCTGAGGCTTTTTCCCAGCATGTGGGAACCGAGATGTGAGAGTCTTTGAGCTGGGAGTTGCAAGATTCGAGGAGGGACGGAGGGCCGGGTCAGAACATCCTTCAAGCTGATCAGCCGAGTTTTGGGAATGCCCAGTGTCATGAATAATTTGAGCATTGCAGGATTCGTCCCTCTCCGGACCATTCATTTGAGCTTCGTGCCGGATGAAGAGATCGGCGGCGTTGAGGGCATGGGTGAGCTCTTGAAGACCCCCGAGTTTTGTCTGCAGTTGAATGGTGCCTGCACTCCTGGCTTCTGGGCATTTGCGTGTCTAGACGGCCGGGCAAAGGAAGTCAAAATGCGGGGCCTCTTGTGAAACCCTTCCAGACCGATCACCTGCCCAGGAATTCAATGCTCTGGGCGAAATTGGGTTGGCACTGGACGAGGTCAATTCGGGGCAGGGTCTGGGGTGTGCAGCGACGCAGACGAGCTGAGAGTCCACGCTCTCGCTCAACAGCCAATCGTCGTCATGGGCACGCTGCACATTTTCTCAAAAAACTGTTACTTGAGTGCTCACTAATTAGCTGACTCTTCCAACATGCCAGTTGTTCGGCTGCTCCTACTAGGACGACTGCTGCTGCTACTACAACTACAACAACAACTACTACTACTACTACTACTACTACTACTACTACTACTACTACGACTACTACGACAACGACGACGACGACGACGATGACGACGACGACGACGATAAAGACGACGACTAACACGCCTACACCACGACGTAATGGCTACCATTGCTGTTGACATTACTACTTCTTCATCGTGGTATTCTTCTTGTTTTTTGTTGTTATTATTCTTCTTGTTGTTGCTGCTGCTGCTGTCCTCGCCCTCGTCCTCGTTCTGGTTGTTGTTCTGGTTGTTGTTATTGCTCTTGTTCTTGTTGTCGTTGCTGCCCTTGCTGTAGTGACAGAATTGCAGGGAGGAGGCAGGTAGGCAGGCCGGCAGGCAGGTGGAAAGGTAGGTGGGTAGGAAGGCAAGAAAGTCGGTGGGTAGGTAAGTTGGTAGGCAGGTAGGTGGGTCACACACCCTGCATGGTGGACATTCGTCTATCAACGACACGCCATTGCAGGGTCTCTCCAACCCCGGAGACGCCTTCACAGTGTCGCCTTGCTGCAACCAGATCGGAGCGCCCCTGGTGAGAGGTCCTGAGGCTCCTAATTCGCCGAGGTTCTACGGTGAGAGAACTGCTTGGTGGTTGATGGTGCGAGCGACCGGACCGACAGGCCGAACAGGGAAGTGGCGGCCGCTCTCAATGCGAGCCGTGCAGAACACGGTCGGGGGGTCTGTTTCTCTCTCTCTCTCTCTCTCTGCTGCCCCAGTCGTTACGTTCAGTTTCTTTGAGGACATGGTAGCCGGTTTATCAAGAACACGGCGCCACAGCTCCTTGTCTGCAGTCTTGGGTTTGCAGCTAAGAAGAAGCTCTGTCTCAGAGCGGATGGATGACCCTCTCTGACCGTGTGTGAATTCTTTAGCATTGCAGGTCGCTCTAGCTTGCGGTGTCGCGGATGATAAACTACCAGTAGCTCTGCCTCCAGTCTTGACACAGCCAGCCCGGCCAGAGGGCCAAGCTCCTGCTCTTCGGAAAGTCCCAGGAAGCTCCTCCGCTTCGCGGAGCGCGCGCTCGCCTTTCGCAAGGCCCAGGCAAGCCAGGGAAGGGCAGATGCGGGAGGCCCGGGAGAGCACCGAAGAAGACTTCAGGAGGATTCTTTGGGCCACGGGAGCAACGGCTGCAAGCACGGAACAGCCCGCCTCCCAGACATTCTTGCATAATCGACTGTCTGCTGCACGCTCGCGGAGTCAGAGGTGTCACGATGGAGCTAGATGTGCGCACGTTCGGCAACTATGCGGTGTGAAATGTATCAGTCCTAGACATCCTAGACACTGACTGCTCTGGGTTCATCAGCGTAGCTAAGGCTAAAGCTATCCTTCTAGTGCCTTGCTGCAACATTCACTGAGGCCAAGAAATTGGGTGCCATGCCAAGCTTCCTGCTTCGTCGTCTTAAGCTCGCTGCTTTCGATTTGGTCTGCACCGGTGCTTCAGCTGGCTGGGACTGCTCTAGCTTGCCAGTCGTCGGTCTGAAGTGTTTGTCAGTGCATGCAATTGGTGTGTTCTAGTCGATTTTCTCCGCTCTTTCTGAAGAGACATGGTCGACCGGCCCTCGTCGCTTCACTTCATGCTCTGCTCTGGTGTTGCAAAACCGCCATGTGTGAGCTTCTGCAAGGTGATGTCACAACCGTGAACTTGACGATGCTCCGATGTGGTGTGAGCAATGACAACGGGAAGACTTTCTGCCGCTCTGCCTGGTTCAGCCCTGACCCTCCTGCTGTGAGCCCATGGCTATACGTCGAGGCCTCAACGTGATCCCCACGGAGGCGGAAGCAGGTTTCGACGTTCGCATCACGCCCGACCTGAAGCCCAAGGCCAGAAGGGGAGGGCACTTCGCGGTTGCGCTGGTGCTGCGTGCGCTTTTTCCAGTTCGGACTCTGCAGGATGGCGCCATCTCTCGAAAGTGAATGTTTGTTCTATATTCTATTATTGTATGTATGTTCTTCGACTAAACCACGCGAAATCCCAAACAACGTGTGCCTCCTCACTGAACACGCTCAGCTGTACTCACAACCAGGGAATCAACTTAGGGAGTTGGGAGGCAAAGGGATCAGGTTGCCAGGGCCTGGACATGTAGTTAGATTACCCCAACTCCAACAACTACCGAGTTAGGCTTGTGGGAGCCGTACGAGAAGAGAAGTCCCGCCATGCACACCCGACGGATCCATGGGAGCAGAGCATGTGACATGAACAGAAAGCTAAGCGGATGGTTGGAGACTCCAGGACCGCCCGGGCTCGGACGAGTCCAAACAGAGCCCAGTGAAGCGAGAACTGCGACTGAACACGCGCGAGGGCATCGGTGCAGAAAATCTCAGGTGCGAGTGAATAACTCCTGTCGGTGCACAGAACAAATCAAAGAGGACTTCAAGAACTTGCTGGACCAGTGGTGCAAGGAGGACGAAGGTGCCTGGGCAAGCAAAAATGGGATTGGAAGGGTTTACAAGACGCATGGTTGTCGCAGCTGGTGGTACGCAGTCAGCAATGTGGTTATGTCGGGGTTCTGCTAGGTGACGGTTTCGGTATGTTCTCTAAAGCTGTATGTCACGATGTGGCTGTAGCTTGATTCACCTCTCGAAACACCCGATGTTGGAGAAGAACATGACATCTCCGATGCTTGCAAGGATTCTGTTGAGAAGATGCTACCCGTAGCCCTAGACGCCACAAGCCAGCATGTCAGCACTTCGATAGGTGTCACCGTCGGACTTCTTTTCTCCCCTCCTTGAACGCATCCATCCCAGGTATCACTTGGCAAATCGCACCGTGGACAAGGGCTTTTCAGGAGCACCACATGACTGCTTCTCGGGCAGCAAGTCAACAGGAAAGTGCGACAATGGCATATCTCAGAACCGCAGTCAGGCGGAGACCGAGCACCGGTCATCCTGACATGCGAAGACCTACCAAAGAAAGTGCCTGACTCCCACGGCCAGCGACCCAACACAAACCTTGGAAGAGAAGGCAGAAAATCCAGCTCATCCCTGCGACTGCACTTTGGAAGCCCGGCAGTCTCTGAACAAACCCGTCTGTTGGAGTTTGCATTGTTTGTAGCATGCCCAAAAACTTCAGAACCTTGAGCACACTCGTCGATCGTCATTGCTCGATCCGGCCCAGAACCTCGACAGCTGCAGGCCTCGACTCTACAGACTGATGTTCATGATACCAATCTGAGAACAGCCGAAGGCAAACATACTGCAAAAAACGTGCCAGCCACTCTCACAGAAAAGGCTCCAGACGAGTCGAATCCCTGGTGGGTGGCTTTTCGCACCCTCGGCTGCACATCAGCTGTGGTGTCAGAGTCCTGAAGAGTATCTGAAAATACTGTCTCCCTCACCGGACTCATGCTGAGGCAACAGGAGAGTACTTGCTAAGCTGTACATGTTTGGAAGGGCGAGGCATCACGGACCATGACTGTGCCTGCCACACTGCACTGATGATACTGATGTCTCTCGCCATGGTCCGAATCAGACAAGGTGTCCGCTTGCTACATGCATCGCTGCCTTAGGTTTGCGTGGAGTCTTCCAGTTTGGTATCCCGGAGCGACCTGTCGTCTGAGGCGACGCCATGTCGTCGATGTCCTTTGATATTGAGCCGGAGGCCAGTAGCGCACTTCCTCTAAGGCTATCAGCGAAACTGCTCCTTGAACCCCACAGCCAGCTCTTGCGTTTCATCCTTCTTGGAGGTGTTTCCGGCTGCCACAGACTCACGCTTTCTGCGTGAGTTGGGAATCCCGGCCTTGGGCTTCTCGCCGATGAGGCCACAAGCCTCACAAGCCATCTCCCCTTCTTGGGCAGTGCTGTCAGTGCTGTCGGCTGTGTCTGCTTCGGGCCCTCAGTGCAGAGTGGACCCTTGCATTATGCCATTATGCTCGTTTCAGGCCTTGGTGTTTAATGTTTCGCTTCGATCAGCAAAACTGTTGCTCCGCTCACGCTTGCGTTCAGAGTGCTGTTGCAAAGCTTGCCGTTTTTTCTACTGCATGTGAATGTTGGCTCACATCGCCTCCTACATTTGTCATCGCTGGGTTCGTTTCAACTACTCGAGATCGGAGCACCAGCTGAATCTCAGCAGCATCGCTTGATCGGTAAGGATTCGGTCGCTTGTGCTGTGTTTGTCGTTAAGGCAGCCAGGCCCCCCTAGAAAGACCTCGCAAAGCATCAGAGAGTATTTTTTCACGTGCGGTACAGAAGGAACGAAGGCCAAGGACAGAAGTTGTGTTCGGTTTGGGAAAGGCGCAGAGAGGCCATCCTGACCGTGCGCAGGCGCTGCCCGATCTTGCTGCATGAGCATAACGAGTACCTTCCGGTGGACGTCTTCATGTCAGGCACGGCACGGCATAGTGAGCTTGCAGTGCACTGTGTGTGCCAATAGCCGGCGTGCAGCTGTTGGTGCTTGCAGTCTACACCATTGCATGCCGTAATCTATTCCATAGCTGTGGCCTATGTGCAGTCAGGAACACCCTGCCAGTGTGTTTTGCCGTTTCTTTTGGTGCTGTGTGCTTGGGAAACCCATGTTCTAACACGCAGAACCTGTGCTTTCAGCCACGAGCTGATGCTTCCTGTTTGTCAGATTCTGTTACTGCTTGTTTGCATTGCTGTTTGTTACTTTACCTGCATTGTGTCTCCCGGAAAGTTTGAAATGCTTGTTGCTTTCTGCTCTTAGTTTTGGCTTTCAGTTGGAAGGTGGGGTTTGTGTTGTGGCTTCAGTCAAAAATGTTGTTGGAGCAATGGCTCTCGAGATCTGCACAGAAGAACCTTGCGGTATGTAAGCGGCAGGGGCTACGAAGATAATTCAAGCACCGACACAAGTAATCCCCTACTTTGCCCGCATTGCGATGACGCTTCAGGTGTTCGGTCGGGAATTTGAGAGTACTGGCGACAGGAGGTAGATGGACTGGAGCTGGATCTGAGTAGTCGGGTTGTTGAGCCGAGCTCCAGGCATCGACGTCTATGTCGGCCTCATTGATGCGCTGGCGTCTAAGCAGAAGCTTCAAGGCGAGGATGAGGCTGGACGCAAGCTAAGCTGTGTCGGTGCAGACGCTGTCACAGATCCGACATGTTCGCCACAATGCATATTTGTGATCTAAAGAGTCAGCGTGAGACAGAGGGGCAAGCTGAGAAACCAGGGGGCAGCACGCAATAAGTTCCAGGCTGACGCGGGAGTTGCTCTGATCAGCTGCCCTTTGGCTTCAAAGTTCAAACTGAAGTTATCGCATGCCACAGCTCCTTGTTGTGCCATGGTGACTCGCGGCTTCAAGGAGTAAAGGTCTGCGGGCCCCGGATGCCAGAGCCCCGACTGATCCCGAAGATGGTTGGATTCAGAGATTTAGCTTCCCCACCCCTTGCTCTGTCATCTGGCGGCAGCGGCGGCCGGGATGGAAACAACCGGGCATCGCAGAGGCTTGTTCATCAGAGTTTTCCAGGTTTAGACTGTTGGAGATGCTGAACTTGCTTTGCCGGTGTTCGAAACGTCAGGTTTTAGAAGGTTTGCTTTCGGCATGTCTCGTCGTTGCCATGAGCAGCCCGAGTATTTGCGTAACTGCATTAATGACCAGCACCTCAGCACCGACAAGGCTAGGTAAAACAGTTGTTTTGCATTCCCAGTCAGGCCACTACCAACTCAACAGAGAAGTACGCATAACGATGATGCAAACAGAAGCGCGAAGGTCTTGCTGCTCACAGATTTTACAAGCCTGACAAACACGCATCTCCAATGAGTCCAATGAAATACAAGCAGACACTGAACAATCACCACAAAACACAAGAAGCAATACGCAACACCACTACACCAAAGCGCCAAAAACCTTCGCAAGAACAAACACACAGGCAGGTTGCAGCAGCAAGTTCGTGTAAAGAAAAATCCCACCGACCTGCATGAGTGGCTAGCGACAAGAAACGACTGCGTTGGTCCAGATCAAACCCAGCAGTGGGTGGAGGTGGAGCAATTTGCAACACCAACCAGACCACGTTCCATGCACATACGTGTTACCTCACAGAGCCTTTTCGCACAGCAGCACCGGCAACGCCAGACAGCATACTCTATCAGCACCAAACACAGTACCACTCCGAACTAGCGAAAAAGCAAGGACCAACGGAGAAGATCCAAGAGACATGCAGCACGCAGAATTAGGTATAACCCAAGCACTATCGTGTCTAGGAGCACCGACATTTGCAACATCAGACACAATACCCGCACGACAGATCAGGAACTACCGTAAGCGACACTAGGGCAAACCTACAACATCCTTCCACATGCACCCACGCCTATCAAAGCTCATCATCCGCCTGCCAACAAGGCGAAACAGGCACTCGCAGCACAGAGCAACAGAAGCAAAGACGAGAAACATGCATAACGCGCACAATATTTTGGCAGTAAAAGGCGGCACTGCAAAGCATTGCAAGAAGTCACAATCATGCCGAAACGGAAAGAGCCCCTCGAATCCAGCCGCCAACCAGAGCAACATAGAGGAACAACGCACGCGCAGGTCACAAAGCCCCGCAATGAACTCAAAACGCTCAGCCATGAGACAATATCTAAGGTGGACAGCACAGCGTGATAATTACGTCAGCAGAATCCTGAACCACGTGCAACATCTTAATTCGGCATCCGCGGGAATTGAACTGTTCAAGCTCCTTCCGCAGGACGTGCAGCGTGGCTCCAAGCCAAAAGCCTTGCGGGTTTGGTATTCATGGGTTCAGGCATTTCCGATATCGAGCTTGGGGGTTTGGGTTTCGGTATCGGACTCGCTTACCGATCGATGGGTCAGCTCAAAGTGGTTGACGGAAGCTATTTATTTGGTTCGTGATTCAGTCCAAGGTGTTAATCATTCGGCCGCGGTTAGGAACATGGGCCCGCATTGACATGGGTGAGCCCCAGATGTTGTGTGTATGCCCGTGGCGGGATGCCGGTTCCAGGAGTAGACACCTGAATCATCATGAAGCAGAATGTACGCACCTGAACCCGTCCCATAAGCCAGCTAGGATCGCAAAGAAAAGGTTTCAAGGCAGCACGTGCAGATCACAAGCGCCGCACTAGATAGGTCACAGTGTTAGAAACGCGCAACGGTGCAAACTCTGAACATCAACGGGCTAGACGGAGGGGCGCAGTTGGAGCCAAAAAGGAGCCTTGAGAGACCTTCGGACCTCTTGACCCACATCGTGCACGGATTCGGATCTTCGACAGCCCGCGAGTCGTTGCAAAGGCTTCGGAAGTGCCAGGCTGGACTTGGGATTCCTGTGTAATGACAGCGAGTATTCGGAGAATATTTTGTTGGGAGGGTGGAGTGGGGGCAGAGTACGAGTCAGCTATGCCAAATTCCGTGATCAGCAGAACTTGCAAGAGTTTCAATCAGCAATGCATCTATTAGGTCACAGTGGCTGGTGAGCTTGCAGAAAGGGAATCTTCCGGTCAGTCCCGGTCATGGCGCAGCGTTGGACACTAGCACCGGATGGCACGAAAGACCAAAATTGATGTGCCGGACATGACATCCTTAACCTACGCCCTGAGCCGCAAGTGGGTTCTCACCTCCAACCTCGAAGCCCAAGTCCCAGTGGGCCACGAAGCTCCAACCGGCAAGGACCCGGCTTTTACAACTTGCCGAGGCAAGGCCTTCCAAAAGACTCAGAAGGGTTTGGTCGGGTGCTGGGTTGTTGAGGCTTGCGCTGGTTGAGATCTGCTTTGGAGTTTCTGTCTGCTTGAGCTCGCGGGTATGGATTTCGGTGCTTCGATACTTCGGCACAACAGCGTCTTGAAGACTAAATCGCACGAGAGGTTTACCCGGTTGTCAAGAGTTATCGGAGCGAGTCTTGCCGCTTGCGGCAGCTGAAGCAGTTCCTTGCTATTGTTTTGTGGTATGAGGTTGCGGTTCTGGGGGTTGCGGGTGAGGCTGATGGGTTTGCTGATCTGCTTCGGATCCTGCGATGCTTGGATAGTCTTTCTAGTAAGAAGCGTGTGATGTTTTGGAGTTTGGAGGTAGGGTGTGTCAGTATGTCGGGGATCTGATGGCTGAGGTGAGACAGTCAGCGTTTTCTGGAGCATACTTACATCAGAGCACTCTCAGGGTATCGAGGCACGGCCGGGGTTGAAGGAGGTGAGGTCTGGAAAGGGTCTAGGGAGGCTTTATATCGGATAGAGTTTTTGGGCACATAAATCATACACCCACAGCCCGATCCAAGCAGCCCCTATCCTGCAACTGGTACTTCCCCTTTGATCTTCAGGAGGCCTCGCTCAAAGCCCCAAACTGCGAACCTGGAAGCGTTTACCACTTAGGAATTCGGAAACCTGAAAGCAGGGCGCATCTAAACCCTTAGACCCGACCCACAGCACGGAACTTTGCGCGTAGGAGCCACTTGCCGGGCTACAAGCCCGAGGGTCAGAAAGTTCAGCAAAGTCACCCCAAAAACCCGCCGTCCCTTTGCTTATGAGATCTGCAAGCTCGAGCCTGCAATCCCAAACCTTCTGAACACACCAAAGCCGAAGACGTGCCAAGAATCCCATGCCCTGAACTTCCAAGACTGCACCGAAAGCAGGCTCTTCGATGCTCCCAGCCGTGTGCCACCCTATGAAACAGTTAAGGGTGTTTCGGGAAGGTACCTCGTTTTGGAATCCGAATAGTGAGGTTCATACTTGTTCAAAAGATTCCACACAAGGCTCTCTATTTTACAGAAGCCTTTATTTAATCTACGTCCGGGTGTAGAGAGGCGGTTTTGGTGATTATGGCGTGTCATGGGGTTCAGGGCCAGAAACTTGGCATCCAAAAGCATCTCCCAGACGCCCAGCTCCAAGCCCGGCCGACTTTTCCTTGCAGTACATCAACCGGAGCCGAAACCTCGCAAGTTGCCGTGTGGTCGAATCGGCTTTCGGAAAGCATTGAAATTGCGATATGGTGCAGCAGTCCAATGCATCAATCAGCAGCACTGCGGCACCAAGCAGCAACGAGTGCAGAGAGAGCCGTTGTGCGAATTACCAAAAAATTTTGGTTGTCGCGAAGGCTAGCTCCGTGGAGCTTGCGGGAGTTGTCGTTTGCTAATTCACCTCAGCAGTAGAGGGCCACCAAGGGGGGGGCCACCATGGGGGTCCTTCCCCCCCCCACCGTTTAGGTCCCCCTCCCACCTTACCTGAAGGATGCTATTGCGCAGGTCATGCGTGTTGTCTCGGTCGTGCAAGATCGGCACTAGTTTCAGCAGCTGTTTTTTTGCGTCTGCTGCAAACGAAATTCGCAACAACTGCCAGCATCTAGCAAAGACAGTGGTTTGAGCACTCTGACGCTACGAGGCAGAAAGCTGGTTGGCACGTGCCTGCCCGAAAATGCCATTACGCCCAGGGAATTTTTCATTTGTACATCATTATGCCAACCTTCGCCACGCTTGAGTGATTCGCTGGGCTGCGCGGCAATGGATTCTCATGACGAGTCGCCCCACCCTTTCCCTGCTAGGCTTCCTTCCCCTAGGTTTTGTGGCTCTCTTCTCACTTCGGATGTGCTTCTAGCAAGCAGCACGCCTGATCGTTTTCGTCGTTCTTACATGCAGGCTTATGCAAGCTTATGCTGTCGAAAGCCCTGACTGCTTCTCACGCTGTCTGGTAGAACGTCCACAGCCTTTCAGATGGTCGGGCTGAAACGTGTGGGCTTGGACTTGCGGCCTGCAGCGGTGTGCCAGTTTCGGTATTCAGTTTTGCAGAGCAGCTCTGTGGCAGCTTGGACATCACTCAGGTGCTGAAGAAGACGCAGAAGCTGCCAGCTTACTTCGAGGATGGGAGAGGTATTAAACAAGGTAATTCCTATTGCGATCACCGTCCATGTTTCTGCACTCTGAGCCATATAGACCTGGAGATATCGGCAATAAGGAGGACCCGACTAGGTCACCACCTGTCGTTCGTTCTCTGCGATAGCTTCCGAAGCTGCATCACAACATTCAGCATCAGCCAGCATCAAGCCCTGCTCCTCACCGGCAGGAGCCCTGCAACAACATCGAGCTGGCCCCGCTCGGGTCCAAGACTTCTGTTTCCAGTCTTGGCGGGCCCAGGAGTCAAAGAGCGTCCAGGGCCTGTGTATATACCAAGTTCTCCGTCAGCAACCGAACGACTCTCCTCAATTGCGCTGCACAGGCTGCCTACGTCAGGTTGCCAAAGGTCATCACCGAGGACGCTTCTTTGGAAGCTGGGTTGACTGTGGTGAGTGCTCGTCAGATTGATAGATGCGATGTCTAAGGTCGAGGAATTATTATGATTCATGTCGAAAACCTGCTGCCATATCAGTTTTACAGCAAGGTTCAGCATGGTAGGCCGAAGAATCAGATTTCTTGCTTTTACTGACAGTTCTGAGTTCTGAGGATTTCGTTGGACGTACGGCCGTAGCAGGTGCGACCCAGCATCAAAAACTTTAGTCTTTCTTGGAGCGTCCTGCCCAAGTGCTGCGCATGGCTTCCTATACAGGCTTTGCCCTTGGAGCTCGACTTCAAAGTAGCAGTGCTATTTGTCTTTGCATGGTTTCCACATTACACTACATTTTCCCCCATGACGGACCCTGAAAGCATCTGAAAGTTAAAGTCCCGACCGACAGCCCGAAACCTTAAGCCCAGCCCAAGGAATCCTGTCGGCAAAAAATTGGCTTGCCAATAAGCTTGGGATCTACGTAGAACAGCAAGGTTGAATATCTGACATCCTGCAGTCTAAGTCTAATACCTATGTCGAGAATCCTGCATGTTTCTTCCATACGAGAGAACCATCCGAATCGTGGAAGGACGCCCCGGACAACACGGACTGGGAGGCAATGCTGGTGTGGAGAGGGGGATCGAAGAAGTTGTGATGCGAATCTTGTGAGAGTTTATCTCAGTGTCGGGACGCTAGCGTTTTGGAACTGAGGCTTAGCGGTCACAGCCTTCCACGGATGTTGAAGCTTTGTTTTAGCATTCAGGTGGTTGTCTTGTCCACGCGCACGGTTGACCGTCTAGTGTCCAGCTCACCTGCTTGAACATTGATAGTTTCCATTTCTCGGTTTCAACCGCTTCCGTTGTTTGCGGCTGGACCTTTTAGCGTTCGGCTCCTGATGTCGAATGTTTTTTTCTTGCTCTTCCGGCTAGTCCTTCGAGTGTCCGGCGCTTTGTTCTAACGGGTGTGTGCCAATTTGACGGTAGATCGTCTTGATTTGGGCAGGTCCTTGCCTCCTTGTGTTGCTCGCGGCTAGCGCTTGAAGTGCTCGGCTGTTGGCTCCAACATGTTCTTGGCCACAGTTGCAGTTGCAGTTAGAGCTCCAAGCGTCCAGCACTTGCCTGAAGCACCTTGTTGTCCGGCTTCGCGATGAGACCACTGCATTCTCAGGTCGATCGGTGTTTGCTCATGCTGTCGATTCTTGGTTTGGACAGGTGTTTGTCAACTCGTAAGGAATGAAAACCTTTGAGACCTCAGACCTACCGAGGGTCCTTGTTTTGGCGCTTGCAGCTCGTATCCAGATCGTAGTGGAGGCTCCACTGCCTCAGTGATGATCGTCTGTCCTTCTATGGGACATCTGAGTCGTGCAGCTGACCAAATACATAACTCGCTGCGGTTGTTTCTTTTGCATTTGTCTTTCTGTCGCAGCTGCCGGACGGCTGAGACTTCACCCGAGGCCTTTTACTCGGATTATTACCTCAGCTGGTTAAGTTCTAGAGTTCACGTTTCCCTTGGCCTTTCCCTTTTCCCATGGTGCCAGGATGTCCAGGACACAACGGAGGCGTGGTTCGTCCAGAGCTACACCACGCCTGCGGCCTAGATCAGTCTAGATCCGTCGGATGCTTCAAAACGACAGTCACTTGGCCAGGCTTCATATGCCCCCAAATTTGAAGTCTGAACATCCTCTTCACCCCTGGCGCTCCGACCCATCCATTCCAGCCACAGCCAGAGCCACGTGCCTTCGGGGCACCGCAGAGCTGTTGGGACCCAGGCCCGTGCCAACCCTCTCGGACGATCAGATGGCACCTTGGCTTCACAGTGCGATTCCTTCGCGCACATCGACTTTGCATCGGAAATGGACGCAGGTGTCCGTTACGCGAAGTCAGTATTAAGCCCCAAGCCAGTGCTAACCGTAAGTCTTCGGTATTTCCGAATAGCAACGAGAGGACATTTCACGGTATCTCAGTCAAAGCCTGATATCAAGCATTGGTCAGGTCTGCAGATTGTGAGTCTCCCAAAATGGCCTCAAGGTTGTAGCTTTTCTTAGCCTGAGATTGAAATACTCAGGTTTACACCGCAGTCGCGGATACTTTGGGCTATGTTGCGGGGGATAGCAGACTTCGGACTGGCAGTTCGCCTGTGAGAGACATCCAGGTTTACCGGCGCAGGGTTTATTCAGGTAAATCTTCGTGAACTCAGAGTGAGCGAAATTTATGATGGCTTGTGTCCAGAGCCGGGCTGGGTGGGGCATTGCGGATTTGCGGCCGCGAAAGCTTCGGGATGCTCCCTGAAAGTCAGAGTTGAAATCGTAGAATGGTGGAATGGGTCATAAGACCTTTCTGCCATGCTGACGGCGATGGGATCTAAGTTGCGTTTACACTGAGCTTCCTGTCTGCGGTGCATGGCAAGTGGCGCCCTTTCGGAGGCAGAGATCGACGAGATCGTTGGAGGGTTGTGAGTTTAGGGCATACGGTCTGCGATCTGCATTTCCGGTTTAGCGGAACTGTAGCAAGTCTTAGCATCTGTTTTTTCATGAAATTACTTTATCAGTACCCTGTATAAAAGACTGACACTTTCCGACAGAAAGGCCGTATGCAGATCATCATTTCTGGCTCCGCGTTTCACCTGCCAGACTGGAATTCCAAAAGTTGTTGCGCGCGTGGCTTCAGCGAAGGGGGTTGGGGCGAAGAGCAGGAGTAGTCGCATGCAGGCTTGCATTGAAGCTTCAAAACTCAGTACTGCGGGCTTGCGGGTCTTCGTCGTGAGACAGGGTTGCATAGTTCCATGATGCTACAAAGCGCATCGCAAGCCGAATGTGCAAAGCCAGGCAATGAAAGCTCCGGATTCAGCTTCCCTGTCTGTTGCCTTGCCTGACGGTCGTCTGTAGTTTCATAACCGTTGCAGGTGCTTGCAAAGCGAAGGCGGACTACATGAGCTAACAGCGCCACATGAGCTTCCGGAGCGCCTTCGTTCCGCATTATGTATACAAAGAGAAAGCTGTACCTGCAGTGCGCATTTGGCTCGGAAGTTCGACGGTTGCTCAGAAGTACTTCTTGACTTTCAGGGCGGATCCTGCGGTGTCAGTGGCGCGGATCCTTCAGTCGGAGTTGGGTCCCGCAACCGGTGGTTGCACACATGGACTTGGGAGACACGTGCTGGCGGGCAGCGGTGACCCCACTGACCGAAACTCGAATCTCTCGTGTCACATCCTCGGGCTGTGCCGGCAGGGCGACCCGTTGGTTTTCTGAGCTCTCGCAGAGCATTTGCTCAGCGTGCCCCGTCGAATTGAAAATCGAGACGAGTCTCGGATTGCCCGATTGCGCTCTGCCGCCATGTTCCTGTTTGGTTGCAGCTGTATTCTACGAGATCGGAGACGGCCCTAGCGTGAGTTGGGACGGTCTGCGAGGTGTCATGCTGCATTAGAGAATCGACGACAGCTCGACTGGCTTTGAGGTCTCATCAGTCTAGCTTCACCGCTCAAGAGGCCCGTGCTTCACTGCATTTCCAGCTTTCAACCCCGGCCTCACGTCGAACAGACCCCAGCCAACCGGCAGTCCGGCAGTGACCGTAAGTTCCTGAGATGTCAATGTGGCCGCTTGCTGATGGAGCCGCCAGCGGGCCTTGCCTTGCTGACGCTGCCACGTCTGGCCTTGTGGCTTGGCGTAGGCGACCGAAGAGAGAGCCCACAAGCCCACAGAGAGCCCACAGAGGCCCACAGGTTGCACTGCCGCTCACAGCCGAGGCAAGTCGGCTGGCGGGTGCTCACTGAAGCGAACACAGCAGCTTCGAACAGATTCATTTGGCATTCTGCTTCCGGGCACTTTGAAGAGCGAAGCCTTCAAACTCTGCTGGTAGCAAGAAAGCTTCAGACAAAAACCATCGTTGGGCTGTGGATTGAGTGGTGTTTTCGGGTATGCCCAGTGCCGCTGACTTTGGTCAGGTTCAGGACGACATTTTGACCATGTGTGTGCTGCAGGGTTATGGTTCGCTCCTGCACCGAAGTCCCAAGTCGGAAGTTCGCAGTTCGAGGTCTTGGTGATCATTCTGCTGTTTTGGCACCAGGACGCGTGGCTGAAGCTTGAGGGCGGCTCCTCTGCCCTGGCTTGATGCTGTGATTGTCTCTTGAGTCTTGAGTTGAGGAATGGGCTTCTGCGACGCTGGGCCTCGTGCTAACCACGGCGTCCTGGACTCTCTGTGTCATCGATGTGCTGCTGGCGCAGGCCCGGGCTGAGAGAGTCGAAGCTATGCGTCAGCGGATTCCTTGATAGGGAGTGTAGGCTCCAACACCATAGAATCGCCATAGAAATGCATCAGCAAAGTAGTGTTCTTAAGGGTCGAAATGTCATTTAAAGATTCGGAACCGGTGAATGAACAGGCTGGCGGATGCATCTTGGTAGCGAATTCTAAAGGCGCCTGTCCGTTTCAGCACCAGCTTCCAGCTTGTCTGCCAAAGTCCATTCCGGTACAGTGTCTCCATTGCCTTCCATTGATGCACATGAACAGTTGCAACATTGAACAACAAACCAATACTGTCCAAGGCTTCGGAACAGTGAACCTGTTGGACATAGGGACCCTGTTTCTCAAAATACATTGTAAAATTGTTTTTCAACATGTTGCTTTGGGTTGAAATGAAAGTGTGCTACAAAATCTGCGATTTGCAGTCGAAAAATCGATCCGGTACAAGATTTGTTTCGTTAATTCCGAATGAACTGTTTCGGTGATTCGCGAACACAATGCTTGCGTACATTCAGCGGTGTTTGTGTTTGCTTTGCCGAGATTGGCAGCCTTTTGCGAAACGTCTGATCAAATGCCGTTGCCTAAACCGGAGACCTCAGGTTGCGAAGGCACCAACGTTGCCCAACCACTCTTGAATCTGCACAGGATCTCAGATTCCAGCTTTTGCTTCGTGACGAGGGTCGAAACGCCCCGGGCCTCCAACTCCAACTCCGCTCTGGCTCCCATGGAGCCTGCAACCACCAGCAATCTGCATTAGAAGGCCCGACCTTTGTCGAGATTTTTCGAAGCGAACTCGCTTCAAGGAGCCCATTTCACCTCTAGACGAGGCGCAGAGGAGCTGGGATTCAAGAAACGCAGGGCTTTGATCTGGGAAGCTGCAAGATGCTTGGGTATTTTGTTGCCAATATGCAGGGGAGAGGATTCTGTCCACTGCTGTCCACAGGTTGCAACCGGACTCGCAGTAGAGTTTTACTGTAGTTGCCAGCAAGCTTCTTGTTTCAATAGCCGGGAAGCTTCAGCTTCAGCCATCAGACTTGAACTCCTCTTTTGTTTTTTAATGTTCCCCTTTGCCGCCGTTGCCAGGAGCCTGGCTCGTGGCGTTGCGACACCCGGCTGGCGCGCTTTCTGGGATTCTTGTCGGAGAGTCCCTTTTTCCGAGCACCCGCCTCAGAAGACCGATCTCGGTTTTCAAGCCTGGCCTCAAAGCCTAGCCTCAAGCATTCGAAAGATACAGTATACTATAGTCAGTAGCTCCAAGGAATTTGCTTGTTTGGGCTCATGCGGTAAGCACCAAAACATCGGGCATTTGATCAGACCCCACAGTGCCGTCGGCATGAAGTGCACTTGCTCGGTGTATAAGTTCTGCTGCGCTCTTCTTTGCCTGACGTTTGAGCCGATTCTGAAGCATTCTGGCGGCATTCCAATCAATGTTTGTCAGACAGTCTCAGGATTACGAGCAGCAGATCCAGGCGGAAGCTGACATGTTTGTGCGTGACCTCTTGAGTCTTCGGCTTGTCGGTTTTGCGGGAGTGCCGTCCTGCTGAGAAGAGCTCAAACCGCTTGAGGCTCCCGGCATGGGTCTGCTGGTACCCTACGGCATGACATTGATCCAGGCCTGGGTCGGGATTCAGGCCCCAGTGCAGCCGCAGACCGCAGACGGGCACTCCAAGCTCTATGCGTCCTTGATGCCCTGAAGCTCAGACCCGAACTTGGCAACATTCCATGTCTGGAATCCGGAAATAGCAGCCGTCACTGAAGGAGCTTGAGGCCGTTTTCAGGAGGTTGCCAGTAGAAAGCATGCGCCGAAGCCGAGTCTGAGAGGATCTGGACCCTGTTTCGGCCATCGCCGGCATCACCATGGTCGTGGCCGCTGCGGCTTCTCTCGCGAGCGCCCGCGCCGGTATCCCCAGTCGGTTCGCCGTCAGGTCCAGGACTGCCATGATCGCCAGGTTCAGCAGCTAGGAAAGTCATGTACGTCGTCGCTGTCGTCACCATCATAATATTTATCACACTCATCTTAACCGTCATCGTCATCAGCAGAGCCCTCCTCCTCCTCCTCCCACACTCAGCTTTCCGGGCGTATCGCCGCAGCAACTAATTGTGTAGAACGCTTCTTTTGTTGTTCACATGTGTTTTGCAAACTTATGTCAGTGCGAAATCGCGGCTCTAGTTTTGCCAGCACTGTCATTTACGGTTGCCATAGTGGGGAACCTGCTAATCTGGCGCTGTATTTGTCACCATCATCGCCTGCTGGTACCGGCCAGATGGGACTGGTCGATACATCCAGGACAGTACTTGTATCTGTTACGAGTGACAAGGACACATTGCGAGACTGATGGATTCACCAAGACACTCCACGCCCCGCGACGTGGGCACCAAGCCCTGGTTGAAGTCGGTGTTCAGGTGTATAGGGGAATGGCTTCGATGAAGATAAGGCACGGAACTGGGCCGAGATTCATCTGCCAGGTGGATTTTAACTGCGACTGGCCTGGCCAGAGAGGGCAGGCTGGCACCCATGACATGAAGACGTGAAGCTTCGCCGGGGTTTGCATCGATGTTCAATGCACTCTCGCATGCTGGTGACCGCGAATCTGTAAGCCTTTCGCTTTGCCATCAAGCCTGAAGTGAATTAGTTGCAAATTTGAAGGCTTCGGTCATCTACCTCCTTGATCCTCTCACGGCCTACGGCCTGCAACTGGGCTTTCAATTTCGAGCTTCGGTCAGAGCAGTAAGGCAAACTGGACAAAGGCAGAGCTTCGTTTTGGTTCCTCACTTTGGACACCTGTCCTGCACATTCGAGACCAAAGACATCCAATTATGTCGTCGTTGAATATGCTGTCTTTATTCATCTGAGTGGTCAAGGGGTGTGCCTTGTTCAATCCTAATGCATCAAAGTGACCCCTACGTTGTGATTTCAGCATTCAGCATGGGTATGACCGCGGCGTGGTTGTCTTCACTGGACTTGTTCACCTAGTTTCCGCGGGCAAGTTGCTGTAAGCTGCTGGTCTGCGGCTGGTACACGCGTCAACGTTCACCATCCTTGTCCTTGGGACGGCTGTCGAGTTCAAGTCACACAAGCATGGCTGGAAACAGTTTTTTCGTGAAGCTTCCTAGAACAGAGAGAGAGAAACCAGGAACAGACTTTAGTTAGACTTGACACGCATGCTCTTGGGGTCGAAAACCTGCACAGGACAGTCGTTTCGAGCGAGCCTTGCACAGCAATGCAGGGTTTATCTGGTTCCGAATAGATCCCGGACGCAAGCTTCAGATGTGAGGTATACCAGCTACTTCATCGGATCAGTGGCTGAGTTTGCCGCGTTTGCGGTGGTTAGCTCTGTCGCTGGGCTTCAAGGAACGGGGTGCCTGGCTGCTGGCAGAGTCGCATACCATACCGAGCAGCAGTAGTCATAGTAGCAGGAACAGGTAGTGCGAGCAGCCACGGCAATGAAGGGAGTTCGCAAAACAAGTAGCAGCGCAGGAGTTAATAAGCGGTGTGAGCAACCGTTGTGACGACTCTGCGTACGCCCACTGCTCTCACCCTGTCACTTTTCTACTTACGAGAGATGGCGGAAGTTGTCGTAGCAGCAGCAATAGAAGTTGCGGCAGTCGTCATAATGCCGGCTTAGCCACAAGCATACGCGGTAGAATTCGTGAGAATATTTGCAGTAATTAGAATACAGTTGCAGTTGACCCTGACTGTATTAACGTGTGTTTGTTACAGGGCAGTAGGAGCAGCAGGGCAAGAATAGCAGTGGGATTGGAAAAAATTACACTAGTAAGGAATGTTTACAAGCGGTCCGATTATCTATTGTTGTACTCAGTGTCACCCTGCTGCTTGTAGTCATTGTCAATGTGTATTGGGGCTTGCGGTGTTTGATCCTGCAACGCAGTCACGAAAAGATATTGTGTGACTGCTGTCGCGGCAGTCGTTTCTATTTTCGTCACGATCGTTGTTACTGCTTGCGCTAGTGTGGGCAGTCGCATCTATCCAAATCATGGAAGGGATCATCACCGATATGATATCATCAAGATCACTACTATAGGTTCCAAAGTGTCGAGGTGCAAGCACGCCGCTACTCAGGTGCTTCACCCGCTTCTTGCTTGTCTGGGCTATGCTGTCGCCATCGAGGCGAAGGGTGGCGAATCGGGTTTTTGCTGTTGCCACTTCTCGCAGCTCTTCATGAGCTGCTGCCCTCTTAGGTGTTACCGTAGCTGGTGGACGGATGCCCTTGTGTCTGCAAATTATAGTTGTGTCTCCAGATCGGAGTTGGGCTCGGACAGTTTTTCAGCTTGAGAAGCCAGCAGGCAAATCCTGAGATGCATTGCTCAAGAATGGCTAGCTTGAAGCTTCTGGTTTAGGGAGCCAAGTCGTGAGGTCAACACTCGCTTTAGCGCGAATGGCTTCTTCATGGAGTCCTGGCTTGCCCCCCACGTGTGGAACCGAGCAAATGCAGTTCTCTGAGCAACACAGCAGTTCCGGATCGTAGACGATATCGGCAGCCATCTTCTTGCAAAGGTCAGAGGTGCTCTCCCTAGCAACCCAATTAGTAGTGTAACTGTTGGAGCTCATTCCAGGTCGAGTGATCACCTGACATAGCTGCAGGTACACTTATGTGAAAGCCCACACTCCAGTTATCAAGCCCTCCAGAATCACATGACTGGCTTACTGTACCTGGAATCTGTCCGGCCTCCACTTCACCTCTGATGCTTGACAGTAAGATGCTCCTTTGAGTCGCCTGCAGTGGAGATGCGCTGAGAGAAGTCAAAGTGACGCACATTGACGCTGACAGTGCTAACAAAATGAAGGGGCCTTGATTGCCCTAACCCTCGACCACCACTTAAACGTGACCTTACATGCTGTTCAGGATTTTGTACTGGAAGCAATCGCCGCAAAACCGGCTACAGCGCTTCAGTAGTTACCGGGAAACACGATCTGTTCCCTCGAGCCCACAGAAAAGAACCGGAGCATGAGGTTATGTTCTTCGGCCTGCAGACGCGGGTTCTCGGTACGTTTCCTGGCCAAGATACTGGCGCTGGCACTGTATAACGAGTCGCCGCAGGTGTGAAGCATACACTTGTTTTTCCAGAGCTCGCAAATTGAAGCAGTAACAAGCTATGCTATGTCCTAGGTTACATGCCAGAGAGTCGCTCCCACTAGAAGACCTCATAAGTTGCCATACATAAGAGAAGGTGCCGGTAAGTTGCACATCTCAGCAATCAGCAAAGAGCATTGCCTTCCTGTGACTCCCATACGGCCTTGGGGCCTTTTTCCGTTCTTCCAGGCCAGCGCGTCGAGATCTCGCTGGGCCCGGGTAGCGCGACTGCTGGGTTTGTGCGGGAACTATTTGACATCCGGGTTTGTGAGTCTGGAGTGACGTCATGTTGTTCTGTTCATCAGTTCATCCTAGTCCAGCGCGTTTTCATTTTGCCGAGCAGACGAAGCTCCCAGGTGGCCTGCCGCGCTTTGCATGCTGCTCCGCTTGGCTCCTGCAGCTGAACAGTTATCACGCTTGCTTTATTTGGAGGGGCATCCCACGACAGCAGAATCGAATGTCCTTCCAGTCATAACGACAGCCCGCCTCCTTCAATCCTAGACAGAAAAAACCCCTGCGATGCTAGAGAGTTGGATAATTCAGAATCAAGAAGCTGCGTCGCTGCAGCTGCAGGCAGAGGCAGTGAACGGTGGTTGGACGGTCGCACAGACTGATGCACCTGTTGCCCGTTGAGACATCAAACCACGATAAGCAAAACCACGACGGGACATGCAATCACGACAGGCCTTTGACATAACAATAGTTTTCCATGGCCTTCGGATGGCAATGCATCAACTAACAAATACATAGCACCGTTGGGTTGTTTGTCTGTGAAAGCACGGATGCCGGCAAGCCTCTGACATTCACTTCAGGCATTGCTGCTGGGTTGCTGCTCGATACCCCTTCCAGAGGACCGGGAACCCTGGTCGGGGCACCCAGGAGCGCAAAACTTATGTCGGAGTATCCGTTTAATTGTGCATGCATGGGCTCAAGTGCTTCTATCGTGTGTGGGACATAGATTGATTTGGCTACGGCTACATAGGTGCTTGTAATGCGGGTTTAGTCAATCGTTTGAGGGCAGACTTGTGGAACAGGCGATAAACACTCATCCCGTCGACATGTCTTCGTCGACCTTTCGCGAGATTACAAGCAGTCGCATGAAGGTGCCAACAATTCCTGTGGAGCATCGTTGGAGTGTAAGTTATGCCGTGCACGTAAGGCTACTGAAGCTGAGCTGATGCGCACGATCTCTTGCCAATCTGCCCATCTAACCTAGCCCCTCTACATGTGCCTTGGGCTATGCGTGACTGTCCCTCCATTTTGCCAAACGCATGCATATCTCTGGAATCTATGCACGTTCGCTTACCTAAGGACTTGTCCTTGTTCGACTCGTTACAGCATTGCAAGCGTGCAAAATTCACTCCTGGACCAGAGCATCCGATTTACGCAGGTGCATGCATCAGTGGGGTAAATTTATAGTCTTATGGTCGTACAGAACCACTGTCTTGATCTGCTTCAGAGCAGATGATGCTCGTTGCACCACCTTCCCGCATAACTGCAGTACACGCCTTGATGGGGTATACCATTCAGAGGCACTGCTTCACGTTGTCCGTCACAGGCAGTCGCAGTGAGCATATGTCTTGGAGCTCATCTTCATTCGAGTCGGCCCATCCCAGACAGCTGTGAGAGAGTTGCTGTGCACTTTTTGGCCATCTGCCCCAGTCAAGCTGAACTGAAAGTTGCCTAGACCAAATGCCTCGCCAAGACATGATTATTTCTCCGCCACATCATCTGGAACTCTATTGGGATTCCTTGCTGCTGGCAAGCTCTAAACCTGTGGAAGTCTTGGGGGTGTCAGCTGGCAAGTCTGACGCAAGGCAGCGCCTGGGACGGCCGGCCGGCCGCGCAGTTCTGCAAGACTTCGCCGCGCCCACCCGCGTGGCTTTTGGCGCTGCTGAGGTCCCCTGACCGACTTGCTGGTGATCTGACCTTCGTAATTATTGCCTCATTCTTGCAACTTGTTCCGCACAGTGTCATCTATCTGCATGGATTTCTGTGTCTAGATAGCTCTGCGTGCAGACCATCGCTGTCAAAGGTGTGCATCCTCAAGTTCACCTGCCGCCACTCGGGCGAGTCTTGCAAGCTGTTTTTATGCGTCGCTTGATAGATCTTTTCGAGAACGCCTTCTGCAGCGACCGAACTTTCAGAATAAAACCCTCCATTTCTCTCAGCGCTGCCAGACCACCTGTCTTGCAGAAGAATGTCCCATCTTCAAGCCTCCCAAACTTTCAGACGCAAGTTGCGCGTAAACGGCGAGCAAAACAATCGAGGGCTTCCACGAGCAAGCTGATGTCCGGTGGCCATCAGCTGGAAACCGCCCCGAAGCGTGAGAGCGAAGCTGACCCGCTCAGCCAGGTGCCCCTGATCTCACACCTTCGGAGTGGTTGCGAGCCGCACTGTTAAGCAGCTTGGCTGTTGGGTTAAGGTTCTTTTCGTGGGGCTTGCAGGGTGGTAGGCTGGCCAACGAACCTCAGGGGATCTGCATACGCCCGCTTTGGGATTTCCCCTGTTGGGTGCAAAGTTTTTGCCCACACGTGGTTTTTTCCAGCACCCCGCCGACATCGTAGAAGCGTCGTATGAAAGGGGTTGTTCGAGCATGAGAGTCTTGGTTGGGTTGCCAAAATTTTCTGAACAGCCTGGGGGTAGCCGACCCAGACAGAGCAGGCACTGTGCTGATCCTGATGCCACTGCACTTCGGCATCACCATCTACCGACTGGCTGCGAATTCGCATTTCCGGGCTGCTAAGCTCAACCGAGACGCGCTGAGATGCTTTCAGGTTCGAGATCCTTCTAGGCTCCATTGAACGCAAGCGACATGTCATGCAGGATTTTCGCGCAGATACGACTTGGCATTGCTTTTCGCTGAACTTTGCAGGGTGGCAGGACTAAGTTTTCCGAAGCCTGAAGGACGCGCATCAGCAGCATCTCTCGCCTTGGAGTCCACAGCAGGCGCAGCAGTTCAACCCAGCGGATTTAGTGATGCGCAGGGCCAGCATCATCAGCATCAGCTGGATTTCAATCTCGCCGCCTTGGAACACAGCAAGTGCAGCAGCTCGACCCAGAGATTGGCGAAATTTAGCAAGGCGCAGGACGAGCATCATCAGCATCAGCTGGATTTCCTTTCAAGCTCTTTCTCGCAGTCTTGGAACCCACAGCAAGTGCAGCAGCTCGTCCCAGAGATTGGCGAAATTTAGCAAGGCGCAGGACGAGCATCATCAGCATCAGCTGGATTTCCTTTCGATCTCTCTCTCACTCACAGAAGTGCAGCAGCTCGACCCAGAGATTGGCGAAATCTAGCAAGGCGCAGGACGAGCATCATCAGCATCAGCTGGATTTCCTTTCAGCTCTCTCTCTCCGATCTCGCAGTCTTGGAACTCACAGAAGTGCAGCAGCTCGACCCAGAGATTGGCGAAATCTAGCAAGGCGCAGGACGAGCATCATCAGCATCAGCTGGATTTCCTTTCAAGCTCTCTCTCTCTCTCTCCGATCTCGCAGTCTTGGAACCCACAGCCAGTGCAGCAGCTCGATCCAGAGATTGGCGAAAGTTAGCAAGGCGCAGGACGAGCATCATCAGCATCAACTGGATTTCCATTCAAGCTCCTTCTCGCAGTCTTGGAACCCACAGCAAGTGCAGCAGCTCGACCCAGAGATTGGCGAAATTAAGCAAGGCGCAGGACGAGCATCATCAACATCAGCTGGATTTTCTTTCAAGCTCTCTCTGCAAGTGCAGCAGCTCGACCCAGAGATTGGCGAAATTTGGCAAGGCGCAGGACGAGCATCATCAGCATCAGCTGGATTTCCTTCCAAGCTCTCTCTCTCTCACTCTCCGATCTCGCAGTCTTGGAACCCACAGCAAGTGCAGCAGCTCGACCCAGAGATTGGCGAAATTTAGTAAGGCGCAGGACGAGCATCATCAGCATCAGCTGGATTTCCTTTCAAGCTCTCTCTGCAAGTGCAGCAGCTCGACCCAGAGATTGGCGAAATTTAGCAAGGTGCAGGACGAGCATCATCAGCATCAGCTGGATTTCCTTTCAAGCTCTCTCTCTCCGATCTCGCAGTCTTGGAACTCACAGCAAGTGCAGCAGCTCGACCCAGAGATTGGCGAAATTTAGCAAGGCGCAGGACGAGCATCATCAGCATCAACTGGATTTCCTTTCAAGCTCTCTCTCTCTCTCCGATCTCGCAGTCTTGGAACTCACAGCAAGTGCAGCAGCTCGATCCAGAGAGTGGCGAAACTTAGCACAGCGCAGGACGAGCATCATCAGCATTAGCTGGATTTCTTTTGAAGCTCTTTCTCGCAGTCTTGGAACCCACAGCAAGTGCAGCAGCTCGATCCAGAGATTGGCGAAATTTAGCAAGGCGCAGGACGAGCATCATCAGCATCAGCTGGATTTCCTTTCAAGCTCTCTCTCTCCGATCTCGCAGTCTTGGAACCCACAGCAAGTGCAGCAGCTCGACCCAGAGATTGGCGAAATTTAGCAAGGTGCAGGACGAGCATCATGAGCATCAGCTGCCTTCTTTCCAGACTCAGATATTCATGCCGGCGGCATGAGAACCGACAGCAGGGTTAGCAGTGCGACCCGGTGATTGTACGCTTCCTGCCGGCTGCAGGGCGAGCATCATGAGCATCGGCTTCGAGCATCGTCAGCATCACTCAGCTTCCAGTGTCCGGACTCTTCATAGGGCAGTGCGCCGCAGGGGGAGCATCATCAGCATCGGTTGGAGTTTATCCAAGCATCCTCATTGGCTGGATGTCTTTTCCAAGTCCTGCTCGCGGTCGTACTCCCATCTCTCTGTGAACCCAGCATTGAAAGTTCTAAAGGACCAGCAGCTGGACTGAGGATGGCACTGTGGACAAAGAGCTCTGCGGCCAGATCGAAGCCAAACGCAAGGCAGCTCCATGACTCCCTCAGCTCGGCACTGTGCTTGGGGCTGTGGTTGCCCGGTTTTGAAGCCCCCAGACAGAAACTTTGGCAGTGTTGTCGGGTGGAAGGTTCCTTATGTACATTATGTTGCCAGTTGGTATGAAAGGTGTTACCTGCCGCCGTGATCTCGGAGCCCTCCACATTTTTTGCAGGCCCTTGACGAACTCATAGGTCCCTGTCGCGCCTTTCGAGACTGTTTCATTGCACTTCATGTTCTGATGTTTTGAAGCAGACTCTGGCAAAAGCCAGCTCCTTATGGCGACAAACAGATCCCATTTGGGCCACTGCGGCCACAGGTAATGCCTTTATAGGGCCCCATCCCGCAGTTCTGGGAGGCTTTAAACCACACGTGCACGATGTTCATTTCGACTTCAGCTCTTCGTGCTTCCTGCATCATCTGAGCACCGGTGACATCTTTTTGAGCTCCTTGTACTTGCTGCCCACTGCCCAGCGACGCATTTTATTTTTTGAGGGGGGGTTCGCGATGTTATGGCACATAATGGCACATGCACAACATGTCGTGGAAGTACCGCGGAGCGGCGCTCACTTGCTCTTTCTGAGCGGCAAGTGCCTAAGCGGCACATCTGGATACTCGTCCCTCAGGCCTCAGGCCCGGTCCCGCGGTCCTGCAACGGCCAGGAGATCGAAGACTTTGCAGCACATTCTGAGCAACACCCACACGAGTACGAGCTTCTGGCGGTGGAGGACCTGGGATCCGGGGATGAGGAAGGGATTCGTCAACACCACGACGAGGACATGAAGCCCAAACCCTCTGAGCACAAACTCTGTATCTCCCAAGACAGACGGGCCCTTCCTTGCACTCCGTTTGCCGGGGCTTTGGACAGCGCATCAGCCCCCCAGGTTCAGAGGCACTGGGGCTGAAGATGACGGGCTTGCAGCTTCGAGCCAGGACCCCGCGTCGGACCTCGAGGGCCAAAGCAAAACGCAGGCCGAGCGGGGGAAGCCTTGACGTCTCGGGAGGCGCTCCCTGCGCTGCACGTGGCTCTCAATTTTTCATAGAGCGCCTGCTCGAGCTCTGGTACCTTCGGTTGATGCCGGAGGGAGCACCATTTGCGGACAAAGCTCTGCTGTAGTGCAGCGCCTGAAAGCCCTGCTGAGGCGAGGAGTGGAGCACTGATCGCTTCATGTTACAGTGGAGTGTAAGAAGTCGCATGGTTCAAGATCTTTCTGAAACATATCCGTACCTTGTCGTAATGGGTAAATCGGGGCAAAATGTCCAGAGGCCTTCAACAAGATGGATGTTGGAGGATGCACAGGCGACTAGAGTGAGACAGAGTCAATGTGTCTAGTGAGGCCACCTTCGCCTTGAATCGAAGAGAGTCCAGGGAGTCATTTGTAACACGGAATATCTTCTGAGGAACATCTCAGCTCCGAGACCACGACGCACCACTTCCTAATGGAAAGGCGGAAATAAAGTGATGCACGCTGCTTCGTGTGCATTTCTTGCATCAGAAGTCGTCCTGAGTCCTACCCAGTTACTCCTACTGCACCTTTGGTTGCTGATGGGTTCTTCCTGCGCGCTTGTCACTGTTGTCATGACGGACCTGAAGCAAGAAGGGATACATGGAGGCGACAGGTTCGTGGAAATGGCGAAGGCTCTGAGGCGACCAAACACCGTGCGATGAATTCTGGCAGTCCCAGCCGCTTGTGTTCAGAGCCAAATCTCATCAGCCCATGTGGGATGCGGGCTGTTAGGCTGTGAAAGTGAGCTGACTAGATAGACTCTACTAGACTCTAGATAGCCCCTACCGCCTTCGCACTGCCTCCTTCCTAGCTTCTGGATTACCTTCGTTGCTGTTCTGTAAGAGAAGCCACTTGTTCGTGCACGGGTCTTCTCTCGTGCTCCGGCGCGGTCATTTTGCTCAGCGCCGGTTCCTCTTAATGATACAGCTGCTGCTGCAAATAAACGACAATGGCGAGCCAGGATGTTCCGGAAGACAAAGTGCGTGGCATGTGGACTCTCAGCTTTGCGATTCAGGGTCAGCAAAGCGGAGGGCTCAGGGTGTAGATTCAGGGCCTGACCGCCGCCGGAGCCATGAGCCATGCCACTTCAGCCGCAGTGGACAACCTCCTAACTGTCGCAGGTGGCAAGCCGCTTGGACAAAGACATCGAAAACAACTTGCACCGTTTGAAACGTCACATCGTCATACAGTATTTCGCTGGGTTTGGGTAGGGCCACAAGACATGGCGACAAGCATACCGCCGGCCCGTGGTTCCAGGAAGGGCAAAGCCAGGGATGCAAGGCTAAGCTGGTGCGAGACGGCTCATCGCTGCAAGAAAGTCCGAGCTTTCTCCTTCTTCCCAAAACAGGTTCAAGCCAGTTGATGTCCAGATGAAATTGAGAGTGCTCAGCGTCCCCCCACACCAGTCCCTCGGTGTACACGGATGCATTTGATCACGCTCGCCCTATCGGAGGCGTGAAAAGTTACGAAACGTGCAGAAATTCTTCTGTGGCTTTTCAAATTAATCGTTGTCATAGACTTGATATCCCAGCCGCATGCCGATGAAAAGCAGACTAACTAGAGGTTGATGACAAGTCTTGCTTTGCCGGACTTGAGCCTCTTAGGTTCCAGCACGGACATGTAGAATGTAGACAACACAACATCTGTGTGTGGCTGTGGTGCCTTTGTGGTAGGGCGTTTAAGTATAAGATGTCAGTTTAGACCTGCCCGAGCTCAGGCTTCAAAGCTTGTGCGACGAGGTCTCACGGCAGGCAAGGTTTTTGCCTCAAGGCTCCTTTGACAGTGGGGCCGGGCTACGGGCCACGGGCCAAAGCCCCAGAGCAGTAAGGCACCGTACAAAATGTGTGTGTGTGTGTGTGCAGAGCTATTCAATATGGGAAAGGCGCGTGTTCCGTCTCGCTTGTCAGGTGGCCGAGGAGCTCTCGAAGGCCTCCGCCGAGCTCGTGTCTCAGGCCGTGCTGCGGGTGGGGGCCACGGTGGCTTATATAGGGTTGCAGGTGCAGCATGCGCAGCCGGTCATACACCTTACTGTCCTGGTTCGATTCGATTTCGAGGGTTGGAAGTATAATAAAATCAAGCATGCAACTTGTCGTGCCCTGCCAGCACTGTTTGTCAGACAAGGTGTCCGGAGCGTAGGAGGCCCGAGAAGAAAATCTCGGGGGCGCCGCAGCAGAGCATTTTTGCAAGCAGCACCTATACGGACATGATGCTTTCTGTCTGTGAGCAAGATCACCGGGATTTCAGAGGGGTGGCTGAACCTGAAAATCGTCGCAAGGATCATTCATACATGTATACAGCTCCAAGCACTCCAAGCACCAACAGTTTGGGTTTTCGACCTCTCAGCCTTCAATAGCTGAATTGACTCTGAGGCTTCGGCTAGGACAGCACAGTCTCTGGATTGCCCCGAGAAGCATGTGCCCTGCAGGTCGAGCGTAAGCTTGCAGGTGCATCGCAAATTCCAAGACAGCAGGCCGGCTGGGCCGGGTCCTTGAGGGCAGTTTCCCGCCATGTGCCACCGCTCGAAGGAATGAGAGTTCCTAACGATGCACACAAAGCCCCCTCGGGTCTGGAATATGACTGAAGATGGACGTCTTGAAGCAGTTTCTGATGCTTATTCTGGATGTCTACTCCGGCAGTACTTCGATGTTAGGCTCCAGTCAGTTCAGTGAGTCCTCCAAGGCCTGTGGGATAAAATGTCTGCCTCCAATTCTCAATTCCGGATTCCTCAGGTCCAAACCCTTGACAAGTTGGCTTTCGGCTAACTCTGCAGAGTTTAGTCCCCAAATCCCTTCAGAGCCTAGACTCCTCGCAGCGAGCCCTGTTCAGTCGCTGGTCGCTTGGGCGGAGACCGACGATGGTCGGAACACGCCCAACAAGAAGACAACCGGGTGAGCCCAGCTATTTACATCCTTTCATGTAACAGGGGTTCACAAGTCAAGCCGGCCTTGCGTTCTCCTAGTTTAACTGTTCGCTGCTCCGACACAGTTGGAAGATGGAAATAGGCAGACCTGTCGTGTGCTGGATTGAAACTTCCCCGACAGGTTCGTTCCCCATGCTTGGACGGAGAGGCACATGCGGACAGACCATTCAAGCAAGCTTTTGGAGGACCCATTCTAGGCGTCCAGGGCACGCAGCCGGTCCGAGTGGTGAACGTGAGTCTGTCGGAGAGGAGATCCAAGAGTCCTTCGCAGAGTTGTGGTACGGACCAGGCGCAAAAGCCTTTCTGGCATCAATGTTCAACATTTAGTAGTAGTGCTGGTTCTGGTAGTCCTGTTGCTGCTACCTGTGTTGCAGTGGGGACGTCAGGGACAAGAACACAGACTACGAGCAATGACGCACTGTTGCAGCATTCAAAACCAGGAGACTCTGCCCAGTATGACTATGATTCGTATAATGGAGGAGAAGGTGGCAAGGCAGAACTGGCTCCTGAACACAGCAAGCTCCTCTCGTAATGGCATTTGCCTGGTCCCGCTACCCAACATTCACGTGTCCACCTGCACTATATGATAAATTTGGAAGCGTTTGATCATGTTTGATCCATGAGTAAGCCGTGAGTAGGCGTTGTCACTGTTGCCACGGCTGCTCCATGCGCTCACAGATTCATGCTTACCGCGCAGCGAACAAGTAGCACGATTGCGTCCTGGCTCCTGCCAAAGCAGTTCTGCGCCATTGTAACGAGTTGTGCGGGAAGAAAGTTCAACCGTTGCTGCTCACTAGCATTCCATCTTGTCCTGCTGCTGAGCTGATGATGCTGGACGACAAGACACAGATAGAGAGAGAGAGAGAGGCCATTTTGGCTCAAAGTGCTGCACCTTTGCTTGGGGGCTTGTGTCGCCTCCTTGCATCGGGGGGGAGGTGTGGGATTGACCCAAGGCTGTTCACCTTGGGGGAACCTTCACATCTTCCCCAGCGGTGCTTGAGACCACATACCTGCTGCCACGTTGCTTCAGGAAACTCCGGCTTAGGTGCATACGAGCCATACCCACGAAGGGCAAGTTCGAAATTCTACCTCCTTGGGGGCGACCTGGCAAGCGCAAGAGCTTCTTCCACAACGCTTTACAGAGGACGGGGGCGCAGATCNCGAGCCATACCCACGAAGGGCAAGTTCGAAATTCTACCTCCTTGGGGGCGACCTGGCAAGCGCAAGAGCTTCTTCCACAACGCTTTACAGAGGACGGGGGCGCAGATCTCCACCAACCGTCTTTCTGCCGTCACGTCACTGCCACGCCGATCACAAAGTGCCTCTCAGCTGGGTGGGGGAGTACCTGGACTCAGTGATTGTGATAGTGGCAAGGAGGGGGAGATAGGCAATTCACAAAGTGTGCAAACTCTGCCGCTACGCTGAGGGGATATGTGCCAGTGGTTTCCGCAAGCACCATGAGCGAACAGACCCACAGTGCCGCTTGCACGGTTCAGTCTCGCGGGGGACAACCCCACCAACAAGAGGGCAGAGACAGCCACGACCGAAGTCAGCGCCACGAGTCCCAGCACTNACCATGAGCGAACAGACCCACAGTGCCGCTTGCACGGTTCAGTCTCGCGGGGGACAACCCCACCAACAAGAGGGCAGAGACAGCCACGACCGAAGTCAGCGCCACGAGTCCCAGCACTTGGGGAAGAAGAGGAGACCCACCCGGAGCTCCTCGGGGGAGTGAAGGCGAAGACCACCCTGGACGACATGACCCAATTCAGGACGAGAAAGGGACTACACATAACAAGAACCCTTGGACAGATGGATAGGGCGAGATGTGAGCCAAACAGTTGTGGGGGAGTACCTCGACCACGGCACGGGGGAGCTCCTCGACCCGCAGCAGAGAAGAGAATATGAAGAATACCGACAGAGGCCTTTCAATCGCTGCAAACTCGGAGGGAAAGCCGACAAGCTCGTGCGGATAGTGGATGCCGCCGAGAACCGCGCCTACACAGCACGTTTCCCCGAAAAAGTTGAGGAACAGCTGAACCGAGCAAGAAGACTCCGGAGGAAAATCCGGGCGAGGGGGAAGGGTGGCGAAGACGAAGCAGAAGAGGGGGAGACGGCCGCATCGTCAGCATCGTCACGGAAAAGACCAACGGCAAAGAGGAAGCTCGTTGCAGCCCAGCCAGAGGATAGGCCGCCGCCAGAGCATGAGACAAAGGAGGCCAGTGACAGACCACCGCCACAGCATGAGACAGGGGAGATCAGTCAGAGCGAAACCCCGCAGGACTGGGGGGGAAGTGAGACTGAGGAGAACCAGCCGGAGGTCCACCAAAGCCCAGAGGACAGTGACGAAGGGGGGCAAGGCCAAGTTCGTGACCAATGGCCGTGGGGACCGGCAGGAAGGCCCTCAGATGCCGGACAAAGCAGTGGACTACTCGCACTCAGACCTGCGGAGCCAGCCGGGGGACCTCCGCACCACCTGCAACGACAACACCTACCAGACTGCCCTTCGGAGTTGGGGGAAGAGCCGACTACCAGACCGAGGGAGCCGGTCGATCTTCAGCCCAATGAACGGTGGCACGCAGTCTACCGGATACAGGCCCGCATGAAGACCCACGCACAAAGCGGGGAAAGGAGTGAGTGAGCGAGCGCAGCAGCTAAAATTCGTTTCCTGCACCTTGTTCCGCTTGCGAAGCCAAGCCTAATCGGACGGGCCGCTGAGCCAAGAACGCTACTTCCGGGGAGCCACTAGCCCCCAACTGCAGGTGCAACACACTCGGCACCTAAATGGAGTTCTGCCGCCAATTCGTACAATGTGTTAGAAACCTGGAAATAGGAGCTTTTACGGTGCAACCTTTTGTTTGGATCCTTCGGGGGGCCCCACCTCTACAGTGAATTGTTGCCTGCATCTTACATTACTGTCGTGTGGCTTTCCCAAGAAAAGGGGGGAGATCCCAGAATCGCGGCCACCCCCAACAAAGTCCTCCGTACTGTGGTCTTGCACGGTGTCGTACTCAGTTGTTGCCTTTTTGCACAAGACGGGGGGCCGCTACAGGATGTAAGTTCCACATGGGGAAAGTGTTCGGCGAGGTACTAAGGATTTGCCATAGAGGGCGCGGGGATGAGGCCGGGATGCGGGCTAGAGTTCGGGGTCTGTTGGGGGTGCATCGCCGAACACACTCTACTTGTTGCAAAGACCGCGGAGAACAGCCCCGAACACAGACTCCACAAGCCGTCTTCCACCAACAAGGTAAGGAGGGGGGGGGGCCTTGGCCCGGGTCTGTTCGCAGACCCATCCCCAGCAGAAGAAGAAGAGAGACAGAGAGAGAGAGCGACCTTTCTCCTTGCCCCCCAGAGCAAAGCAAAGCAAAAGAGCGATACGTGTAACCCTCCTGGCTGAGATGAAGAAGAGACACGTATTTGGTAAGTCTGTTATGCCCCTAAGCCTGAGAAACAAGATACCAGCAACATTTACACCGACATACAGAGCAGAAAAAAACGCGCCCAGCTCATGTTCGTTATTGAAAGGCTTCCCGGCAGACACCTGTCCTGGAACTGCGCAGTGTTTGGCCCAACCAGAAAAATAAAGCAAGGCATGCATTGATGGCATGCATTGATTGTAGGTTTCTAGCTGGCTGGAGGCCCCGGCAAGCGCAGTTTGCAGTGAGCACGCAGCCGAAAAAAACAAGGCGAGTGGTTGGGTGGGGGCGGCGTGGCGCGGGTAAGGGAGCAAGAGTAAGACCTTTGTGGGCATGTGGCAGGGTGGGTGGGGCGGGAGATGGTGGCTCCAAGCGCCGACAGCGGGGTCGACCGATCCAATGCAAGGGAGTCAGAGCCAATTATTCCGATATCTACGACTGTCTCCGCGACCAGGGCAACCACGGCCAGAGGCCAGCACGACTGACTATCATAGCTACCACCACGTCTACTACAATGGGGCATACAGCATCAGCAGAAACAGCGACCGTAGCATCTACTTGTTGCTGCTACTGCTGCTGCAGCTGCTGCCGTCGCCTTTTTGGGTGTCTCGGCAGGCCACAGCGAGAAGTCGGTATTCCCGTCGGATCAGGTCGACCCCCAAGGCCAGGGAAAGCTTTCACCAACGGTTTCTTCATGGTTCTTCGCTGTGTTGGTTGGGTTCTGCGCGACATACGGCCACAAGTACGAACACCATCCGCCTGCTCAACAAGTCTTGAAAGATGCTGACCTCGTTTGACTGCGGTGCCAGCCCAGCAGCGCCCAGTCCCGAGCATCTCTTGAGAATAAGGTGGCAGCTTGGGCGCTAGTTTCGCAGACCCCCGGCCCATCTCGATCTTGGCCTGATCCTCGTTGAGGCTTTCAGGTCTTCAAGCTCTCCGGCTCCGGCGTGGGATAGGATGCTTTTGAGTTACCAGTAGTTCTCCTGTCAGGTGCCGAAAGCTCCTCGACCCTGGTTCAGGCTGCGAATTTAGGGGTGAATGGGATGCATCCGGGTTAGGGCACTTTTGGACTTTCTCAAGGAGATGCCTTGAGGCACGTCTTGGTGTGTTGGTCTCACTCACAGCGTCGGCGCACTCCTTGGGCTGGCAGCCGACCAAAGCTCGGAAGCAGCAGACTTCTCCTTTGCTATGTTCTTGGGCGGAGGCGATGTCGGAGGACTCTACGACGCAAGCACGAGGCCTGCCCTCAGGTCTGAGGTAAGGAATTCGGGGTCAGAGAATCAGCTCCTATCGTTGCGGGACCAGCTTCCAAACAGGCCTCTACCCCAGCTGCCAGTTGACTTTGCGATTTAGGAACTTGGCCCCCCGACGGGGTATGTATAGTTCTACACATCCATTCTATGCAGACTTAGGATTGCACCAATAGTTTGCACAACTGTAGTGTTGCATGATGCAAGGAGTGGCTTTACACTGCTTGTGCCATCTTGTGGCAGTTGAATATGATCCCGGGAAATGCTTTAGGCTGCAGGATGAGATGACACTGACAGGGACTGAAAATGACAGCCAGAAGTGCAATAGGATTGTGGTCCGTTGACATTGAAGCCCTGCTGGGCAGGTGAAAAATCACCCGCAGTCTCAGCACCCCGAGCAAAATCGCGGTCAGGAGCCGAAGTCCGGTTGCGTTGTAGTTGCGGAATGAGGAAGGAGTCTTGCGAAGCCTCTGCCTGTCAGACAGAGCCAGAGCCGTCAAGGATTCTTGATGGCAGGGCTCTGCTGCTTGACTCTACTGGAGATCTGACCGGCTTCTGCTGGTGTCTCACAGAGACAGCGTCAAGCACGGTCCCGTGCTGAAGTCCGAAAGCCGCCTGAAGTTCCAGACGGGTGCGGTGCACCCAGCAGGCCTATCCTATCCATTTCGCAAGTCGTTTGGATTACTTACTGTCGTCTTCAGCTTAGGCATTCGGCTTTGCTTGCGAGTCTCTCATTTGGCCTTCGGTCGCCGCAGGAAACTTTGCAGACCATGTCTTCGGCATGATCCCGAACACGGACGACAAAGCCTCTTGAAGCGCAAGCTCAGCAGACTCTCTGAGCATCTCTGAAGCCCCTTTCCGCCCTCCGCCGCGGCGTGCGTGAGTCCCAGCTACCCAGTTTCCTCTTTCCTCCCTTGTCCTTTGTTCTTGTTTGCATGTAGAGCCCCCACACCGATGGAGCACAGCGAAAGTGTGGCTGAGCCAAGGCTCTTCCTTCGACTCATGGCCGCTTGCCGGACAGAGCCATCGGAATTTGTTTCTTCAAGAGAAGAGGAGAGTTTGCAAAAAAACTGCAGTATGCCCGTTTGCATGGCAGAAGTCGTTTGACTATCTGCATCAGCTTCCAGGTTAAGATGCTCGACAACGAGAGACGCGTGTGTGGCATACTGTTGAAGCCGACATAGGGAACACCCGTGTGTACAATAAGAAGGCGGTACGTGAAAGTGGTGGCATTGTCTTGGCCGTGGTCACTGCCAGGTTGCTGTCGGAAGAGGCTGCGGCGGCTCGTTCAGAATCCATGGTCGCTTGACCGCAAGGAGAAGCAATCATTCCCTCAAACTTCGCCCAGACAGGACCTTGTCGGAGCGCCTGAACATCCACATTGTTGTTGACCATTGCAATTTGGGTGGGATGGACAGACTAACATGACATGTTGTTTTGTCCAGAGCCGTGATATGCTGGTGATGGATGATGCCAGTGTTTTTGCATCAGACTCATATGAACAGAGGAGAGTGAACTTCACAGGGGACAGCCGCAGAGACCAAGAGCAAACGCATGTCACAGGCAAGCGGATATATAAACACGGGATTACTCATGTTCAGCAACCGGATAAGTGGAAAGCTCAAAACTTCTCGGGCCTCAAACCGGGCCAAGCGTCTGGCATAGTGCAGAGCAGTACGGGGGCGAATGCAGAAGTTTCACTTCCTGATTGCGGGCATCCCGCTGTCTCCGTTGCACAACTCCATTTCAATCGGGCAGGAGCTTTGTCTCCGCGGTCACAATGTTACAGTCTTTAGCTTTGCAGACAGAGGACGGAAGAAAGTGGAGAAATATTCTTCGAGATGCAAGTTAGGCTATGTGGATTTGGGCCCACTGCCTGTGAGTGAAGAGCAGGAAGAGCACGTGATGCTCACAGGAATGTCTACCAATAGTACCAGGAAGCAGGTGAGCTACACGATGAAGAACATCATGCTGCCATACAACGAAGCCCTGACCGACGCAATGGAAGCATATTTCAATGCTTCCCCAGCGAAATTTGACTACGCTTTGCTGGGGATGCCGTTTGGGCAAACCGGACTCGTTTTGCGAAAGCACCAGATAGACTTCGCTGTAAACATTCCGACAATCCTGTGCCCTCCACTAGTTCCGTGGGCTGCGAAATATGTTCCCATTCCCTTCTACCATGTTAGTGTGCACAACATGAGCTTATTGGACAGGGTGTTCGTGCTTGGCGGCAACATGCTCATCGATTTCTTCCGTGCCTACGCCTACTACGTCGGATTCAAGTTCAGCCTTGTGCCGGAGATGGACTGGGACCTTTGGAACGGACGTCTCGTCCTCGTGAACACCATTCCTGGGTTGGACATCACGCAGCCGCTGCCACCTTTGGTACAATACACTGGGCCCGTTGTGGACCTGAAGAAGATGGAGCCCTTCTCAGAGGATGTTGAGCAGTGGCTTGAAGAGGTGCCAGAGGATATGCCTGTGGTCTACGTCAGCTTTGGAACTGTTGTGAGACTCACACCCGATCGGGCCAGAGCAATGTTGGCAAGCCTTACTTCGTCGGAGTACTACACCTTGTGGGCCTTACCGAAACCCCAGCAGGAGGGCTTGCCAGGTATTCCCAGCAGTGTGAAGATTCATCATTGGGTGCCAACCGCGAGAGCGCTGGCGCATCCCAAAGTCAAGGCTTTCGTTTCGCATTGCGGAGGCAACTCGGCTACAGAGTCCATGGCTATGGGCGTGCCGTTAGTTGGCTACCCGCAGGGGGGTGATCAGCCAGCAGTTTGCCAACGCATTGCAGATGCTGGTGCAGGCATCTCAGGCCCTCCTGGTGGCTGGGTGCAGGCTGCGGATGTCTTGCATGTCTTGAACACGGAGCACTACGCCGAAAAAGCCGCTGCCCTTTCTCGGCTCTTGGTTACCTTCGGAGGAGTTTCGCGTGCTGTCGATTTGCTGGAACTTGCTGTGCACGGCGACTTGAAGCTGCTGGAAACCCCTTTGGAGTGCACAAGGAGCTCGCAATTCCTTTTGCGAGGCTATGACCTCATCATCTATATGAACATCCTTGTCTTTATGCTTGCATGCTGCTGCATGCGGTGTTGCAGCGGAAGACTACGTCGATCCAAGGAGAAGGTGCAGTGAGATGGGATCAAGCCTGCATTCAGAAGCCGAACTTCTGTCGAAGTTGCTCAGGCAAAGGAGGCAAAGTCGCCTGGTGTCCTCCCTTACACATGTCGTCGCAGCAGTGGCCTTGTCCTCTTGCAGTGAAGAAGTTCAAGGCATCTGTGGAAGAATGTGCGCGGGTTGTTGCAAGACATAGCTCGCGGAAAGCTCGCTAGACTTCCAATTTCGCGACATGCTTTTCTCGATGGGCAACTGCTATAACCTCCAATAATTCAAGTCAACATATTCGGCCAGAGAAGGTTAGCCACAGACTGTGCAGGCAGAGTCGGCTTGCAAGCGGATTTGAGGTAAATGTGGGTCCATCACATGTTTAAATCCAATACTGTACCCAAGGCAAAAGTGTAGGATGATCCTGCTCCAAATCTCCACAAGACTAAACATGGAACTCAGCGTGCATGCCCCCCTGAAGTTTTGGACAATGTGTATCCCAAACCCCAGGGGTACACATCATGTAGAAACATGTCAAATCCACAGTTTTCGTCTTGCGCCGTTCTGTGGCTGGTGTGTGCCATCCGGGTTCTAAATATCGCCGGGACATTGGATATCGCATTGTTGCGTCCTCAGCATCTTCGATGCAGGAGTAGCTGAGCAGCTACCGTATCCTTCCGGCCATCACCATCCCCATGGCATCGCAGTGAGAAGTCTGGCACGCTAAGCCTGGAGCTTTCTTGGCTTGGCTTTCGGAACTACTAAGTTGCGTGAACCCGAGCTAATCTAGGATCGCCATGGAGTATGTGAGCCCACGTCCCAGGGCCGCAACTTGCTTGCGCCACAGGTTCGACTGCTTCATCATGGCCATGATCCTTGTCCACACGCTGTCTATTGGCCCGGCTCCTACCGCCCGACCCAAGAGTCCAAGGGTAGCAGTCCCCTCAATGTCTGGGCTGTTGCTTCCGAACTTCCGGAAACTGTCGAAGCATGAGGTGCCCAGATCAATCACCTGGCAGCTACGGAGAGGACGGATGGCGGAAGGCCTCAAGAGATGCAACGAGTTAGACTGTTAGACTCACTTAGACTTTACAGTGGACATGTCCTGTATGGATTTCAAGCAGCTGCTTCTATGCCTGCCATTCGCTTTTCACAGCGTGCCGAAAGTGTTCTTGGGATGCATGCATGCATACATCCATACATACTATGTATATATCTGCAACTATCATCTAGATCTACATCTGGCTGCACATCTACGCGTGCATCTGAATCTGCCCCCACATATACGCGTACGTGTATACATCCTGTTACACTTGCACATAAATACACGTGTGCATGCATACATACATACATGCCTGCATACTTGCATCATGCACACACACGCATAGACACCCACAGACCTGAAGAACTGTGTCACGTACTAATGTTGCTCAAAGCTGTTGGACATTGCAGGTTTCCGAGACTCAAGTACCTTAGAGTGACGTTTGATTGCTAGTTGGGCCAGGTTCTGGCGCTCGATCGACGTCTTTTTCTGCGTCTTCTTCGCTTCAGAGGCGACGTGAGCAGAAACAGGTGGTTGCACGTGGGCAGCACTCCACACTGAGCGAAGCAGAGTCAGTTCTGTGGAGGCAACACTGAAGCAAGACCAAAGAAGGTTTTCCATCTCTTCCGCTATTGTCTTCGCAGGTCAGCATCAAGCTTTACGTCTACCGGTGTCTCGCCACTTCTAGTGATTCTTTTTTTGCTCGAAGGTTCCATGGGCGGGATTCTCGGCTTGGGGTCTGAGCTATTCTACTTGCTCCGTGAACTGATTGTTCTCGATGCTCCTTGTGCCTTGGCCTAACGTTTCAATATGTTAAGCTCACAGGACGCTCAACCGACACCGAAGAATGAGTCGGCTTGCTAAGGCTACGGTTCTTCACCATGCATGCCTGTGCGCCGCTTTCCTGCACTTATGACGCGCCGTCAAAGAAACTCACCCACAATGTCAGAGGGATCCTGGCTTCGAAGCGGTACCGAACGTGTGGTAGCCACAGCCTTCCGAACTTATGTTCGTCATCAGAAATGCAGCATGAGGCCCTCAGTCCCCAGATGAGAATGCTGCGCAGCTGAAAGAACAGTGGCAAGTGAAGTGCAACTGCCGCTGCGAATCAGGTGGAACATTATAGACCTGGTGCTTGCAATTCTGCAAATCGTGGAAGAGGTGATGGCCCTTGTTGCATCCCGGCGAGCAAGAACTCAAGCCAAGCTAAGGCCCTTGACCCAAGTACACATGCTTCACCTGTGCTTGATGCTGTCGGACAGGGAGCCAGGCTCGGGGATACCTCAAGGCCTGAAGGTGCCACGGATGTTCTGCCTGGATTGCAAGATGGTGAGCTGCAAAGCCCCTACGGCAATCCGGGTTCAGCAGGTTGATATGTTTGAATTCGATAGCGCGCTCAGGATTTGTCTAAGGTGTGCTGTTGCCGAGGCTAGCATCACTGAGGAGCCCTATCAGAACCTACGGCTTGATTTGATGCGCCACCTAGCTTGCATGCTCAAGGTTCGGGTTCGCGATTTCGAGTCTGCTTTCTGTGTTTGGTGTTCGCAAGTGTCGCAAATTGTGGTCCATCGCAGCCTGGTGTGATGCAACATGATGCAACCCGCTCTTAGCCCTATAAGCGGTGTGTGAACCATCTGTGATCATTTGCGCAATCTTACTGACTTACTGTTCACCTCCGCCTCCAATAGTCCGACGAGTTGAGCACCTAAGTGGCAACAAGGTGCTGTTCGCATGATGCGCGGGGTCAAGGCCTGCGAGAGAGACAGCAGCTAGAGCAGCTAGTGAAAGG
Source organism: Symbiodinium sp. clade A Y106 (assembly GCA_003297005.1). Lineage (NCBI taxonomy): Eukaryota > Dinophyceae > Suessiales > Symbiodiniaceae > Symbiodinium > Symbiodinium sp. clade A. Next base: position 217,368 of record BGNK01000481.1, on the reverse strand, counting down.
GTGCTCCGGAGAGGTCCTGCGCCTGGTGAGGGCCGTTCGATATGCTGGGGACCTGCAGCTGATCGTAGCCTCGGCAGCACTCAGCCAGAGCCAGGCTCAGCAATGCATCGTCGAAGCGAGTAAACCTCGCTCAGGTAAGCTGCTTGATTCTGTCCCTGCGGACATTTCTTTGGAGTGTCCTCCTCCTGGTCATGACGATCTATGCGTGGAGCCCAAGCACATAACAGTAACAGGGTGTGAGAAGTTTGAATCGGTGTCCTTCGGCCTGCGACGAGACCAGGTCATGGCCATCTACATTACGCAAGCTTGCAATATCCGTCGATTTGAGCATCCGGATGCTGACGGGAATGACTTGCTGCAGTCGCACGGCTGAAAACGATGGTAATTCCAGTGGCCTTAGTCAGCTTTAGGGAAGGTTTGGAGGGAGTCTTCCTCTTTTGTCTCGTTTGTTGAGGCTGTCTGTGGTTGAGCTTTTTCTTCACCGTCTTCATCATCTTGACAGAATCGAGAAAGCTAAGATGACAAGTAAGATGGACCTGCTTGCCGAGGAAATGGTGGGGGGACATCTTCATCAGCACTTCGGCGCATCTTTCTGCAGCGGTTTGGTTCTAATCGCATGACACAGAGTCATGCTAATTGCAAGCATGCTCTGGAGCTGCCAGCGCCTTTGTTCAACTTTTGGTGTCCTGGCTTGGAGTATTGGGAAATGGTCGAAGCGTCGCCGTGGCATTGCCGTGCCTATATCTCACTGGTCGCGAAGGAGCTGGAAAAATCTCCCAGCAGGTCTCCAGCAATGCAGAATGAATCGCCATCTCTGAAAAAAGCGAAGAGTGCAGCTCCAAGTTCCGAGTCCGTCAAGCTCTCCGGTTTGGTGGAGTCGGGATGCATGCTGCGTCCGACAGAGCCAAGACTGTACAGAAGCTTGGTGTGAAGCAGAGACGAGTGCTCGAGTGCTCCTGGACCGAAAGCTGAGAAGCTGAGGCATGCTGTCTGTTTTTCAGGCCCTCAGTGGAGGAGCCACATCCAGGGAAGACGGGAGGGTCCAAGAAAAAGCGGCTCCTTCAAGGAAGCAAAACCAGCAGAGAGGTAAGGCAGAGCTTGCCCGGCCGAATTCACGCTCAGCAGCTCTGCTTCAGCTGCTTCTGCTCCAGGAGTGGACTGGAACGACGTTTACCAGCCCATCTTCAAGCCACTTAGCAGGTTTATTCGACTCCACGTCACCTCCCAGAATGTTGCAGAGCTACCTTACATATCTTGACATCACAGACAGCTTGGGCAGCTGTATCGATTTCGCCACCTGGGATCGGACTGCGATTCGTGCAAAGGCAATGACATGATGGAGCTGTTGTTAACAGGGGGGTTGCATGCACAAACGGGATCAAGCAGGCAATGCAGGCAACAGGGACTAGCAGGACTAGCAGAGCAGAGCAGCAACAGAAGGTATGTCTCGCCGGCACTGGCAGTCTTCTTGGTCGTGTACCTGGCATTCTGCTGCCTGGCCTTGAATTGCATCTCATTTCTCACCTGGCGTCTTTGCTTATGTCTAGCCTAACGACTGTGTATGTCTTCGTCAATGCTGGGACTCAAGTGCTTGTAGGACATGCACTTATCAGTTGCTGATCTTGGCGTACCGGTTGATTACCGGAGAGGGGTTCGTGCCGACTGTAATGATCTCCTGAGCAAGCTGCGACTCGTCGCCTTCGAAGGCATAGCATGTGTGAAGATGTCTACGATCTCCGCCATCCTCAAGACCAAACCTCAACGAAGCTGTATGACCGAGGCTATGTGAAGCTGTCCACCTTAAGCAAAAACAGTAATCTGAAACCCCGAAGCCTGAAGCTACTAAAAGCACTCGAGCGGGCAAAGTTGGGGCTTGCTTCCAAGAAGTTGTTCCACGACATTTGCGCCATGGTGTCTCACACTTCATTTATGAGTTGAACCCATGTGCGCCGGGTAAGTTTCATGTGGTTCGAAAGCGGGCTCGCCAGCAAGGTCGTGACAGCAGAGAAGCTGCGAGTTTAGGGCAATAAACTCCAGACACCTGCGGGAAAGCATCGGTGCAATTGCAGCCATGACACCATTCCGCAGCATTCCACGAATCGGTCCTCCTTCGAGGCTACATGGCGCTGCTGAATGTCATTACAGGTACCTTTGTGCTCGGGCCGCAAACCGTTCAGCGGTGTTGTCGGGTTGGATGCTTTCTCGTTTGGGTTTTGACCTGAAAGGTGTCGGCCGTCAGCATGTTCTTGGCAAAGCGGCACATGTCATAGCCAACGAGACCTCATGTTTGTATCCGCAAGTCCAGTCCGAGAAGTCACTCAGTGCACGGAACGTTCTCTGCCTGCCCCTGAGGTGGAAACAGTGGGCCGCCAGGCCAGTGACCTCAAGATACGCACGCAGAGCCTCGGCGGAATCCCTTAAGCTAAGTTGCTGCGTGTGCACGGAATGTTGGAGCCATCAGTAGAGAGACGCGAGTTCCGTGCAGGATACTTCAGGCACGGCGGCTGTTTCAGCAGATCGACGAAGACCACTCCGGCTTCATTTCACTGTCGGCCCTTTGGCTGTCAAGCGACTCGTAGGCCCCAGGCTCTGCCACAGTTCACGGATCTCAGGAGATCCAGAACCAGACTGCCACGGCCGCGGTTGTGGATTTCTTTGCTTCATGGCTCTGATGGTAGGCCGCCATTGCGAGCACAGGTTTTCCAGCTGCGAACAGCGGCTGCCAGAGCTTTGATGGTTACCATAACGTGGCGAACACCTTCAGACAGTAAGCAGACTACTGTATTCGTATTATGACTAGATTACGAGGAAGCGACGCGAATGATGACGACGACAGCTTCTGGTGTTGCCGAGGCAACGTGGGTTTAGGTGCAATTCACACCAATCAAAGTATTCTCAAAGCCAAAAAATGAACACAACATGAAACTGAGACAATCGACCCTGCAATCCGAAGCCGCTTCTCCAAGGAGTCAGTGGACGTGGATCCCTCGGAGGCGCAGTACTTGCTGGAGGCTTCTCTCCCGAACTGTTCTTGGGTGGAGGGGTGGGACTGCTAGATGAAGATTGGATACCCTGACGACGTTGCTGTACCTGTCAGATATGCGGTCTTACGATTCACTTACGAAGATGAGCTGCGCATGCAAAGACCTTATGCATGCATGGATGTCTGTATGTATGTACTGTATTTACTGCATGTTTGTATGTGCATGCAAGCATAGAGTGCGAAGAGACGCTCAACAGCGCAAAGAAGAAGAAGCGATGATCCTGTGCGTTGGTGTGGGAGCCTGGAACATGGGATATGGAAGATTAGAGTCTAAGAGGATTTGGGATTCAGAACTTCAGGTTAGACGAGGCTCCTGTGAGGCCGGCGGTTCTTTGGAGCTCTGAGCGTGGTGTTTCAGCTTTGGAAGCTTCAGGGCGCTGCGATGACATGCTGGACAGGTCCTTGACATGGATGGGAGCGGCACCATCAATTTCGAAGAGTTCCTGCGAGGAACTTTGAGGTGCCATCATTCTCGCATTTGCCAGCCCCCTCTCTCCCTCCCTCCCTGTCTCTACCCTCGGTCCTGGCTGGGCAGTTGGAATAGACCCGGGAGCTAGAACGGAGCAACAGAGAAAGGCGACGAGCGAAGGACACAAGAGTAGTAACAATGAGCTTCTCTTCATGCCTGGTCTCGAAAAAATCCTCCCTTCTGTTCCAGGCTGAACGGCTCTGCTCGGGCGGCGGACTTGCTGCTGGTGGCCCGAGAGATGAAGAGGCCAGGATCTCGGACACCCGTTTGACTTCCAGACTGGGATACGTTTGAAGATGATAATGGTTATGAGGTTATGTTATCATTATCACTGATCACTCATCCGTTATGGTGTCATGATGTTCGTTTGTTGATGATGATTGCTCTCATTTTTTGGACATGATTCTCAATCTGTACCAGATTGGTGTCATGGAGTATTAGTCTTCTTGCTTGTGTTTTCAGCTTGGGCATTCCACGGGTCTTAGGGATAGACATCGAACCTCTGATTCCTGCAAGACCTCTTTCTGTAATTGGCTTTTGGTGTGGTATTTAGGGTCTTGGGTTGGGAGATCCTTTCGCCTGGGGCCTACGCACAGGTTCTTTGTACACACCGCGGCTGAGATGGAGGTTATCAAGAGCCGTGTCTATCTGGTTTGGCATGTACGCTGTTACGGTTTACAAGACTGCATCGAAGACATCAAGCAACCAAGTTAAGTGATGCAAGCAGTATGTGCACAACGGTGCTTTCGGTTCTAGCTGCTCAGATCTGGGAGCAAACGCCCGAGCATGTGCAGGAAAGACAGATGAACTGATATGAATCAGTGACCACACAAGAAGCACCGCAACAACGACCGCAACGACAACAGCAACGTAACATCCCGAAATGAGGAAGCGACGTGTCATGACGATGTGTTTTGTTTATGTTTTTGTTGAGGGGGGGGGGTTGCATTTCGAATAAACGGTGCAGGACGTCGACTTTGTGCGTTTAAGTCACAGAAAGGGAGCCCTGCAGGGCACGTAAGTTTTGACCATGCGGCAGCCAAGGACTCAGCTGGCCAGATCTGGGGCTTAACATCCCAGCGGTTCATGAAGCCCAGAGCAGTTGACACACCATTGTGCGATTCCGATGCATCACTTGATGCTGCCTTGGAATGTTGACGCTTTAGGCGACGAGAGCAGAAGTGGCAGCTGTATTGCTTGCCATTCGCACATCCGGTAGGCCAGGCAGCTCTTGAATGCGTAGCTGTGAGCTTCAGGGAGCTCCAGCCGGTTTGAATTTTCCATCAGCTTGGCTTCTTTACCCCCGCAAGCACTGCTTTGACGTTTCAGATCAGCCGGCGACGGCCTGCCACCGAATTTGCCGCACTAGTCAGAGCCTCAAATCAAAGCGTTCTCGAGTCTTGCCGGGGCCTGCAGCATGCAGCGGAATTCGCCATCCAGCCGGCGAAGTCGGCAGGATCTGAAGACCTCCGAAAGCTGAAGCGCTGGGCTCATGAGGTTCGGGTGCTCTCCAACAACCTCTCAGGAGCCTTCCGTGTTTCCTGGAAGCTTGGCCTCACCCATACCGGTTCAGGAAGAAGCATGATGCACGAAATGCATGTTTGTGCCATCCGACCTGGTCTCAAACGAGTTTAGGCTTCTTATCACGATGAACAAGTCTTTTCAACAACCCAGTCAGAGGCAAGGAATAGAGGAAGGTGCCTTTGCTCGGAGGCGGCCGCTTTGGGCTTGAAGGCATCTTCAGACTCTCAGTGACCGGCGAGGCCACGAAAATAGCCTTGCTTTTTTAGTGAGTTGCATTTTATGATATACATATGTATGTATACACACACATAGTATAATTTGATGATCTATGTCATTGTGCCATTGTGTATAACATGTGTGTGAGTGCGAACAAGAACCCCCTGGTAGCCATCAGCCTGGATCCTTTCCGACTCGCCGCTAGCAACAGCGTGGAACCAGACGAAGCCCCCTGTGGGATTGACCTGCTGCCATGACCCGATTGATAACACCTCGCCCGATACCGGGCCCGATACCCTCGCCCTCAACTGTCGGATATAGTCGAAGGCGATGCTTTGCAGGTCGGTTGCGTGGCATACCTGGACCCTACAGGCCCTACAGTACCACCAACCCATAGGGTTCCCTTCAGCCCTACATCCGCCAGCTTACCTGTACCTATAAACTCGTCCTCGAGCCAAAGCCCGGAACCGTAAAGACCCAACAGTAACCGCAGAGCTACCATTTCCCTCCCCGCTCCAAACTTCTGCACAGATCGGGAATGTCTTCCGTTTTGATAAGAGGATAACTTGTGAGTTGTATGAGATCCGTTCCTTGGTTTGCGAGCATCATTGCTCCGAAACTGTTTTTCCTGTGTCTAGCACGTTTGGCAACGTATACCTGTCCACTGGTTAAATAGGCAACCGAATACGACGCAACATCATCATTGGTTGATGCATATGTGCGCTGCCAGAAATGTGCAAATCACTTTTGAGGGCGAGAATACTGACTTACGGTCTGGGGGTGTGGGAGTAGCGTCTTTCAGATGTGCCCTGTTGTGTAAGGTTAGAAACGTGGCATGACAAAGTGCTGTGGGAGGAGTTTTGGGAGTGTTGCAGCCAAGCTCTACTCTCTCTCTCTCTCTCGAAGTAGTTTGGTAACTGCAGTCATCGCTGCCATGTCTGACTCGTTTCAAGGTCTCTCTTGGATTCGCTTCCGCTTTCGTTGCCACGATGATGACTCTCATCGTCATGGAAGCTGCCGTTTATTTCTTGCTACGCAGCTTTTCTTGTGTAGCGTTGATCAGTTTAGCAGTTCCGATCAGCTAAGCCTGTAGATAGGCTTTGGAATGTTCAATGCCTGCTGCTGTGCTGACTCTGGTCGGCAACTGTCGCAGCACACCGGCGAAGTCGCCGACGAGGTGGGTGCAATGCCCCTTTGCTTCCCTGCACAGCAGGCGAATTCTCCCGCTATATGACATCGTAATTTTTCACGTGCTTCGTGCGCCAGGCAAGCACGAGCCGGCGGTCCGCCCCTTTGATTTCGGTCAACGTGAGAAACGATCCCGGAAGCAATATGTCAGCAGTCTTCCAAATGCTGGCAATGGATTGTGTGGCTTGTTGGCCCGACCCACGCAGGATAGCTTCAAAAAGCAGAACGGCGATGCCAATGATGAGGCAGGCTCGCATCTGGAAGTGTTTGTTTTCCGATTCCTGGAACCACAATTAGGTGGCGGTAGATGTCTAAACGCCATCAGCAGGTCGAACGGCCCTGACATCCTGATATGCTTCAATCGTCACGACTGGATTAATGCTTGTCAGCTGTTCAAGAATAGCGAGTTCAGTGGTACATGCTTGGGTGTCGAGCCAGACCAGACTCATGCTTAATTTGGTGGTTATTACTTCCGTGAACTGGGCGGCGAGGCAAGCCAGGAGAAGTACCTCGCCAGTGTGCGCAAAGACGAGGTTCCGACAGCTAGATTAAACAGAGACTGCAGGCGCTTGAGGCTTGGTTTGACGTTGCGCAACTGCTTGAGACAATCAGTCGAGCATCAGCCTGCTGCCTGCTTGTCGCTGCCGCCAGGTGCGCCGTCTGCATCCCGCTCCTTGGTTGGCACCAGCCATGTACTGGCGCTGCTTCAGGGGGCAATGCCGATTTCCCAACTTGCTCTGTTTTGGTATGGTGCGCTCGTTCATGCAGCGCACGCTGGCGCATGGATGTAGACTGTAGATCGAAGTGTTAAGACAGTACTTTCGCCATTCTCGCAGCCTCGAAGTGGTTTGGGAAGCTTCGGGTATCCCCGCCCGGAGCGCAGGGAACTGCACTGCTGCAGACGCTTTACCTCCGTATCTGGAACAACGGCCTAGAGACTAGCGGGCACTACGGGCACGTGTAAATTGTCCATCTTCAAGGCTTGTGTTCGTTCCCGCACAAGAAAAGGTCGCTGCTGCAGCGGCAGATATACTGGGGGGCCTTTCCGATTGGCAGCGGAGTTGGTGCACGGAAGAGGCATCCAAGGGCTTCCGATGTTGAAAGCTTCATCCCCAGTTGTAGCTTGAGACTTTCGGGTCGAAGCCTGGGTGCAGGTGGTCTCGATATACGAGCGTGGGCGCCCGGGGGATGTGCCAGCAGCGGGGCAACTTCTGGCCAAGGCTTTGCGCTGGCGTCAGCAGCACGAGGAAGCATGGCTCAGAGTAACAATCAGAGATGTGTGATTGGACGTTGTTGCTGAAGTGCTGCAGCACCGAGGACATCCTCGTCGGCAATCGACAGCCAAAGTGGGTTCATGATTGCCGGGTCCTGACTCACGGTGACGAAGGCCATCCCTTAGTGTACGTGCGGCCTAGCTTTATCAGCGAAGCTGTTTCAGGAAAGGGTTAGGTTGGCTAAAGACACTGACTTGCTTCCCCAACCCCTGCACTGTTGACATGTGGCGAGAAACCAGCAGCAGAGGTGCATGCGACATCAAACCACTTTCTGCAATTCCAACGACGTGGAACATTTTGCAGTCGTCATGGAGGCCGCAGTGAAGGAGATGTCTCCCACTGCGCAGCAGGCCAGATAGTGCAAATCATCCGTCGAGTTGGTTGGCCCTTTTGTGCAGAAGATGTCCAGTCTGCGTGTAACGGCAGCTGCGGCTCGAAGGCCCATATGCCCCCATGCATCGTATGACCGTCGTATAGACTATCACTATCTTGGGGACTTTCAGGACCCAACCCGGACGACATCTCCTGTTGGGGGAGGTCTCATAGTCAACTTGCGCACAAGGTGTCATTGTGCCACCTAGTTGGACTAAGTTCGGACAAGCCACGAGCGTGATTGAACTTGGCACCGGTTGTGGACCCCAAGTTAATCCAGGGGTAACCGCCAAAGTCAGAGCGCCAAATCTGAGCATCAGCCATGCCACTTGCTGGCTTGGCTGCTAGACTGGTTTCTTGTCGGTGTGTGAGCCTGCGAAGGTTGACTGGATCATGGATTTTCATGGTGCCGACTTCCGGAATCATCTCGATCCGAGGGTTATGCTGCTGGACTAGATTTGGCCTCGCATCTTGAAACGCTGGGAGGAGGATGACGTGACACTTTTAAGGATATCGATCGGGGAAATGATGCAACAGCCTTATCGAGATCGACTGCCATCCGCTTGCGCCTGAGCTGGGTGATGCAACATCTTACAGGCAGAGTTGTACGTAGTTTAGAGGCCAGAGAGTCCTCGATTCAGGTGATTCTGGTGGATTTTCCATTCATACTTCGGCCTATGATGAACATTGCTCTGCCATTCCTGCCGGTGAAAACGCGAAACAAAGTGTATCGTCTTTCTGCCGACGCCGCAGTTGACCAGATCAAGGTGACCGGCTCTGTGACCAAGTCGAAGCTTTGCTAAGCGCGTCTGTGAAGTAGGTAAGTAGGATGTCTATGCATGAGGGTGTTGGTCGACGTGTAGAGAGGGCCCCTGCGGAATTTTGACGAGTGCGTATTATTTTTTGCGGGGCTCCTTTGCAGGATAGCAGTAACAACAGACCCTTTTATGTGCCTCTCCTCAGCCAACGGTCGAAAGCCACATGCCTTGACAGGAGTTTCAAGGACATCGCGCAGCTCAGATTGTCCAGCAGGTAGTGCAGGAGAATCGCAACGACAGTGGTCCTGGCGCTTTGCCAAAATCCTTGCCAAGCCGCCTGGCTGCACTAGCGGGGCAGCACGAAGAAAGCATTGGGGGCATTTCCTGAGCCATGAGCTCTTGTGCTCTTTAGTCTCCGGAGGCGAGACCCACTTTTGGAAAAGTGCGAATGTCGGCACCGGCCGTCTTGGATCGCTGGCCGAGTCCGAGTCCAAAGGTGTCCGCGGGTTTTCACAGAAGACATCTCTGAAATCTGCAACTCCTATCTTCTTCCAGTGTTCGTGCTTAACAATCCCGCCCAACCCTAACCGCGGAAGTCCAGGAGAGCAATCGCGTGCGTGGTGTGCCCGTCGAAGTCGCGAGCTTGGATGAAACGGTCATGTTTTGATGCCGTACACTTCTGTTTCTTGGGGGTTCTTGTTCCTGTCTCTCCTTAAAGGAGAGGACGGAGATAGTCAATTAGCTATAGGATTTTTCGCACAGGGTTTCGATGCAGGGCAGAAACCCGCATCCTCCAGTGTCTTGTGCATTTATCGGATTATCGCTTGGTGGCCTTTGCGAGTTGCTGCTTGGCGGTCCAGCGGCATCATTCCTCGGAGACAAACCAGGGCAGGTGCTCGGAAGGGACCTGAGAAGGGTTGGAAGTCGAATTCACCGAGATAATAAGCACTTCATCTACTAGTCAAGGGCTTCTTACATGCGCTGCTTGCACCCATCCGTCCAGATCCGTTCAGGGCAAGCGTCCACGGTGTTCCTCCGAATGACAGTTGCAATTCGAGCTTGTGACTTTGTCCACCATGATTTGGGATTCCAGTCGGGCTCAAGACTTGGGCATGTTGAGATAAGACTCTGATCAGCTTCCTAGCATTCCACAAAGCTGCAGCTGTTTTCCGCCTTTGATATGCAAGAAAGCGGCACAGCCGACACCACAAATCATCTACGTCGGGCTGGAGCTGAGATGGCTCTCCGGCGCCTTCGTGGACCCTTGTTACGGCCCATCTGCCGAGCCCAGGCGCTCTCCTCCTTGAAGCCTTGGGAGGCGCTCTCTGAATCCGAGCGCGCAGCCTGGGAGTCCCTCGGCCGCGGCGAGTCCTGGCATCGCACGCCGCAGAAGACCCTGCCGAGTTGGGGCCAGTTGCAGGTGCGGCTGGGAGGGCTTTGGTCGATGCCCACAGGAGCACGTGAGCCATAAAAACTCGACATTTTTCCTGAGGCCCACCAGCAGGCAGCCGCCAAGCATGGTCTGGGACTTCATGAAGAAAGCTGGGAAGGCTTGAGGGCCCAGATTCAGGCCGAAGCCGCGCCTTCACCTTCGGTGTCCTCTGGTGCTCCATTGGCACGCGCTGGCGCTGGCGCTGCCAGGACTGGAGCGGCAGGATTGGCCGGAGTCGCCTGGTCAGTCTGCAAGACCCTGGCTCCAATCGTCGGAGATGCGCTCGATGGGGCCAAACACCCCGGCTTGCGCCTGCTGGGAGGAGCTTTCCGGTACATGGCAGATGTAAACGATACTTTGGCAGCTCCTGTCACGGTGGATGACGTGGAAACCATAATGTACTTGGACGACTCGGGCTCAATGCGTGGCTCCGTCCAAGGCGTGTTTGGCAAGTCCGGCTTGCAGTTGGGCCAAGATGCCTTGGATCAGGTGGTCCCTTTACTTCAGGGGCCAACGCGTATTCTCAAGTTTGGAACTCTCCCGAAAGTGCTGCTTCCGAGAGAAGAGCTTTCTGCGTCACAAGATACAGCTGCCACAGCAACACTGCTCCAGAGCCTTGTTCGCATTGTTCTTGTGTTTCGGGCATGTGGTTGCTGACAGATTCCATGAGCCATCCATTGCTGCTCAGTAGCGTGGTGGCCGCTCAGTGGAACGGCACCTCCGGTGGGACCTACATGTGGAAGATGATCGAAGAGGACGTGCGCTCGAGGTATCTCCCTGGCCATGGCCGCCTGCGCCTGATTGTCATCACGGACGGGGAGGATACGCACTCCCCAGGCATTGAACAAACAGACACACATGCACGCACGAGAGAACACACACACACACGAACACACGACACACGACACACACACACACACAAGGTCTGCTGTAAAAGCGGATACAGTCGATGTCCGCACCTGTGCTTTTGTGGCAGGTGCTTACTGCGGCATCAAGGGCATGGATGCATTGATGAAGGACAGGTAGACTGCTGAAGATTTTGTGATGCCTCGCAAGAGCCTCTTTGCCCTAGCTGATCAAACATAGAAGTTGATTGTTGCAGCATCGGCGTATTTCGAATAAGTTGTGCTGCTGCTCAAGGAGTTGCAGAAGCAGGGCTTCGACGTCGAATGGCACATAGCCACCTGGATGCTCTAGAGGCAATAACGGTATTCTCTTGACAGCTTACCGAGGGTTAAGGTGGTGAAATCATGAGGGCAGCTATGTGGGGATTCGACCAACCTTCCTACATTCGACACTTCAAGCATTCCAGCCTCTCTGTTCGATCATGCGATGTAGCATATGGACCTGCTGCAGCCCTCTGCCGGAAAGTCTTTCTTGACTGACTCTCGGGAATGTTGGAAGCACTGAGATCATCTTGGGCCGGTTCCAAGCTGCGGAGCGAAAGCGCTACGAGACCTTGGCGGGCGCCACCGGTGGCTCCTTCCTCGCGCTGGAGGCCTCTCGCCTCTCGCGTTGCTTCCCCCGGGTTTTAGAGCACTAGAGCTTGAGGTGTGCGAAGGGTTTTTGAAACACTGCGAAGCTGTCCTTTTGGGCACTCTTGCGATCGCGTGTTGACGAGGAGGCCGAAGCCTTCCAAAGCCCGGCCGCACGGCGCTTTCTCGCAGCGCTCAAGGAGAACCCAGGCGCGCGGCAGGCTTGGAAGGGGAAGGGAAGAAACATGCTTCAAGGGGCATGCGCTGAATGACAGAATTCCCAAGCTTTTCTGTCTCTCACCAGGCCCGACAGCAGGCGTACTTGGCAGACACAGCTGCCGGCCGAATGGAGCAGGTGGAGTGGTTCAAAGCCTTACCGCCGCCAGGAAAAGGGCTGCAACGGGAAGAAGCTTGTGAGCCGTCGAGTTTGCATCAGCTCCGTTCAGGGCTGCACTACCGGAAACCCTTCGAGCCCAACCGGTCACCTCCAGGTGTTTTGAGCAAGGCAATCTCAAGTCAGCAGGGATGCCCACGCCGTCCGTTCTCAAGCACTGTAGCTGCGCGAACGACTACGAGCTGTTTGTTTCCAGTAGCAGTCCAGATCTGGAGAAGGTGTGTAGTCTAGTTTCGGAGCAACATCATTCACGGGCCACTTGCATCTTAATCCTGGACTAGATCTGAAGTGCTGGCCGTGGCCATGCAGGCCCCGCGTTGCAAATCAGCGCTCAGCAATGTCGCACATGTCGAGGGTTGTTGAGAATTGTCTGACTGTGCCAGCCGAGCAGCAAATCTAGCTAGCAGGTGCTCAGGGCTTTCGTGGTACCGAGTTCGTCCATAAGACAGTGGCCTACCATCATCTAAGCGTCGGCCTAGCTGAGCGGAGTTTGGCCACAGTCGAGCCGCAGCAGGTCCCGATGTCCAGTGCGCCCGTGCTGATTCCGAAGACCAGCAATGACTTACACCCAGCCCGGTCAAGCCGTGACTTCGAAGCTCAAAAAGAAGTCTAAATCGTCGATCTTGATCAGATCTCTCGGGCATTCGACCAGCTGCGTCTTGTGAAGTCGTATATTACATTGCTCGCAACTCTCCCACTCCGGTCGCCTTGCGCTTTGGATGTTCAGGTCGGCATCAAGAAGGCGACCGTGCAGGCAGCGAAGCAGTCTAACGAGCCTTAGGCCATGTGCCAGCCAATCCGCCTTGAATTCTTTTGACGAATGCCTCAGCGAGCTTATAGTGTTGGTGGACTCCAGATATGAAGGTTGCGGCTGAGTTGAGTCTCGAGCGGGCAGCTGTGACATGGGTCTTTACCCATCAAGAAGCAAGTGTAGACCTTCGCTTTTTGAGCCCGATGGAAGTTAGTTGCATCTTGCGAAGTGTCCTAAGTGCAGAGCCTCCCAAGACTTCAGCCAACCTCAGAGGTCACCGTCCTGTTGTCATTGCGGCGTTAGGACGTTAGGATTCTCCAATTTTCCAACTGGCTGCCATGGCGAATGGCTACGCCTCCAAGGACTCGCCCCTACCCGAGGCCTGACCCTCGGAGTCTTCAGCTCGCCGCAGGCATCCGCAGTCGAGGTGTCCTTCCGGTTTTGCTCTCCCGCTGAGGCCAAGGTGCGGTTTTCAGAGCTGCGCCTGGCAGAGGAGGGCAAGCAGGCAATGCGGGAGGCAGACTGGTCGGGACAGGGAATGAGAGGTTCCGTTTTGGAGCAGTTGAGCCTTGAGAAATGCCCAGCACTGCTATGCTGAAGTGGTCTGCTAGTGACTGCATTTAACTCATTGTTTTCTGACACTGTTGCTGTGGATCTTTCCTCTTGCAGTTGGGGGTTCTTGATCAGTGTGGATGTTCTTTGGCAGACATTATCGCGAGAGGGTCAAGGAATGTCTGTGCTCGCATCATAGGGCAAGCTTGCCGGAGTAGATGTGTGCCGGCTGCTTACAAAGCTGTGACCAGGCCTTCCAGTATGAGTTCCTGATTCCTAGCAGCAGTGCAGTTCGTGTTGGTTAGTGACTTCCTAGCAGATTCCGACGCACTGAGGACGGAGATCCAGCAGAAGACCTTCGAATCCATCCGCAGTGGTGCCGAGGTCGTGGCGAGGGCGAAAACAGGCGGACGGGAATGGGCAGCGGTGAAAACTGCTCGGGGAGAACTGTCAATTTGGCTCTTGCCAGGTTCCGGAAAAACACTCAGCTTCCTACTCCCTTGCTTGGACAGGCCAGTCCTGCTCATGAAACTGCACAGAGGCTGTATGCTTGCTGTAGAAGACTAGATCGCACTTGGACGTCTCATTATTCCGCATCTGTGAGTTGTGTGCGCGATAGATTAGGGGTCATCACAATGTGCGCATGTCATGCGGAGGCTGCACGAAGAGCGGGCAGCTCCAGGCCGGACCAAGGTCGTGGTTCTGATCTCTATCCTATGATCATTTCGGGGCCAGGAGGATTTTCACATTCCTACTGCTTTTGTGTGAAGACCTCCGTCTTCAAGAGAGAGACGCCCGATGAGCGTCAGGGCCTGGGAAAGCCAGCAGTGGAACCGACCATTCGCCGCCCTCTGTCAGGCGAGATTGCTGTTCTGGTTCTCACGCCGGTGCGTGAACTGTCCATGCAGGCCAGACTTTGGGACTTGGCTCACAGCATGCCCAACGACTTCCACAAATCAAAAAAAAATGAGACACTGGGACCATTCAGTCCTGCAGTGCTGCCGGATCGCACGGAGTGTTTCTCGGTTTCTTCAAGCTTGAGCTGCGGGATGTCAGGCAACTCTTCCTCAGGCTCGAGGCTTCCGTTTCCACAGGAAATGACGAATGGTGTCGGGCATTCATGGTTGTGGAGAATCCTGCGTCATCGCAGGTTTTAAGTATCCCGAGCCGGAGCCTCAAACCATGTGGTCGCACAGGTTGCGGCCGAAGCGGAGAAGCTGGCAAAGTACTACAGCAGCAGCACCTTCTTTCAACTCAAGTTGGAAAACACATCGAGGGAGTCATGACTTCTTCGCGCGTGATCAGTTGCTGGCAGACTCTTAAAGTGTCTTGCACGTGTAACGATGTATAAGCGATTGTTTTTCGATGGACTGGCCGCCAAGCGTGGCTGTTGTGATGAAATCTCTGACAGCCCTGTCGAGCAACATCAGTCATGGCAGACTTCAGTCGTTCCTCTTCACCTGAGGGAATGACACCTTCCGCCTCAGGTATGGTCTGCATGACCGGCGGTGTACCGTGGGAGGAGGCGCGTTTTGCATCGGGACATGTCGGTGCCTTTGAGCCTTTGACGATCTGAAGCGTCAGCGTGCGTTATGCCATGTTTGATGCGAAAGGAGGCCTGTCTCGGAAGGGAGGTAGAGCTTCTACACATTCAGCCTCCAGCGCGCAGAGTAGCCGTGAGCGCAGCAGAGCATTGCAGGATTTGGAAGCTTTGAACGCAGCAACGGGCGCAGTGCAACTTGACTGAATGCAAAACCGAGCTGCACACCATCAGTACACCAGTGCTTGGGATGCATCTGCGATAGGTCGAATGGGACTTGCACACTGCACCCTTTCCCGTGGTGCCCCTGCGAGGACCCTGGTGGCCACTCCAGGCCGGCTGCAGAGCCATGCGCCTTGGCCAAATCAGACTCCAAGCCAAGGTACTGGGGGGGCTGAGTGTCACCCAAAAGTCGTGAGTCACAGGCCAAATCCGATCAGCTGGAGCAGAGCTTACAATGTTATCATGTCACAAACGGAAATGACTCGTAGTCCGTTTTGCGAAATCCAGACTCCCCAGCATAGCAGTGCAGCGACCTCCCTCCCCGAATGGCGTCGATTTCATTTGGTGCTGAGCATGTCTGTGGGCTTTGGAAGCCTGAGGCGACGAAAACAGATGGCTTCGCCGATCGGCTAGGCAAAGTGCAGACTCTTGGATCTCTTGGGTTACTATTCAGATTCTGCAGAGTGGTGCAAATCAGTTAATCACTATAGGGCCTAGGGCTTGAGCAGCTGCCGCTATTTCACTCATAAGGGTATTTTCATAAGGGTAGATTGGTAGATTCCCTTGGCTGCGCATCACTGGCGTGTGCCCTTCTCTGTTATACTGGCTAGTCTGTTGGTGACAGGGAAGGTGGTCTCTGCCTGAGGATCCTGGTGTTGGACGAAGTGGACCAGCTGGCAAGCGTGACTAGGCGCACCTAAGACTTTGACCTTCTTGTGCTCAGTAAGCTGGGTGCAGCTTGGTTGTCCTCAAAGGATAAGGTGATCAGGTCCAGGTCCAGGACACGTCCACGGTGGATGACTGGCGGGCTGTTGCATTGCAACATTGCATGCAAGACAAGGGTAGGATCTTTTCTTTCTGTCTTTCAGATACCGGGCTTCTCATCTGTTCATCTCCAAGTCCGCCCAAGGATGTATTTCGGCAAGCGACGCTGGACACGGGTCACAGCTGAGGGCTCGCAAGTAATTCGCAGGGGTTTTTCGAGGGACGACAAAAGCCAGAAACGCCGAAGCCTTTGGTTCTCAACGATAGCAAGTGGAGAAAAAGTGACAGAAACAAAGAGAGGCAAGAGAGTTGCGGCACTAAACGAACCCTGATCAAGCCCATGGCCTGCGAGCCTACGAGCTGAAGCTTTCCAGGACATCGTGAAAGTGCTGCCTCCGGCAAGCCAGCGCCAAAGCCTGTGCCTGTGGCGGCACAGTGCTTCACTGCTTCAGATCTTCGGGGGGCAGCAGACGAAGCCGGGACTTCCGTCTGTTGGTGTTGCCCAGTTGAGTGAGCTGCATTGCCGTCGAGCCCTTCGCCATGTAGACTTCGGCAATGGCTTTCGAGGTTCTACTCCGCCACAATGGGCGACACTGTTACGAAATTGGTCACCTGGCAACCGCTTAGATGTTACCACCCGTTGCCGCTTGCAAGCTCGCCTGATGTACGGACAGAATTCCAACAGGCTTCGGATCAATGACAACATCAAGGGGCTCTAGGTGGGATGGCTAGGCTGATCTGTTCGCTCATGAGAGCAAAGCCCTTTCCGTCTCTTCGAGTCCAAGTGGCAAACCAAAGGTTAGCCAAATTGGCAAACCGGACCATATTTACGTGGATGAAGCTTGGCTGCCTCCTTCCTGGAGCATTCAGCTTCGTGTTTGCCCATAGTTGCCTTCTGTTGCTGTGCACGCTGCTAGCTGGAAGCCTTCCTGGACACTTCTCCTTTTTTGCAAGTCCTCGCGTGAGCGGCAAGAGAGCGGTGGTGCGCATGCGATGAAGGTCATACGCTCTGACGATGTGTTGGTGCCAGAGCACATCCGCCAGACGTATACCGCCTGGTCCCAGAAAGCTGATTTCAGGGGGTGCGCAGAAGGCCGGGTTCCAGAGGGACGGTGAAAACAACCGAGAGCCAAATTTGAGGTCTTGCCGACGGAGCGCATGACGGAATGAGACCTGGACTTCATTCCTGGCCTTTTGACCGCGAGCTGCTGTCCCTGGAGCCACTGTAACCGAGGCCTGTGGGCATCCCTCACGATTGCAGCCGCAGAGGAGGAAGCGAAAGTCGCGACTGGACCGCAGTTCAGTACCGTTCATTGTTCATCGAAAAATGAGAGTTGCAATACTCACCCTCTTGTGCAAAGTGAGAGGATGTGAGAAGCTGAGCAACGAAACAATCCATGAAGTCGGCCCGACTGTCTTCACTTAGGTCGTGATCTTCATGACTGGCCGTATCGCTGCCTACTACGCTGAAGCTTTTCGGAAGTCAGGCCTCCTGCAAGCGAAGCGTCCACTCCGATTACTCCGGTATTGTTCTTGACGATACCGGCTGATAAGTGTCCGATTGAGTGAAGGCACCGATCTGCCTGTGTTCGAGATCCATGCGCGAAGAAGTCAGAAGCAGAGGACTTGCATCTAAAAATGGGAAGGCGCAAGGTGACCGTTCCGAGCAGCTCTTGCACACATGTTATCCAAATCACGCACAGTTTTGAAACCGCCTTTGACACATGCATGCCGAAGCCCTCCGATGAAACTTGAGTCCGGGCATAACACGCATACTACAAGTAGAGGAGGCTGTGCGTGAGGCATGAGCTGAGCTTTGAAGCTCCTTTCTTTGGCATTCATTCTTGAGCATCTTCGAAGCAAGAGCGGCGCATTCTGACAGTTATGTACCTTCTGATGCCCTTGATGCGAGTGATCTTCTTGATCAACATGATATGCTGTTTCATTCGGTCTTAGAACAACATGGTCTGTAGTCTGTAGCCCTTTTCATGTGTAGGACTTCGTTGCTCTTTCGGGCTGCTGGCCTCCATCCGCAAGAGAAGTACGAACGCAATGAATGCAGCTGGCGTTGAGGACAGACGAGTCCGAGCGTTTTCGCGCGGCAACCCGTGGGGTGCTCTGTGGCTGCTGTTCAATTGTTTTTCAAGCTTCGGAACTTCCTAATTTTCTGAGAACGGAACTCGCTCGCATTCTCCCTCCTACTCCTGCTCCTTCAACTTCCTCCCTTCTCGTTTCCAGAGTGAATGCAACAGGGCCGGTACATTTGGGGTGTTTCCTCTCGTGAGACGCGAACGTCCAAGGCTTTTCACAAGCGACGTGTCCTCTCGCGGGTTGGACTATCCAGGCCATGCTTGCCCATGTCTTGTGCTTCCAGACATGTCAAGGTTCAGGGACGAGGTGGCAAGTTGAATTCCACATCAGGGTTTGAGATGCTTCTTGCAGATTCATTGCATTCATTGCTTACAGTTCCGATGTTGACATGCCAGAGCTGCCAGTCCTTGGCTTCTCGGCTCTCCTGCATTGTTTGAAGATGCCGCGCAACTGCTCTCAAAAACAGACCTGCCGCGACTCCAGGGGTCACCCACGTGATTCAGATGGGGGCAGCCCACTCTAAAGCAGCCGCGTCCCAAGACTCCGAAAACAGTTGCGGCTTGCTTTGCAAGGGCAAGAGGCCCGCACCGCTTGATTGAAGAGGCACCTTCTGCAGGTCACAGATGCAATCAGATTGAGGAAAGTGTACGTCGTCATGACTCAATTGCCCTTGACCTCAACTGCTTCAACCTTCGGGCATAAAATACCTGGAGCACGGAGAGGCATTCTGAATTCGGGTCAGCAAAAGTGATACTAGTAAACGGAAGTTAGAAGGAGAAGGAGGCTCAGCGGCACCAGAAACACTGGAGGAGAAGTGGAGAGAAGTGTAGCAGTGTAGCGTGACCCAAGGAATATGTTCACCGCCTTGGGCGCACCGGGCGCGCCGGCCGCGAGGGTCAGGGGCTACTGGGCGGCACCGTTTTTCCAGGTTTGGGACCAGATGCAGCCGGTGGCCTGAGGTTGCTCCTGCTGCACGAGTTCGAGCAAGGCAGGAAGATTACGCCGGAGTGCCAAAAGTTCACATCGACCGCCGCTCCTGCACTTGTAAAGCATTACTTGAACTTGGCAAAGGTTTATGCCCTTCCTGTCGGTAGTGTTTGCGCTTATAGCTCGGTGAAATGCAGCCAGCCGTGCGGGATTGGGATGATGATGCCAGCGTGCCAAATTGGCAAGGACAGAAGCGGTCACTGAATGGGGCGCTTCCCTCCCACAATAACTTATGAAGAGAAAGACTGGTGATAGCAAGCAGAGCCAAGCAGTTCCTCCAGAGGCCGAGCGCCGAGCCTCAGCCCATCTCTGGCCACCCTGCTGCGAGGCTTCCTGGCAGAGGTTTCAGACCTCGGGATTGCCGAGGTGCCCCAGGCCACCGCCGTGGGGGCGGCTCAGCCTAAGATATCAGAAAGAGATGCAGTGTTTCTGAGAGAGCGGCAGCAGGGGCCACGAAGCAAGACTTCTGCATTCGATCGTTTCGGTCTTGACCCGTTTCGTGTGGTTCCGTCAGGAGGCATCTCTTACGAACGCCAGTGACAATGCACTTTCGGGCTTTCGGGAAAAGTGATAAGGAAATGCCAGACTTCATCGGCATGCCTATCGCCAAGAACGTCAAGGCCCAGGCCTACTACTCCCGGCCACCTGGTTGAAGTTCAAGCCACGCCACCTGTGCAGGTTACGGTAGGGTCTGGGTACTGTATGTTTTGGATGCAGTGGAGACTCTCAAGGATCAACCACGTGATGCGCAACTCGAGCCTTGGCAAGCTGGAAATCATGCGTGAGGCCTGCACGCATTCAGCTTCAACTCAGGGGCTTTCCTTAAAGCTTGGGGGCTTTCGCTGAGGGTGCCGCATAGGAGAGAACAAGACGGAAGAGCTCGTAACATGCTTGCACGGTACGCGAGAAAATTCCCTACCGCGAGGCCAAGAGATTTGCGGCATCGGTCGGGGCACTTGATGAGGTGGGTCAGTAGCACAGAAAAGCGAAGGGTTTGAGCCCGGCTTTCTACATCTGGCCGAAAGTTCTTGAAGCGCACCTTGAGCAAAACGTTTGCAGCGATGAACCGATGATTGGGAAGAGATGAGGCTTACATCGAATCGGTGCAAATAGTCCAGCTGTGAGGCATGAATATGTTGCTGCTGGTCTGCGAGTCCCTTGGCCAGGAGGGCCGCCCGCCGGAAATTACGCGCGAGAATGCAGAGAAGATGGGCGTGACACGACGGATTCAGTCGTCTTCGTAACAAGAGGCTCAGCCAGGCGAAAGGAACCTCTGAAACTCTCTGATTATCTTGAGCGGAGACTGATGCCCCGATGCCCTGCTCCCGTGGCCAAGATTTTGGAACTCAGGGTCGCAGCTCCACATGTTTGGATTGAGGCGAAATCCAGATACTCTAGCCTGAACTAAGATCTTGTCCCTAGGACACTCCGGGAGTAACATGAAGCCACCGGCTCAAGTTTCAGCGCTTGCGAGTGGCTGGAGGTCTGGTTACAGCAAGCGTTTATGAGGATTTTGAAAGAGTGCTGGAAGGCGATGGCTGGATGAACGGCCTCACTTTGGGCCTCGGGGCCCAAGCCGGCTGCTTTCGGCCAGTCCCCATGGACTGGGAGGAAGTCGCCCGATGCTGCGGCCCGGTGATCGCGAGATCGGGAAGTGCAGAACCCAGCTGCCCCTACACATCCCAGGAGCCTGAGATCTGCTGTGAAGCCAGCCTCATTGCTGAAGTACCGACCGCGCCCAGGGAGGCTGGCCCCCAAACGTCGAGCGTGGCTGAGCTCGCTTTAGGGATGATGGCTGTGTCTGCTGGAACCCCTTGTGGAAGCGCATGCCTCAGCAGCACGCTTCAGCAGATCCAGGCCCATGTGGCTTCAAGCTACGCAGGAGCGACAGCATGGGGAAATTCCCGGTACTATCGAGTCAATGCGGTGGGTCAAATTCTGGTGCTATGCTGGGTTGCCATGAACCTCTTGCACACTGCAGTCACCGGACCCAATGAAGAGCTGAACTTACGGGTCTCTGACTTGCTGCTTCTCGTGGCCACGTCTTGGGATTGCTGGGCGAGTGCTCTTGCTTTGAAGCTCCCACTCTTTCGACTTTTGGCGCGGCTCTTGCATCTCATGGGCTCTGTCCCTCACGTGAAAGCCGGGCTTCATTGCAACGCCACCGGGAGCAGTCCGAAGCGACTCTTGACACTCTGGCGACTCCAGTGGTCCTTGGTACAAGACCCCACCTCCGTGGCGACGTCGTACCTGCGGATGGTGCAGGACTTCCTGGACACTACTTTTGCACCAACCTCGGCTTGCGAGTGGCTGGCTGTTGCGGGACAGTATGTACTGACATATCGCTACTCCGAGCATGGGTTTTTGGAGTTTTTGGAAGAGAAGGAGAGCTTCCTTCAGTGGGCTGCTCGCGCCATGACGATGGCTTTATTGAAGGCCGGGCGGGTAAAAGCAGCTGCGACGTTCCTGCAGAGCGCGTGGCCAGTGTGGTATCTCCTAGCCGATGCTTGCTGGATGGGCCTCCTGCAACCCAGTCGACGTTACGTGGCAGAGTTCTTGCAATGGATCTCTCCCTTGTTGCCCCAAAGAGATCCTGTAATCTTCGAAGCTGGGAGCTTCGATGGAAAGCATTCGGAGCTCATGGCCCACGCCTGGCCAGAGGGGAAAGTCTTTGTTTGGGAGGCCAACCCACTCCTTTGCAAGAACGTGGAGATGAAGCTGACGAGCCTTTCTAATGTCGTTGTGATGTGTGCTGGCCTTGGCACGTCCACTGGGACCACCAGGTTTTGGCACTGTGGTGAGGACGCCAGTTTATATCATGAAGAGGCAGTTGCCCGCTGTGGTGCACGGACGCTCGAGGTGGTGGAGGTGCCGACCGCCACTCTACAGGCAGCTTCGGAACGGCTCGGCGTTTTGCCCGATTTCTTGTGGTTGGATGTGGAGAGCGCGGAGCTGGAGCTTCTCAAAGCCTCCGTGGCCGGGCCCCGGCCCGGGCGTCCGGTGTTGGCGAAGGTGGCAGTCATGAAGCTGGAGACGCGGGCCTCCGGCCTTTCGTCCTTGAAGGACCTTGAAGCCTTGCTTGCTTGGGAAGGCTTCTCATTGGTGTTGGCGCCCGCCATGATACTCTACCCGCGCTCCCCAGCTTACCCTCTTGACAGCTCTTTTGATGCGATCTTCATCCGCAGGCATGTCTTGGAGGAGCATTTAGGCATCCGGGACTCCGGGACTTTTGAACTCGACGCGGTCAACGTGCGGAGAGCAGCAGCAAAGGATGCTGCGACAAAAGACGCCGAGATGGTTCCGGGACCAGTTTGATTGTTTGACTTGACTGTTTGCACCGGTGCACATAACCAAGGAAATCCTAGCCCACGTACCTGAGCATTCCAAAGCATGAGGCTAAAGTTTCAGGTGAGCCCTTAACTTGGACGGACGGTAGAAATGATCAACGTCCATAGGATCTGCAGAAGCTACACCCCAGAAAATGTGGATACATGATGATGGTGCTATGAGTCTGAGGCTTCGTCTAGATTGCAAGGGTTCTGGACACTTTAGGGGAGCACTCATTCTGTAATTAATTACCTCGCCTGGCTTGAAGCCTCCACCAGAAAATGTTAATGAAGCTTCCTGCAGCCGCGGCTGAGGTAGCCGACATCGAGGACCCTTCCGTCTACATCGTTCCATCGCCGACGAAGTAGGGGCAAAGATTGATTCAAGGCGCAGAAGCAGGAGACTGGACTTGAGGCTCGTGAAGGGGCCAGAGTCGAAGTCAAGCTTTCGGTGTGCAAAGTCAGAGCTTTCGCATCCACAAGTCCGAGTCAATCCCAAAGCGACCCGAAGGGTCTACCCTGCTTGGGAGTGCATTTTGCTGGCGCTGCAAAATTGCTTGAAAAAGCAGAGCATTCCCGATGGTTCGAGTCAGAGAGAGAGAGAGAGGGAGAGAGCTTAGCTTCAGGCTTTGCAAAGCAAAGAGAGAGAGAGAGAGAGAGACAGAGAGAGAGAGAGAAAGGGCACACGCCCAAAAAAGGGGCACAAGCCCAAGAACTCTCACAAAGTCGGTGTACAGCCGAGCCCGTCAACCAAACTGGTGGGCGGGGCTGCTCACACCAGCGGGGAAAGGGGACTGCCCTTTCTCCTTGCCCCAGAGCAAAGCAAAGAGACTAAGAGAGACTCTGGGCGTTTCGGCAAATCTCTGGATTCTAGATCTGTTGGATGTTGGAGGTCCTGCAGACTCGGCTTTGGGGCTAGATCCTGCTTTCAACAAGCTTGTGAGATCACGGGTTGAGCCGGAGGTTCCGCTGGAGAATTTTGAGGCAATGTGCACCATGCCAGTGACCATTCAATCATCATCCCTTGGCTAGGTGGTTCCTTCAGCGCCTGTGATCACGAACTACTGGCGCCCCGGGTTCGCTCAGGGCCCAAAATCTTGCAGAAAGAGATTCACCCGCATGGCTCGGCACAGACCTCTTCTTCAGAGCATATCTTGATAACGCAATTGACACGCCGTTTGGAAGAGCCTTTCGTGGACTGACTGTCGAGGATCGCAACTGGGGTTCTTCTGGCGTGTTCAACATGTCTCAAGAGTTGAGATGGAGCTGCAGAGACGTTCTGTCACCGTGCCGCAGTGTAGCACTCCCGGGATGTCAGAGGTATTCCTTGACGCCGTGTCCAGCCGGCGATCATTACTTTCCCTACCACGATGCTGGGCGTGCACATGTGGTTGTAGTGAGGTGGTTCACGAGTTCTTCAGCGGTATGCAGCACCTTGACATACCATGAGCTTGACGTTGACTGGAACCCATAGACTACTGAGGATCCCATGCGTGGTCCCAGGCCGGTGGGGGTCCTTGAGCTGCTCCAGCACATGTATACGACCTTAGGATGTACTGGAGTGTAATTGCCATACCCTAGGCCCGGACATAGTGCAACTGCCATACCCTCTAGGCCGCGGGAAATCACAGCGCGCAGGTGGAAGACTTCCCACGATGATGCCTTGGATTCGGCAGCACGCAGCCACGAGGACGGTTCATGAAATCCGCGCCTTCGTGACACCCCTCGGGCTCTTGCGACTCTAAGGATTACGGCGCAAAGACGCCGCTGATGGAGTTGCGACACGAAGCCTTCATGCCAAGAGCCCAGGGTCTCTGCCCGCCCGGCATCTGCCCAGAGTCCCAGAGCTGAGAATGTTCTAAGCACGAGGCGAGACTTTCGGGGCCTCTTTCGCTACCCTGGTGGTGCCAGCTCCGTGACATGCATCTCGGCATCTCCGGTTCTGTTGCTGCCGATCAGGTGAAAGTCTTTTGGTGCGAGTTTGACGGCAGCTGCAAACTGTGTGTGCAATCTCACAGTGAGCCCGTGCTCGCGACGGTTCTTCGATCTAGGATGTCTTGATATTTCCAGGTCGCACAACACTCATTCGTTCACACAGCCTCGAAGCAACGCTGAGGGAACAAGCGCCCTCCGCCTCCGGTTCGGCGCATTGCGGTGCGCCGGGGAATGGATAGCGCATGACAGAGAACATTCGTAATGGCTCGGTTCGGATGCAAAGAGGCAATGTGCAGAAGTCACTCCTTGCCCTCTCAATGGAGGAACCAGAGCCAGGGCGTCCAGAGCGTGGCCTGCATGCTTGCGTGTCGACGAGCCATGAAGCGCCTTTAGGGCCTGCAGTATGTCATCAGTATGGGTTTAGTGCTGATGAGAGTAGTCCGAGCACAACAGATACTCTGTGCGTTGCCAACGGCGGAGATATCTTTGCAGCATTTCTCGCGTTTTTCGAGAGTTTTGTATCACGAGCCAGGCGTTCGGTCCCGTGTCGATGATGAGGGCACTGATGATCCTCGTCACCATCATAGTCATGGCCGTTAGCATCATCATTACCATCATCGTCATTGTCATCGTCGTCATCAGCATCATCATCATCATCACCATCATCATCATCATCATCCTCATCATCATAATCGTTATCATCAACAACAACATCATTGCGATGAGCGTTGTCTCCGTCGTGGTGGTGTTGCTGGGCCGAGTGCATATCTCTCGAAGCGTGCCAGGCAGCTGACCATCCTTTGAAAGCTCAGGGATTTAGAGGAACAGTAGGTCTCAATGATCGTTTTTCGGTCTCACATCTTGCAGCTGGAACCGCGGTTCTGGCCGAGAAACAGAACAAAGATCTGAGCAATACCAGAGATCAGTTTAGGCACACTAGATGACCTCCTGGTGTCTTGTTGTAGGAGAGCGCCACACTGCAGACTCTGCTATACGATGACGTCACCTGCCTTTTGGTTTCGATAGGCCGTCTCAGCTGCATGCTTTTACCACTTGTCGTGTCATCGTCCCTGAAGGGCACAGTGCAACAAGCTTGTTGCAGCGATGAAACGAATCCGATGCAGAAAAAGCTTGTCGTCGTAATCTGTTTCCAAGAAAACCTCCTGGCGGGGTTGATCAGCTGAGGGAAGCACGAGATTGAAACTGGAGTTGCACCCAACCATTTCCATTCGCCCGCAGGATTTCGGGCCAAGGGTTGTGCATTTGCCCAGCCCGGTGAGGTCATAGGAGTTGTCATGATTTGCGAAGAAGTCCCCCCACAAGTGCCCCTGCTCGACAAAGAAGCCTCGGAACCGGAGTTAGCCAGTCGATGTATTAAGCCTACATGAAGATGCTGCACTGCCATACCAGCGAAGTGCAAACTAGGAGCCCTAAACTTTACCTAAACCCCAACCCATGCCAGCTGCATCGCGTGTACAGGCTTGGGAGGGGTGGGCAGTGTTCCAGGATTTGGATTCTTGGTTTCAGGAGAGCCTTTGTCGACAGTTGTGAAGATGGCCTAGTCATAAGTGACTGGTCTCCATTTGCTGCAAGATCGGCCTGACGAATAACCAATCGAATCTGACTCCATGATCGAAATACGCATCCTTGCATCCAGGCTGAAGAACGTACACTTGCAACACTCGCCCAACTTCCCACGCACTGTGCCGACTCGCCACCAAGAGTTCTCTGCGGCACTCTTGGTGGCCTTTTCCCCCGGACTCGCAGCTTGGAGCCCAATCGAATAGGATGTCAGAATATGAAATGCGTAGGATGCCACTTCGTGAATGCAGGAATGGATGCAGACGACGCCGCCGCAGAAGTTTCACCGGGTGCGACGTTTGGACCGCCTGGTGACGAGCAGCTTGACGGAATCAGGCCTTCCATCGAGTAGAGAGACCTTGAGGCCATTACAGGAACAAGGCCGCTTCAAGACTGAGCGAGCACTGAGAGCATTGGATCTTTCAAACGGCTTTCCGACTTCCTGCCCCTTCCCTGCGGCCCACAGCCATGAGCAACCCAACGACAGGCTTGAGCTGTCAACTGAATCAGAGTGGTCTTGCAAGCTTAGTCTTACTCGCCGAGGTACGAAATTGGGAAACAGCTGGGCAATGGAGCCGCTTCCCGCGTGTTTGCATGCAGGCCGCCAGGGCGGCTCATAGAAAGCCAGAGGTGCATCCGGCGTCTGAGCTGTCTGAACTTGCAGGCGCCTCAACACCAACGAGCAGCTAGCCGTGAAAGCCGTGGACCTGCGACGCTTATGTGACTCGGGCTGCTTGCAAGGCTGCGTAGCGCCACTTTGGTCTCCAATGAGCTCAGTGCCGGAGTCTGCGGGCCTCCAGCCCTGAGGCCTGCTTGGGGACCTCCAGGACCAGATGACCCGCTTAGACAGCGAAGTCGGAATCCTCCACGAGCTCAGACATGCGACTCGGTCAAAGGCAGTCAGCGGAATTCAGAGCATGGCAGAGTGCTTTGCGAAATCCAAACCTTAGGCCAGTCGCTCCACGACCCTAAGACCAAAGTGGCATTGTGCTACTGAGGAGAGAATCGTGAATCTTCAGGGATTCCACAAGCGCCTTGGCCATGGTGTCACTGGTTCTTTACCTCTCCTAACGTTTCACTTCTGGTCTCCGCAACGTAGGGTTGTTAGAACGCACGTGACACACCCGTGCATTGTCTGCGCCTTTGCTGTGTCACGTAGGCTTCAGGTGCATCGAAAGCTAGCTCGCCCTTACTAGTTCATGCTGTGTTGAGGGCCGGGCCTGGGAGACCATTCTTGCAAGGACGGACAACTGGTATTTCCTCGTGATGGAGTTAGTTGGCGGAGGAGTGCTGCTTCGATTTGCCGCAGACGGCAGTTTCACTGCAGTTTCAGGTGTTTGCCAATCCTTTTCCCTTCGCTCTGTCCCTTTGTTACAGTCGGCCTTTCGGCTTCGGCCATGCCTCTGACGGACGTGTTTACTACATCATTCTGTGCATCAAGATGTATTGGAGCCTTTGCAACCTCGGTGGGGCGGATGCGTTTCTGACAGACGTGACAGGAGAACTCTTCGACCTCATTGTCCGCAACAAGTCGCTCAATGAGGCGGAAGCGAGCTGCAAGGTTGCAGAATCAGCTAGGGCAGGAACAGGCTTTCAATCATCGGGCTAGGCACAGGCTTGACGAATCCAGTAAGCGCTCTGTCTCTATCCCTATCTCTCTATCTCTACCTCCATCTCCCTTTGCCCCCTTCTTTCTTTCCCCGTTATCCCACCGCGTCCGCCAAGGACACATCTTTCTCCAGCTCCTGGAGGGCGTTGGCTACATGCACGCGCGAGGCCGGAGCAAGCCCAGAAAGTTCGACGCAGTCTCCCCGCTTGTGTGAAATGTAGGATCCGCCGGATGTGAGGCGTGCTACACCGGGACCTGAAACCTGAGAACATCCTCGTGGCGGGGTCCAGGCGGGACCCATGTCCGAAGTCTCCTGGGCCATAGACTTCCAGCAGATTGCAAGTTCCGGAAGGCCGGCCGACGCGCCCGCTTCGGGGCAGCTTTACGACGTGAAGATCGCTGACTTTGGACTTTCCAAGGCCGCAGCTACCAAACTCACAGCCTCACTTCAGGTACTGCCTGGTGTCAAGGCTGAAGGAATTTGGCGCTACAGTAACCCTATGACATAAGGAAGTGGGGGAAACGTGTAGTCAATGTGTAGGACATGAGGTGTCCGACTGGGCTCAGGCTCAGTGTTCTTTCCTTCCTGTGGAGCAAACCCTACAACCTCCATGCATGGTGTGGGAGGCTGATAGCATTTCACAGTCACACGGTTGGGGTTCACCGGGATCTCGCACCTCGGACTCACCACTCGGAGTGGTTTATGGTTTACAGCATAGGCAGACAGTTCCAATGCTCCAGCGGATGCGCGGCGGTCTTCTGTGGGCAGGGAGTGAAGCTTTTCAAGGATTGTGATACTTCGAGAACTTCGAACAAGACCTTTCAAAACTACAGGGCTCCACCGTCTTGACACTGAAGGCCATCGGAGGCGGCGCCTCTCTAGCGAGGACGCGCGTGGGAACGCCTCAGTACTGGGCCCCAGAGGCGCGCTGCCGAAGGGTTGCGGCTGCGTGGACAACAGTGCGTTGCCCTACACATTGCAGGGTTTTCCCAGAGGTCCGGAGGGCCGAGACAGTCCTCCAAAGCCCATTCTCTGCTCCTATCGCAAGACCCGGTTTGCAAGAGAATCCCCAGGCCACTCTTGCCAAGAAGACCCAACTAACCCGGCCGACTCCGACCACGCATGCGGGCCCTTGCCTGATGTCCTACAGAGCAGTCGGCATGCCTGGAAGGTCCTGGACGTGCAGAAACGGGGCGGTGACTTGGCCTGTTCTTCTTGGCACACGCTGGTGACACCTTCGGAATGTCCATCTTCAAAGGTGGCACTCCCAACGCAAACCTTAACCCCAAGCTTCCTAAACCTGTCTCGCGGAAGGATCACTCGTATCTGATGGATAGCTTTCCTTGGTTCTCGTTCCGAGGCTCCTACGACCAAGCGGCCGATTTTTGGGGTTTGGGCGCAGTCCTCTTTGTCACCCAGCAGCAGTCAGAGAGCGAGCCTTCGCCCCAAGCTCCGGAGGCCCAAGCCCCAGGAGAGCTTCTGCGCAACAATGATGATGAGGATGAATGATAGCTTGATGCTTCATGTTACATTGTTACATGTGTCCATTTTTCATGTTGATTTAGTGAACCAGGACAAGCGTAGCGAGAATGGTGATGTGTGGGGGTGGGAGGGGGGGGCGGGGGGTATGGGGATAGGGATGATGTCTCCTCCTGCGAAGCATGTCGACCTTCAAGCAATCAAGCCTGGACCGAGGTGATGCTTTGTGGCAGGTATCCTTTTGACGGCCAGAAGCAAGCTCTGGATGACCAAATCCGCACGGCCTCATACAGCATGACAGGCCGTTCAGATGGGGTCTTGCATATAGAGCTGAGACTTCGCATTCCTGCACAGCGGCGCAGAACTTCTATACACAGATTCGTTGCCACTCCGTGCTTTCGGGACGGGGCTGCCAAAGTCCAGATTCCACCTGGCTTCTTCAGAGATATACTGACTGCTGGGTTTCTCGCTGCTTGCATTTCTCAGCTTGGCGAGGCTCACGATGGCGGAACATCTCCGAAGCTGCGAAGAGCCTCGTGCGTGGGCTTCTGCGGGTCAACCCGGTGGACAGGCAGACACGCACCCACACACACACACACTCACACACACACACACACTCACTCGGTAGCTGACGAAGGAGGAGCTCTCGCTTTGACTTGTGTTCAAGCTTTAGACTAAACTGTGGTGTTCTTCGGGTTGGAGGATCTTGGTGTCTTGGACTGGGGACTGAGGGACTTCCGAATTGAGCCCTGAGCTCAAGAGCAATTTGCCAGGCTCTCCTTGGATGATTGCCTCAGCCATCCGTGGGTCACTGGTGCGCCCATGCCGTTACCACGGCGGCTGCCTCTCACACCTGCAGCCGCTGGGTTCTTTTGGTGGTTTAAGTCGAGATATATAAGGGGTTGAAAAGATATAAACTTGCCCTCAAGCGGCTTCGCAGAGCCATCCAAGGTGCCTGCCTCCGGCAAGAAGTGCTTGGTCGCTCGGAAGTATAGCTGGCCTGCAGCCGCTAGGAAGGCTGCCAAAGCCCTCCAGGCTCTGGCTTTGTAACTTCTCCGGGCCCGGGTGATGCCAGCGTTCTGTTAATGTGAAGTGCGGGAATTTTTCCCACGAGCCTGTAGAGCGAATCTTCGGCCACGTAAGGAACTGGCGCAGCAAGCGGACCTGGCGCAGAAGACTCTCGGAAGGGCTCATGGTTTTGTTTTGTTTGCTGTGCATGTGCGTGTAAGTAACCTGTAGGTGCGTCGTAGGCTTCTCTTCGGAGCCTTCCGTCCTCCTTCGTCCGAGGATGGCCGTCATTGCCGAGTCGCCTTCGGGGGAAGGCGAGGTCAGGAACTCCGAGGAGCCGCCGCTGAGCTGAGCCGTGCTTTCACAGTGCCTTCTCCTCTCATCGAGGAAGAGCAAAGTTCAGATGATCTTCTTATATGCAAGAGCATGGCATGTGCTGTTATATTACAGCCGGAGAGTCCGAGACTCTGAAACTTCAGGGGTTGGAGGTTTGCCTTGTTCTCAAGATGGCTGTTGCTCGATGCCCTTTGCTCTCGCTAACGCCTGAGAAGCCTCAAAGTCTAATAGATGTCGTGAGCAGGACTTTCGGAATCTTGCGAACTTGGACTCTGAGCGCCTGGCGGAGAAGCTTGGCCCTGATAGCTGAGTCTTCTTCAAATTTCGGGGGCTTCCTTGATGCCACTATCGGATCACTATCGGGAACAGGATCCGAGGGTCTGGTTTGCGAGTGGAGGTGCAGCGTTGACCCTGAATGGGTTGCAGGCGCGCCCCGTCCACGAGCTGCTGCAGCGCTTCAGACTCTGACTCTTGGCAGCAGGGCTCGCAACTCGTATGGGAAGTCGTTGTCGTGGCTTGCTCGGGTTGGTCCAGTCGGAGCTTTCCCGTTTCTTGAATTTGCACCGTTCAGGCATTAGCAGAGAGAGTCACTGCTTCTGAATCGGGCTCACCCGCAGCATCCACGAAACAGAGCTACTCAACCATACCAAGGACCTGGGCAAGAGCTGCAGCCGCAATGCACCTGGGTCGCAGGTTCAGTTGTATTCGCAGATTTCGCTGTTGCTGGACCTGTTTGATCAGACTTGCCTGCGACGGCTGTTGCTGTAACCGTGACATTGCGACGAGATGTTGTCATATCACATCATCCGAGCTGAAGCCTGAGCGGGCCTTCAAACGCCAGGCAAGCACATTCAGTAGCCCAGACGAGGAGGCGCAAAGTTTGCAGGCCCTGATGCAGAGCGGTGTCAAACCGGGTCCTGGGTTTGCTGCCGATCTTCCTCATGATTTGTGTCAACGGGTTTGGGTGTTCCCGTTGAGTTCATCTTGTTCAGGCAGTGCTTTCAACACAGTCCGCACACTCGCTTCATGCTCTAATGTTTGCGAGCTTGAAGCTGTTTGCCTGTCCCTGCAGGTCGTCTCCTTCCTCGCAGGCCAGCCGCCATATGTTCATCATCTTCGGGGGCTCAACAGGCTTCGGAAGGAAAGGTGGTCAAGAGGCCAGACGGAAGGACGGAGTGACAGCACAACACCCAGCTGCAGCACCGATCAGCGATCAAAAGCACTGGCGGAGGCAAGCTCAATCAAGCTCCAGCTCCTTCTCATTGTTTCCACCTACGCATCTCAGAGTCTCAGAGCACATCTCTAAAACGAACATGGGGCAACCGGAGAGATGGAAATGTTCTGGCGGGCCCAGAAGGGCCTAGAAGAACGACCGAGTGTGCCAGGCAAGAACCTTCGCTTCGGCCGCTGGTACTGGCTGCTGATCCTGTGCCCCGGCTAGCTCAAGCTCAAGGAGGGCTCCTCACGTTGGATGACATCCTTCGTCCTTCCCTTCTTCCGGGAAACTTGAGTGGCGCCCTGGCGAAGAGCTGAGGCTTCTCGGCCTCGCTCTCTGGCGCTGCCGCACTCGACGCGAGCTGATTCCTGGCGAGGCCAGTGGTTCAGGGCATAAGAGGTGTTTTATATTCAGTGCTTCTTAGGAGAGCTCTGTTCACTTGCAAAATCCATCTTCACAAGTGATACGTGTAAGTAGACGTGTGCGAAAACTCCAACCCTTTCAAGCGAGAGGGCCGTGGCGGTAACCCCCTGCTGTGCTTGTAAGCTTGCTCTGGCGACCACCATGCTGGGCATATGCACGGCTAGAGCCTCCAGGCTGTGACATATGCGTTTCGTCCAGTTGGCTCCCTGTTGCATCATCTGCTCAGTTGCCCACCATGAGCTTGGACAAGCAGCCCGCCGGCTACAACACGCACCTCTGTCACAACATCAGAGGTCTGCCTTCTCCTAACTGACAATGCAGCCACGAGTACATGTCGCTTGCCGCAGTGAGGGTAAACTAGCTTGCCATCCAGTGCCGCAGCGCCGCTCGTCGCTCCAACGTAGCCCTCAGCAGCATCAGGAATCTCAGCGGTGACGGCGACGAGAAGAGCATGCTCGCGGCACTCGACATGCAGACGCCCCTGCACCGTGGCTGCTATCAAACCTGCTGAGCGATGCGGCTGACCTGAGTCCTGAGGGGCTGCTGAGTCTCAGGTACTATCTGGGTGGTGCACATCGAGGAGCTGCAGACTCCTGGCTTTTGGGGGCTAGGGTTGCGACGAAGCCAGAAAACATCTTCTCGCTCCGCTGCCTGCGGCGTAAAGGTAGATTCTGAAAAGTTGCAGCGGCATCAGAGGATTCGTCCCTGAGCTCCTCCGCTCTGATCCGTGCCAAGGAAGCGCTTCTCCTGGAAGCACCGGCAGAGGGGCACAAAAAGACCCCCGGCAGCGAAGCATCCGAGCTCGTGTTCCGTCCACTCCATGCTGGTAGGTCCCCAACTTGCTTCCATCCTGTTTCGAGGAACAGCATCTTCCAACTCATAGAGATGCTGAAGAGCCAGGTGGCCATCGCAGGCGCAACGTCGCAAGAGTCAGACAGTCTCATCTCACTGCTCAGGAGTAGGTTCAGGCATTTTGCTGGGGTGGGATCTTCTGGCGGAGGCTCCCTGCAGATGGCGAACATCGCCGTGCGCCATGTGGACCGAGAGCTTGCAGAGGCGACGAGCAGCGCCTACGAGCAGGCGGGAAGGGCAGGATGAACTCTCATCAACGTTCAGCTTTCTCGAGAGCTCCCCACAAAAACCGGAAGCTCATCACTTATCAACGAAGACGCTGCTGTCGATGTTTCTTGCCTGGCATGCACTGCGGCCAATGAGCGAGCTGCTGCATCGTCAAGGGCGTAGTTGGACGTTGCGTGCAACCTTGAAACGCCAGGCTTACCTGTGCAAGTCCCGTATGCCTTATGTTTATGTCCGCACCGGTAGATCTAGATGCAGAGCCAAAATCTTTGAAACTATCTCGGACAACGTTGATGCTGTTCGAATTTGTCACAGGCACGCGACCTTTTCAAGAAAGCCGCAGACGTGGTTTCACGCTATGCGGACGTCGCGAAGCAGGCCGGAATGGATGGATTCTGCTCATCCACAACAGAAGCCGGTGGCGGCCATCGTTTCGACCTTGCTCGCACACACTATGCCACGACAGCTGTGCATGAACAACTGAAGCACACCTGTAAACCGCGTGGAATGTGTATTATATATATATATGGATGTATGTATATGCATACATTTACAGTTGCATATTCTACTGTACATATATATATATATATATATATATATTGTGTGTGTACATGCACTGTGATAAACACAGGTGAGTGAGCACGTTCTGCCCGACCTCCAACTGGCCGTCGAAGAGCAGGCTCGGCTGGAGTGACCGTAGTGAAGCCTAGGCCTCTCATGAGCTTGTGGTGTTGAGATTCCTGTTGCAGACCTTATTCTGCCCCTCACACTGTAAAAAAAGACCTTGCAACCATAGCCTTTGTCTCTGGCAGGAGCCGGCAATGGCGGCAGACATGCTTGAGATGGTCAAGGAGTGGGTGGCTGCTGCTTGGCCGAAGTGTCGAGAGCTGGATGGCCACGAGAACCCTGTCGAGGTGTCTCAAGGATTGGCGGGCTCTCTATTCGGAACAATCATACCGCTCCCCTGCAGCTCCAAGGCCATGAAGAAGGACAGCGACCTCATTCGAAGCAATTACGGGGAGCTTCAGTCGGCCGTCCTGACGCTACCCAGCGAAGTTGGACTTTCAGAATTGAGCTGACCAAACCTTGCAGACTCGGGCCCACATCACGTGCATATGGATACAAGATGCCATGCGCAGAAGCCATGTTGAATGAACGCGTCACAAGTTAAGACATGCCGCTAATTCGAGTCTTCCAGAGGAGGAGCACGAACTCTGACAGCCTTATTGTCACAGTGCCTGAGCGTTTCAGCTGCACACGTCCGTCCACACCACCCTGGGAGATGCAGACGGCGGTATGAGTTCAGGCAGCCGACACCTGTCGGGACCCTGAACAAGAAACTCTAAGACCGAAGCCCCTAAACTCCCAAACCGTCTTGCACACATCTAAGCTTGCTGGCCAAGGTTGGTGGATCGAACCTCCCGCAGCAAGCAGGCAGCAGACGACAAGCTCGCCGCTGCCGTGGCCACGGCCAAGGAGCTGCTCTAACTGACGGATCTCAGGGTTTAGGACCAAATGGGTTTAGGGTTTTAGATTCAGAGGGTTGGAGTTGAGTGTTCTGAGTTCTTCCACATAGCCAGGAATTTTCCACGGCCCAACCTGTCAGGAGGCCCAGATTGCGAAGGCCACGCAGAACCAAACACACGGCTCAGGCGTGGCCGTGTACGAGAACGTTGAGTGCCCTTTTCGGGAGAGGAAAATTGTTTCTATACGAAACGCAGCCACGTTCGCAGGCGATCCGAGCAGTGCCAGCTGCGGCTTTCCGGATGAGCAGATCGGGAAGCCCTACCAGGCATCTGTTGCAGCAGAAGCCTTCAAGTTTGGCTTCGGAAGGTCCCAGCCTTGGGGCCTTGCCTGTACTTTCAGCCAATAAGGGGCATCTTAACATTAAGAGGACTGCGTTCGCTGGTGCCGTGAATTAAGGTTTTGCCTTGAGGAACTTCAGGCTTGTGGCCAGCCTGGCCAGCATCTCGTGGTGGCATTGCAGTAACTTCGACAGCGTTCCTCCATTGCGCATTCTGGTGTTGTTGCAAGTGGATCGCTTGATCGTGCTTTCTAGTATCATCCGCCACGCCCCCCNCCGCTGGGCCCGAACCCGAAGTTCCTTAAGCCATCTGCCATCCTCCACCACCAGCGGTCCGCGGTCAGGTGGCCACGCGGAGCAGTGACGTGTCCCCGCAGGTGAAGACACACGTCGCCGAGGCTGCTTGCAGCGCGTGTGCCACTGCGTGGCACGCCGTGTGCGGTATGGTCTTTTATTTATTTATGTATATATATATATATATGTATACATATATATATATATATATGGGATAAGGAGAAGTCGGAGAAGGCAAGGCATGTGGCTTTTCCTGTTAGTTCGTTAGGTGCAATCTGGGGGGATTCCTCCAGCCTGTGCTTTGAAGTTTCCCGGAAGTCCTGAAGTCGAGGTGAAGGGGTGGTCCTTCGAACCTCGGGATTAGAAGATCTGCGGTGCAGGTGGACTCGCTCATTGAGGTCACGGATGAGTCCATGCATTTGCAGTCAAGCGAGCCTTGGCGATGCAGTCTGGATTTAGGACTTAGCAGCTCGGGTTCGTCTGGGCGGAGTCCGCTTCGAAAAGCCTCGGCGGGAGCCCTTCTGTCCACTGCAGGTGACCACCACTCCGCAGTTGACCAGCAGCGAGTACATGGCTTTGGTGCTTTGGTTGTGTTGGCTCAGATGCATAGCTTCTTGTATAGTATGCCGAGCTTAGGGAAAGCTACATTCACGTTGACATGTCCTCTGTCAAAGCAACTCAGCTCTCTGTCTGTCTGTGTGTGTGTGTGTGTGTCTCTCTCCCTTCCTCGCTCGCTCGCTGCTCGCTCTCACTCTCTCTCTCTCTCTCTGTGAACCGTCCAGCAGCATCCAGAATCCCTTGCAGAGTGCGTCACAGGTGCCGTACAAAGACAGCCTCTTCCCCGAGGCCGAGGCTCGTGGTACGCAGAGTGCGTTGCGGCTCTCTCCATTGCCTGAGCGACCTGAGAAGTAAAAGTGGTGCTGCATGTCTTTATGAACACAAGAACAGAAAGAGCGATAGAGAGCAGAGAGTGTCAGGGCGCAGCCGGACACGCCGCCGACTCCTCCAAGAGCTTGCTTAAGGCGGGGCCAATCCGCTCTTTGTGTCAGTGCCTTCCGCCCAGGGTAAGATTCGATGCCTGCCCTGTCAGCCATTCAATTTCTGCCGAAGGCCTTGCACGAACTTCGGCGCGTGGACTCTATTTTGGAGGGTTGATGCTCGGCGGAAAAAGCAGCTTCAAGTGGAAGAGCTGCGAGCCTCGGGACCTGGTTCCTTGCTTAGACACTTCTGGGTACGAGCCTTGAAGATTCTGCTTGGGCCCCGGGCCCGAAACGCTCTGGGAACGTAAAGCCTTGCTCGAAGAACGTGCGCCTTGTTCTGCTTCAGCGCATTCGACGCCGAGGCTCCGTGTTTTGGGCGGGCATGGATCGTGCTGCCGGAAGCTTACGACTTGCAGGAATCCGAACATCTCTTGAGCTGCAAGGGTTCTGCAGGAGCTGAGCTTCAAAAGGACTCAAGGAAGATCAAAAGCCCAGGAAGCTCATGCCTCGCTTCAGGTCCATCAGCTGGGACAGATGAAGCAGCATGCGGAGCGTCTTGTGCACCTCTCCCAGCAATGTGACCACCATGCAATGCCAACTTGCGTCACCTCCTTTCTGTAGCAGAGAGAGAGAGAGAGCAAGTTCTCTTGCCTTGTGGGTGTCGAGTGGCTCCTGAGGAACTTTGCCACGAGCACTCCGAAGCTTAGGGAACGCTTCGACCAGCGGATGTTGGAGACGCTTGGACTTGGCAATCTTGGCAAGGTTTCGTTTTATGCGGGTGATGCTGACGCGATTTCACGTGAGCTTGCATGAAGTGCCTATTCTCGCTTCATTCAATGATTGTACAAGGGCTGGCAGTTGGTGCATGAGCATCTAAATGCGTGATGTGTGCGGCTCGTCTTCGAGCTCCCATGCAAAGTCCTGTTCATGTCCGAGGTACGGCAAGAACTGGTCTGACCTCGAAAAGCTTTGCCGGGAGTACAACTCGAAGCATCACGAACCTGGGCTGCAGCGTCCCACGAACGTCGAACGCTCTGGTTCAAGAGGGGAAAGGAAAAGGCAACCACTGTGTAGAAGTCCTTGCAATTCTCGCATCAGATTCAGACAGAGTAGCTATGTTGAAGATTCTTTGCCCGGCGGTTCTGGTTGCTGACTGGCAGGCGTGCACACGCCCAAGCCCTGAAGGCCTAGAGACACACATGCATCTGAATCATCACAACGCTTGGATACAAGTAGCACGGTCAGTGTGCCAATCAGAAACGACGTGGAAGAAGAGCCATGAATGTGCGCGAAACCAGCTACTGCCTGTCCCGACGGTTCTATGCCATCTGACATGTTTGGCTAGAGTCCAAAACGAACCGGCTGCTGCCACGAAGAGGGGGCCCAACGCTCAGCCGTAGTGAATACTGGCTTGACAAAGCCTAGACTAGACAGAAAGCAATCCTACTCGTCAGGATCAACAAAGCACCGGAAGACACAGACACAGAGGCACACACTCTCTCTCGGACATCATTGGCATGCGTAGCATACATAGAAACGGCTGAATACATACATAGATACATACGTACATACATACATACTGGCATACATCCACACCGTACCATACCAAATGCAGCTACCGACAAACCGACCATCCAACGACCTACCTGGCTGCCTATGTACTTACCATGCATGCATGTTTGCATGTATGTGCTGAAGCCTCTTACCATGCAAGGAGGAGAATGCAAAGATGCGAGATGCCGTTCGGGACGCTTGGCCACGACTTTCCATTCGAATAAGCTTCTGAAGCATGCAGGGTTTGCCCGTTCCGCCAATTCTAAATCGAAGTTTCCCATCTCTGTTCAGTACCTGCCCACTTGGCACGAGTTCACTAGGAAGTAAGGCTCTCGGGCGGATGCTTTCGGTCGTAGACACAATGGGAACGTCAAGCTGAATGCATTCCCGCTTTGGCATGCTGGCAGGCATCATCATGTCAGGTCATGCGTGTGCTCCTTGTGTGACTGAGCCTCTGTGAATAAGGACCTGTTTTTGAGGGCAGATCTCGAGGACTGAACTGGCTGAACTGGCGGAAGAGTACATGCATGTTCTTGTATTAATTGTAGTGTGTGTACCAAAACTAGGAAGTGAGGAAGCGGACCAGAGAGTATGTCGATGGCTTCTCGACATTGCAAATGTGCCTTTTACAGAAGCCTCATAGGGTGCATGGTAGCTTTCCTCCTTATGCCCTGCAGCTTGGGAGAGTATGTGTGCGGAACCAGCGGGTGCGATTGAGATTCAGACCTCACCACAAGCAATATCCACGGTCCACAGTCACAGCGAGATAGCGTCCGGCTGCAAACGCTATTCGGGCTCTTCCAACCTATGCAGCGATTGTCTCGCTTTGCCAGCTCTAGATCAGCATTGCAACACGACGGCAGGTTTCAGCTTTGCATCTTGTGAGAAGCTTCGCCTTCAAACGATTCTTCAGCTAGGACATCGCGCGTGCGGCAGGCGCAGCCCAGCGGTGAAGAGCTGGGGTCATTCTCGGGGCACAGGGCTTGGGTCATGAGCTGTCTTACCCTCAGCCTTAGCTGTTGCAGTGAATTTTGCTCAACCATGGTGGACTTCGTTAAGTAGGAGGCGGGCCGCGAGCGGTTTGTTACGATGTGAAACCCCGTATTGCGTGGCTTTTGTTTGCCACTGTAGCTAGGTCTGCCGAAGGCCGAAGGCTGTTTGTCCCAGCCCGGCATACAACGAGAGGATTCTATGGTGTAGTCGTCGCTCTCTCTTTGAAAAACAGACGCCACTGTGACTGAAGCTCGGGAGGCGCTTTCGCTCCACAAGCAGATGACAGGTGACGATGTCTGGGTTTCAATTTGGAGCTTTTTGCCCGATTTGAGCGCTTATTTGGGCAAGCCTCCAAGTCTGATTTTCCAGCGAGAGGGGCGAGTCAGGGCCCCTTTGATCAGGCTGCGCATGAAGTGAAAGTTTGGATTTTCCAGCATCTAGGTTCGTTTCGAATCTTGAGCTGCACTCACGCTGTCTCAACATCAGACTCTGCAGGCGCTGCCGGGCCATGCCCACTGCATGTTAGCCTTCCCTTCAGGTCTTTTATCATCTCCGGGATGGGTTAGCCGTCGTGTGACCACGAAGGAATCGGGTACTCGGTTCGTGTAGTGCGATGCATGGAAGCTTCCACGGCTCTCAGCCTGGGACGACTTGCCCCTCGTCGCTCTCGCTCGCCACAGCAATTGTGCGGCAAAGTTCGGACTCTCGAGCTTTTGCTTTCAATTCAACTTCCAGCTTCAACCACGGAAGGGTTCAGCTTTCGGCACAGTCTCCATCAAAGCACGCCTGACCCCTTCTGTGGACGAAGCTCTTGAGCATTCTGCGGGCCCCTAAGGGGCCAGGGACCGAGTAGTCTGGCAGCAAGCATATCCAAGACGGCAGCTCTCAGAGGACCAGCATTGGGTACTTTGTAGCTACTCCCCGGATTGCTCGCACTTCAGGTGTAGGTTTAGGGCTTAGGGGCTTAGGGCAAGGCTGGGATGACAGGCCGAGAGGTTTCAATGGCCATGAGCAGAGGTTGGCAGCCGAACAGACGACCAGACTGTGTCGGTACCTTTGGGGCCACCAGCTACACCAAGCTACAGCTGTGAGAGTGGTAAAAGCTGGCTTCGCCCCGGCTAAGTGAAGCATGCACGAGGTGTTCGTAGATTTGTGCGACCATGCTGGCCACAGTTGACATGTTACACCCAGGCCCAAACCTTGAATGTAGGCTAAAGGTCGTGTGGGCCTTGAGCATGGGGTGCAAAGTGCAAAGCCCAAGAGTGGGAGCTTTCCTTACGACTCCCGCCAGTGCAGCAGCTGGTAGGAAACCCGTTGCCGCCGTTTCGATAGGCAACACAAGGACATGGACATCAGACGGTGAAAGCATCAGAATAGCAAGCGTCAGTCCGCGATAGTGTTCCGAGGACACATACGTCTCGCGATTTCGGTAGTTAAATCACCAAATCACCTTATAGGAGATTGTGCTCCACACTGACAATAAAACTACACTAGGGCTGGTCTGGCTGAGGTGGATTGTTGGGGTTCTACAGCTGTGTGGCAAAGATGCCCAGGGCAGCTTTTTCTTGCATGCCCAACCTGCATGCGAGCACTGCGCAGCATTATCTGGCGATTGGGTTTTTCTGAGCCGCCGACTTATCGAAGAATCGGATCCGACAGCACATTGCACAGAACTCTGACACACTGTCTGCAAGCATGTTAGCCGATCCCTCCCGCAGTGTGCAGTTGACGCGGACGGTTTGCTTCGCCAGCAATAAGCCTGTGCAGTGGATGGTGCGCGGCCAGTGCGGAGTCATCAGCAGCGCACCTGAACTCCGAGTCGTCAGAGCCACGCAATAACCAATAATCTCAGTTCTAACCTAGCCGGCGGTATCTCGGGAACTCAGACTGGCAGCTACCTCCTTCACACAGCTGTGTCCGCTAATCCGGAGTTCGGCCTGTTGCAGCTGCTAGTCTTCTCTGAAGCTGGTCTGAGCCAGCGAAGTTTGACAGATCCGGGACCGAGATGTCACTTTCAAAGGGGCCTCCTATCTTAGCTATCCAGGGCCCACAAATCGAGCCGGTTGCAATGCATCTCGGCCAAATTTACTTCCAGAGAAAGCGCTGCCAGGATTACTGGCAGCATGAGGGAAGCAAGGCCGTCATTGTCCGTTCATGCTTGGCAAAACTTTCAACATGCAATGTTATGCTGCGAGACAGACCTGCGTTCAACATGACCAGCCTTGACTAGATCGATTGGCCCTTGGGTGCTCTTGGGCATGTGAATATCGCTTTTGGTGCAGTCACGGGAGCCCAGTTGGAGGCAGCTAGAAGGCTCTGGGACCAAGTTGTGCCGTTAAGTCTTCGTGCGTGTGGAGTTTCTGCTGTTACCACTGCAGATGCTGCTAGAAGAGCTTACGCAGAATGTGCCCACTTTTCGCTGCCAACTGGGTGCTCGAACGCTGCCCTTGGATGCATCTTGTAGTGTAGGCAAAACACCGAGGCATGCTTGTTGCAGGGTTGTGCACGTCCTAATCGTGCAGGGTTGACCCGAGCATTGATTATTCCTAGGTCCTAGGTGTGAACAGGACAGGTGCTCGGCTCAAAACATGGTGCACGAACGTCGAATTCACAAAGAATACATTGAGGCATACGCTTGTAGAAGGATGTGTCGTGTTGAGAGAGCTTTAAGACGTTTAAAACAACCTGAATGGAGGCTGTCCTGTCACAGAAACAGCGCACATTTGCAATCTGGAGTTGTCACACAGCGCCTTCAGCATTGATTAACCTTATCATGTCAGAGCTGTCCTCAGAGGAGGCGCGATGCCGCGGCTCGAGCGCAAACGGTATAGCAAAACATGC
Source organism: Symbiodinium sp. clade A Y106 (assembly GCA_003297005.1). Taxonomy (NCBI): domain Eukaryota; class Dinophyceae; order Suessiales; family Symbiodiniaceae; genus Symbiodinium; species Symbiodinium sp. clade A. The sequence goes on along the minus strand of BGNK01000481.1, from coordinate 175,858 downwards.
AGAACCCTGCTTATGAAACATGTGACGGCTACCTTTGACGCAAGGTGACACCGTGGTCCTTGCACGCCAGATATCTTCAGAAACCTTACCCCAAAGATGCTAACGAGCTAGAGCACGCTGCATAGCTCGGACAGAAGACTCTGCAGGGCGTCCGCCGCCTTCTCCCGTCTCCCTTTGAGCAGGCGGCGGCCTTGGCCAAGATCCAGGCGGCAGCGAAGGGCGCCGATGTCCGGACCGCAACCGCTCCGCTTTTGATGTCGACGGGGACGGGGGTCCGGGGTGGATCTTGGATCATGTGCTCAGGATCCGGTCTTCTTGAGTATTCTTCTTCATTACGTCTATGGCATGTTGTTGGCATTTTCCACTGGCGGAGGATGGCCGCCGTTACAGGTGAGAGCCAAGCAGGCGTGCGGCTAAGTTGGCAAAGATTCGAAGTGGCTTTTGACATGGGTGGTGTACCAAAAGCCTTTCAAGACCTGTGTTCAGTGGACTGACAAGCAAAGAGGAGGGTGCGTGATGTTCAGAACATGCAGCGTTACGTCGAGGAAGTTGGCTCGAGCTTGAAGCAGTGCAGCATCGCAGAGTAGAAGTGGTTGATTCCTGGATGTGAATCTAAAGCCAACGGTTGTGTCAGAATCTCCCGAGGCAAAGAGGCGGAGGCGGCGGAGGCGGCGGAGATGAGTCCCGAGGAGAAGGAAGCCTTGCTAAAGTGGCTCGGCTGAAGATTTCTGAAGGCTGAACGTCGCGATGCCCAACCTGTGACATGTTACGACTCGCACGTGGAATCCGAGCAGCTCGCATAGCACGGCCCGGCATATGGATAGGAAGGGATGCGTTTGAGCAAGCTCAAAAGAAGTGCTCCGGCTGTCTTTTTTTTGACCGCCCCCAGGATTCAAGCAGCCCAGAGGGGTGTGGAAGCCCGAGTGGCCGAGGAGCAAAGGGGCACCAGGGATAGGGTCCGTGCGTGCACTCGTGCACGTCACGCGTGCCAGGACAAGCCCCCCGTGGCTCACATGATGATGCCCCTCGCCTGCATGCGGCATCCAGCAGCTGAAGCTCTGATCGCGCGTTGAACCTGCTCAGGCCAAAGAAACGGCAGCAGCGCCGGAAACTGCGTTCAGCTCGAATGCCCCGCGGCACTGCAAAGCTTCCCAAAGCGGCATGTGTGTTTCAAAGCGGCGTTCGACCCTTGGCCCTTTGGCCCACGCAAGCCGAAGCTTTAATGCTCTGGACCCTGGAGCACGTTGGCAAGTTGCGGGGATGCGGGCAAACAAGGCGGCCGGCGGCCGTAAGACTCGCTGCTTCTTTCAGGTATCGCTTGATGTACGATTTCAAGGCGAAGAAGCTGGCCAGAGCCCAAGCACTAGCTGACTAGCTGTTTGTCACCGGAAAGCGTTCACAGCTACATGTCCTTGGGTGACAGCAGCAAAGCTTCAGCATGCTGTCATGCTGTAGAACTTCCTCAAAAGCTCGGGTTGGGGCCGACAGGAGTACAGGAGCTTGAGCCGGAGCCTTCCTGGTTTCTCCGAGTTGCTTGCAGGTGTCCCCTTCCTGACGCTGGTCGGACCTGTGTCCACTCAAAGAAGGAGTCCCAGAGTCCGTGCCGCTGCTTCTGGCACCGTGGCTTTGGAGTCAGGTTTGGAAGCTAGCTAGATGCAGCTAGATCCTACGCGGCATTCTTGTTGGGCTGTGTTGCAGATCAGTTAGCTGGTGCTGCTCAACACCAAGCAGAGCCTCTATGTCGCAAGACCGTAACAGTGTGGTTGTTCTCAGGTGCGGGCTCAACCATGCACGCTGATGCATCGGAAGCCAAAAATGCTGAGCAGCCATCGCAGATAGTTGACTGCCGCTGGATACCAAAGGTATCCGGCATCGCGGTCTGAGATCCAGTTTTCCCAAAGGGCCGCTGCCGAGGATGCTCGCCCAGCCTGATTAGCGACGCACTCACAGCTTCTGCTTAACACTCGCATACGGCGTAGGCCTTAGGGTGGGCCCACCATGGCAGAAGCTCGATGGTTAAGGAGAGTGCTTACTGCACCTCTCCTGGACTCGCGTGAGCATGGCCCGGAGGCTTGAAATCGGAGGTCAGAGCTTTGAATCCAGCCACCACGACCCTGCGGTTCTCGTCAAGTCCCGGTTGTCGAGCTGCTCGTGCAGCCTGTGGTGTCTTGAAGCATGTCTCGAACTTCTAGACTCGTCCGCCCTGATTGGAGCTCCAAGCTGACCGCGCTGTGGTGCTCCGGAGTTCTTTCGCAGCTTTGGAGGCTCAAACGCGCAGCAAAGGGTATGTGAGCCTTAACCACAGGACGGAGCAGGGACGTCTCAAGTGCAGGATAAGCGAGCATCTTGCAGGCAACTGCTTGCTCCGAGATTCACAGCATCCTGAATCCGAGAAGCGGCACATGGACGGGGATCGCTTAAAGGCCGTTCTCGCGAGTTTCTCAGAGCTCCTAGACTCGTCTAGACTCGAGAGCCCAAGCCCACAGCCGTGAAGCCGAGGCACGCTGCCGGAGGATCCGAGGTGGGGCCGCCGCTCCAACGAAGAGCAGACTTCACCAAATGAACTGTGATATCAGCGTGGTGTCTGGATCGACGTTCGCGTGGATGCCCCTGCGTGCTCCTGCATTTGTCATCTCACCCTGGCGTCAGCTGTCCACTGAAACTTCGCCACCCTCGCAGCCGAGGAGACGCTCAGCAATCTCCCTCCGCAGCTGGCCGAACGGCTGAAGTCCCTCTACGCCAAGTGCGAGAGGAGCCCTGGCTCTGACGTAAGCGCAGTCCGCCGATGGCCCAGAAGCCTCCGGCAAAGGCTCAAGCAGGTGAAGGAGAAGAGCGATGCCCCGGAGTCTGGATCGCCTGCACTCGCCGTGGAGGAGTGGAGTGGACACCGTGGACACATCGACACAGCCCTTTCGCTCCCCTCTTCCCTGCGCGGAGGAAAGCGGCTCAGAAGGCGAAGAAGGCTTGGATCCCGAGGACACGGTGGAGGACACCGCGGAGGCATCATTTCCATGGCGTCACTTTTTCGTCGTTGTCGTAGTTGGTCACCAAGTCCCTGTTTGTGAGGCCTCAGTCCCTACTAAGAGCGACGAGGCAGAAGGGAGAGGGACAGCACAAGGAAAGCGACAATGGTCAGATGCCATTCAAGAGTGTGATGTGAAGACTTGAGATGCAATGCTGAAAGTTTGACAAGCTACCTGCCTCCGATCTCTTGCACCTGGCTGTGCAGGCTTTGCTGGGTCGTGATGGCTGGGATGGTCCCTTGGCGGTTGTAGATGTTGGACTTGGTGGTGGTTTCGGCTGTTATGACGTACTTGCCGAGGCCTGGCCGAAAACGTGGAAAGGCCTCTTGCGCCTGGAGAGTAGGAAGATGTTCAGAGAGAGAGAGAGAGAGACACAAAAACAAGTCGATTAGGGCACAAGTTGCGTGTTGCTTTTGCCTGTTTACTGTGCATTTGATACCTAGCCTTCTTCATAAGTGTGCCCACGGGGTTGAAGATTTCGCACTTACTGCAGCGCGTACCGCCAAGCTTCGGGCAGCCCCAGCGGGGGGCTCGCCCCTCAAGCCTGGCGAAAGAAAGACAAAAACAAGTCTTACTGCTGCAGGAGGGCACCTGAAGGAGTTTAGTTGTGATGTTCTAGGTCTGTCGCACATTTCTTCCGGTATTTGAAGTGGAGCACTCGCTCGGCAAAAGGACTCTAAAGAGGCACGCACTCTTCCTTACACAACTGAGCCCATCCTTCAATATGATGGATGCGGTTGCACTGCTGAGCGGGTCGTGAGGACTGCTCACGGCCCATGCCCCTGAGCAAAGCCACAGTTTTTTCCACGCCCTCCCAAAGCCCCAGATGCAAATTAGTTTCTCGTGCAGTCATAAAGAAAAGAGAGAAGTCGGCGCGCCCCTAGCCTTGCAAAAGAAAGAAGTGGGTCAAGCTGTGACGGGCACTCTTTGAGAGCTTTTGTGCTTTCGATTTTCCGATGGAGCGGAAGGCAGCCCGAGCAAGACGACGGCACAGCAACGTTTTTTGGCGGCATTGGCTGGCTCTGGCTCCCGTCGAGCCAGCACCGAAACAGTGCCGTTCTGCGCTGAGGTTCGATCCCTACCTCCTGGCAGATGCGGACGCAGATGCGGATGCAGGAGAGGAGGAAGCTGAAGAGGTCGAAGAGGCCGGGGGACGGCGGCAGACACAGTTGGGGGAGTTCTCTGTTGTTCTCCTTTTTAGCAGCACTGGCTGTGCTTGGAAGCGGCGGGCTTTATCAAGGACTCTGCCACGGAGGCCAGTGATTGGGAAGACTGCGCACCTTGGGTGCAAGCACTTGCTCTGCCTTGGTTTCGCACTCTTCTCCAAGCATGTTGGTTTGTGGGGGGAAGCAGTTGCCACCTGAGGATTGGACTGACCTTCCCGTTGGCACCACCTTCGACGCGGGTCACGGCGTCTCTTCGCTGAACTTGGCAAGACGACACGGCGCCGCGGCGCGGCCACAGGGCCAGAACCATCGAAAAGCGAGAGACTTTGAGAGCTTTGCAGCAGCTTTGCAGAGCTTTTCCATTTTTTTTCCATTTTCCAGCGGGCCGTTCCAGCCTTCGAGCTGGCCGGGGCTGGGGCCCGGGCTCCCGTTCAGCACTCACTGCACTGCCTTTCGCCACTTTCGCAACTCCCCGCGCTCCGCATGGCATTCCTTCAGTGGTCCCGTCTTCTTTACTCCCACACTTGCAAGCTCATGGCTGGGGCTCTGTGGCTGTCGGTCTCAGCTCAGTATCACCCTTCGTCCCCTCGTCATGCTGAAGGAAGAGGTCCAATGCCCTTGCGTGTGGACTCGAACGCAGGGTGATACCAGTTGCTGATCGAGGGTTGTTGGACAACTCTGTGCAAGTGACATACTGGTGCCAGTCTTTCCGACTTATCGTTAGCAGAAGAGGTGCTCAGAGGGTTGCAAATGAAAGGGTTTGTGCTGGAGACTGGACCCTAAACACCATTGCCCGGGGATGTGCACTGCGCTCGTACCGGCGTACCATAATCATGGGAAACCTGTCTTTGGTGAGGTGAACTTCTTAAAGAATGGGGGGGTGGAACTGAGGCTTCCTACTCTGTGGCCCGGAAGCTGGGACAAAGCCAGGGGATCATCACCTATGCGGTGAACTGCAAAGGTGCACTGGCTTGACAGCTTCTGGTAGGTCCAGGTCCCCGGGTGTCAAGAGTCTTAAGAACAAGGGGGCACAAGAGCTTCAAGGGATTCTGGCGTGAAGTTTGCCGGTTCCATCCATTGGGTGATTGCTTGAAGCCGGTTTCCCGGCCTTTGCAGGAGAGAGCTATGTCGCCAAGTTTGCAGCCAAGGGCCCTGAGGCAGCCGCGAGGAGCCTGCGCCTTGCTGCTCAGACCAACCTGAATTCAAGGTTTGACGAAGGCGACACGGGTAGTGATAATCATACTCGCGGTACCTGTTTATAGTGGGAAGACCACCAATGCTTGTATCGAGGGCAGTTCTAGATGTACGAGCAGCATGAGTAGTGGAGTACTCCACTCACTGCAACCGAAATATCCACCACAGCGATGATGCTGAGATGACAAGAGCATTAATGCAATGCAGCATCTGCATTGCGTGTAATGCTAGTCCCAACAGCAATGGTGGTCACTACAGTAGCTTCAATACTTACGTTTTCCAAAAGACTGCCACGGAACGGGATCGCTGCCCGTAGTCATCGTCACGCTGGCCGACGTGGAAATGCCGCTTCCATGAGCCCTGCCTTCTACGGGATGTTGTTTCAGTCGCTGTGGTGGGAGTGCGCTAGTACCCAAGACCTGGGAAGATGTGCGAACCGACATGCCTTAGTCAAGGGAGCAAGTGTCTACGGCCTTGCCCGGTCGTACAAGGCGGCTCTTGTCGCTCCGGGCGACAAACGTCAAGACATGTCAGGACCTCCCTAGGCAAAAAGGCACCACTGCTGCCACGAGGGTGTCAATGCTCCGCCGGCAGTCGTACGTGAGTCACCGCTTCATTCGCGTCTCGGATCCGAGCCACCAATCCCAGGTTCCGCCGCAACCACCATCAGTATCATCACCGTAAACTTCCGTATCGTCCTTGCTGGTTGTGCTCTCAGTCTCAGGTAAGAAGCAGGGCATTCTTAATACTATCCGTGGTTAGGCATTGACTGACCCTCTCCAGGAGGCGTTCCGGTGAAGCGGCCGATGCCGATGTCGTGCTGCAGAACGTGTCCGTAGAGCCACGGACGAAATATTTTTGGAGGGACTTCGTCCGCAGGTGGCACTTTCGAGAACCCACGGGTATGGTCCGGTATGTGCTGAATCATTGAATGCATGTTAAAGTTTTTGGTGGTGGTGGATGACGGTGTTGGCATAGGCTTCCGAGGAAAAGCCGTGCAAAGCGACACACGGGAAGGCCGCGGGGAAACTCTGAAAAAACGAGCTCTTGATACTGCACAGGCCAAGAGGATGGTTACAGAAGCAAACATCTCTGGAATGCTGTTTTTGCTGATAGTGAAGCCTGAAACTGACGGTCTGAAAGCGCTGGAAGCCTCTGCATTTCTGGGAGTTTTCTGGAGTGTCGAGGATGTCTTTGACGTCAGCTCCTTCGTGAAGACTCTCGCGGAGGCAAGGAGCTCAGCAGCTCACGTCAAAGACCGTGAGCTTTGGGGCTTTGGGTTCCGGATTTTCGGAAGTTACGGGGAGTCCTCCGGTTTGAGGCAGGTCTCAGTCGCGCGGCCTCCCCTACAAGTACCAGACGGAAGAAAACAAAAACAACGCATGCTTGCGCACGTTTAACTTGCAAAGCCGACTGTCGCGGAGGTCATGGCAGACTTTGGCGTGTCTGAGCTGGCAACGCCTGCTCCCACACTTTCTCCGGCGAAGAGCGCAGCTCCGGCCACCCAGTGTCTTGCATGAAGCTTTTGGTACAAACAGCAGTTGGCCGTTGATGATTCTTACATCCTGCTGCGAGGCCAGGACCCGCGATGCTGGTGCCTACCGAGGCAGGGCTGCACATTTTGCAGGCGAAGCGCTGCGTGCCTCTGATCCTGTCTCAGGCAGCCCCGCAGCCAGAGGCGGCGACATTCAAGCGACTGCTGCTTAGCCAGTTCATGAGCAGGTTTTTGTTGTTGGTCCTGTCATTTGTTGTAGGCACTGCCGCATTATTTATTATGTAAAGAAACGACATATGCTTGGCAACGACGTACAAATCTGAGCAGGCTGGACAGAGGGCTTTGGACGGTTTAGGCTAAGGATTTCAGCGTACTGTTGCGGGAGACTCTGATACTCCAAAGATATGGACAATGCTCGATGCTTCTGCGAGTGCACCAATGACCACAACGACGATGCCACCATTTGAAACGGAGGTGACGACGATGACGACTTGTTCAATCTGTTTTCTCGGCACATGCTCAAGCTGCTGCATCGCAATTCGATGTTGGATTGGACATTGGACCACCAACAAACAGTACGTGAGAACCTTGCAAAGATGCTGGAGTCGGAGGGTCCCACCTTCCCAAAGAACAGAATGTCTTTGGTAAGCTGTCCGATGCCTATGGCATAAGCCAAGTCCTGGTAGAGCTTGGAGCACCAATCGAAAGTACCTGAGGTTTCATGAGCCAGAAAAGCCAGAGGAGCCCAGTCCAGGGAAGGTGAAAACGCTGTGTCCTGCCTGCAGTTTGCCTTGAGCCAAATCCAAAGTGACCAGCTTCTGTCCGGGTATGGCTTTGAGAGGTTCTGAGCGCCGATACTTCTGCTCGGCTCCTGGTGATGCCACCTCTTGTCTTAGGTTCGGCGAAGCAGCCGATGTCCAACCGAAAAGGCAGACGTCCTTGGACAAATCCTGCTTCAAAGTCCTCTTCCGGCCTCTATGCGGCATACATTGCAGGGCTATTGGCGGTTGTTGCCGCGAGGGCCAGGGTCTAGCATGTGTTGAGATCGGCATGCATGTCAAGAGCAGGAAATCCAGAAATGCTCATCTTCCGTACGGGTCTTTGTCCAAGTTGACTTGAAGACGGTTGCAAGCCCCAGCTTTCCAGACTTTGCCGTCTTACAAGCCAGCCAATTGTCAACCCACGCGCTTCGATATTACACTTTCCCCATGTTTAGCAGCGCAGTGCACTGCAACCTGTCTTAGGGAGCCGGCTTTGGAGACCGCGCCGGTTACGACGAAGGAGGAAGGCACTCGGCCAGAAGGCCAAGGCCCTTTGAAAGCCGAAGCAAGCGAATTCACCCACGATGTGGAACTATCCCTGAGTCGCAGGTTCGAGGGTCAGTGGGGCAAGCATGGCGTGATTCATGAGATCGTTCCATTCAGAGTCGTCTCGCAGTTCGCACGACGGATCTGTGGAGCCCGTCAACAGGCAAAAAAGATGAAGAGTAGCAACGGAGATACAAGAGAGGGCTTTGGGCCAGTCTGATACACGCGAAGTACTATCGGAAATGCAGCAACAGGATTGTTTGACTCAGAAATCTGGTTTGCAGCTACTGCCGGGCAAGTGAGCAAAGCTCCTCTTCGTCCTCCCTCTCCCTGCTTTGGTGCCTTTTTGGCGAGGCCAAGCCGAGCTCTTGGCGCCTGCTTTCGCCAAGTTCCCCAGTGCCGGGGGCTCAGGGCTCAGAGGGCTCAGAGGGGCTCAGGGGAGGGGGTTTGCGAAGCCAAGCACCGGAGAGGTTGTACCGCCGCCGAGGAAGCTCGAGGCCTTGAAGAGTCCAGGGGGGAGCGGGGTGCAAGCTGCAAGCCTCGCCCTATCCACCCGTAAGACGTGAAACTGTGCAAGATTGGCTTTTCGGGTTGGGACCTCCCAACTCCATCAACCACTGGCTTAGGGCTTCGTCCGCGCGCAGGGGTCCTCTCCGGAGAGATCGCCGCCTGTTGGCCAAGAGCCGGCCAGCGAAGTTTGGTACAAGGCGCACTGACAGAGAGAGCCTCTGAGAACTCAGTTAGGCCTGGCATCGCAGCAATCTGGCCTTGTGCTCAGTGTAGACCATTGTGAGAAATATATGTGCGAGAGGAGGAGCCAGAAGTGCTCCGCTCCAAGCTGCTAAAACGCGTCACGGACCCCAAGTGTAAGTGCAAGCAGGCGGCGCCTCCCAAGAAGACCTTGAGCTCCATGCTGAGCAGCTACGAGGACGAGGACCGGGCCCATGGGGCCTGGGGTCTCCGGGTCTCCGGGTCTCCTCTCCTTTTTTCATCTTCGCTTCGTCACGATTCGTGGCTTCGGCAGGAGCCCTTGGAGCCGGTTCAAAGCACTCTGGAGCGGCTCGGAGTGAGGCGGGGGCTCCCCATTGGGTCTGGCAAGGAACTTCGTTGCCATAAGAAGGAAATTGAAACTGCAGCTCACGTCGACTTGAGTTGAGCACGCACATGCACTTGTTTTCATTTCTCACCACGTTCTACGACTTTGACCTAGTTGTGCATCTTCCGAGTGCTGATGATGTGCTGCTAGGGATGCATGTGCTGACTGATATGGCTCGATCTGCACCACGAAACAAAGTCGCAGCAATTCCGCATTGACAAATCCAAAAGATCATGCCGTGCAATCCGAAAAACAGGCTTACTTCTGATGCGGCTCGAGAGCGTGCTGCGCAGCGCCGCGGCCGGGCGGAGGCGCGGGCTGCGCCCTCGCACTCGAGTCGAGACGAACGAGAGCCGTGAGAGCCCCGTTGTGGTGCGAAGGTGCGACCCGTCTTGGATGAAGCGCCGAGCATCGAGGACTCCCGCGCTGCGATGTCCGACATCCTTTTGCCAACTAGTAACTAGCTGCTCACGGTTGGGCAGCCCTTTCTCTTTGATGTCAGCGGGATGGCTCCAAAGAAAGCAGATAGGTTGTAAGACAAATTTGGGGGCACTTCCTCTTACTGGGGCACGCGCACAACCGTGATGTCCACACGTGCACCCTGCGGCGGGTAGAGGAATGCGCTGCTCCCTGTCATGCATTCCTCTCGTGTCCGACAGGATCCTGCTGTGGCAGCTGCCAGCGAAACAGGCAGATGGAGTAGAGAGGAGGGGAGAGTGCACTGACACTGGTGAGCCAGATCCAGAGGTGGCCTGCTGCCGGGCAGTGTGTGGGACCCTGCCACAGGCCAGTTTGTGTCGGAACCGCCTCTCGTCAGCAGTCGCTGGGGAGGGGCGGGGTTCTACGCACCATCAATGACAGATCACGCTCTGATGGATGGGTTCAGCCGACGAAAACGACTCAGGATTCCCGACGACATTCTGCAGAGCTTCAAGAAAGAGAAAGATCTTAAGCTGGAGGTCGCCTGGTAGGGCATGTATGCAGGCTTTCTTTGTGAGGGGGAGGATTCTTCCAGGCTTGTTAGTCGGAACAGTGGCGAAACGACTCGCATCCTTCAGGCAGGTCTGCAAGGCGCTCGGATTCCGATATTGAAAGAGGACTCTCAAAGTCCGAAACTGGACTTCCATGCGCCCCCGACGAAAAAATCCGAGGCTTCAGGCTTCTTGAAAAGGTTGAATGCTCAGAGGGAGAGTACCAAGCACCCTCCTCCTCCTCTTCTTGCGAAGGACTACCAGGAGAGGGTGCTCATGGCCCAGCTTGCCGAGAAGAAGCGGCGCTTAGAGCCCCTTCGCTACACCTTGTTTGGGCTAAGGGCTGGAGTTCTCAGCCTAGAAGGCTTCAGGTCAGGATAGATATGAGCTCAGAAGACAATAGACGTATTTCCACCCGTCCTCAAGTTGGGTACTTGCTTTATTTCAGGACAGTTAAAGCACATGCTCCATTTAAGCCCTGCAGAGACCTCACATTGTGATGACTGGTTCTCACAGAGTAGAACGTGTTCTGTTACCCGCACTCATGGGCGGCACTTCAGCTTCGCATTGATGATACGTAAGTCAGGTATCAGAAGGAGGAGGCAGAGAGGAGGGTGCGCATGAAGAAGATCGAGGACGTGCGCATGTTCAGGGTGCATTGAGCCAGCAATGATTTAAGCGTAGTATTTCTGTACGCGGGCGATTGCGGAGCAACTCGTCAAAGAGCCAGAATGTGCAGAAGTTTGGTGAAAAACTCGACGACTAGCTGACTAGCTTGTTGAAGCAAGCGCAAAGATCTGCTGCATTGCCTGCATTTCCAGAGATCATGAAGAGAGAGCCAGCTTGCTTGCAGTTGGAGGCCCTGTCGACCGGTTGCTGTTCTGCTTAATGTGCCAGGAAGAGCAGGCGAAGCAGCAAGAGCTCCTGCGCCAACAGCCACTACAGCAACCCCAGCCACATGGGCCGCCACATGACAGTGCTCCCAGCCTGCTTGCAAGGGCCTGCAAGCGTAAGGCAAAGCACCCACATCTTCCTTCAGTTTGTGCAGCGCCTGCAGGCGTCCTGGGTGCTTTGCTGGCCTATGAAACCGCTGAGGCGGCGCCGAAGAGCCACATGAATCCAGTGTCGGTTATTGGGCTGTACATTTTGGCTTTGTCATGTTTCCACGCTACATGACGGCTGCAGGTGGCAGCAGTAGCAATCCTCCCGTGAAGCACGCATGCCCCTGCTCACCACATGAGAATCCTGTAATCTGGCCACACATAATGTCAATGTCAATTGATTCCGCATTGATTTGCCCAGGCGCTGGGAGCAGCGACGCAGAAGACCGAGGAGGAAATTGTTCTTGCACTACAGCACCTCACTGCAGCACCTAGATTTGTTCTAGCCGACATTCTGGAAGCGCACTCTCGGTGAAGCTGCCGCTCAATGCCGCGAGGGTGGAGCTCAGACTTTTGCACCAACATCCATCAATGCATTGGTCGAGTCGGCAATGTCTCTTCAAGATTCCCCACGCTCCTCGATCGTGCTTTCCAGTCGGCAGCGACGTCCAGCAGTCTTCTGTCCGTGAGAACTTGCTGCATGGCGGCATCGTGTTAAAGGGAGCATGTGTTTGCGCACCACCGGGGAGAGCGCGCACGGGCGCGTCTCAGCATGCCGATGCTGGCAAGTAGCACAAAGAAGGCCACCTGACGACCTGTGTGCGTGGGACCGTGTGAGAACAATCGGTGGTTGCGGATCTTTCATGTCTGAGACATGGAAATGTTACATATCTTGTTCATGCAGATGACATGTGCCGGAAGTAGAGGAGCAAACGCCGGAGCTTTCGCCGCCTGCCAATCCAGAGTCTCCACCTCCAGGCGGTTTCCCGTTGTTCATGGGAAACTGTTGGACTGTTCCTGACAGGCAGTTTCGTCCGGTCGTTGCCTTCAGAGATTCTTGTGATGCCTCCCCGCGTGACGGCCTGCTTTGCCATTTCGCTTCGTCTCTGACCAGGGCCAGATCAGCCGGAGATGCAGGCCAGGCGTGAAACCAGGTTTTTGGCAATGCAGCTGCCTGCACTTGCACTTTGTGGCATGTGTTTTCACTTGTTGCTGCTGTACCACTGTGTTCTTGGAACTGCACTTGGATTCCCTATACTATACCCAGCAACTCGGGGTATGTTTGGCAGTCCTAATCCGAGTGATGCAGCGAAACCTCAACCAAAATCTGTCAAGTGCTCGGCTCAAATTCTAACTCTTCCTGACAGGCTGCCTCGGTGCCTGTGGATGTGCAAATGGTGCCAGGCGTCTCATTAATTACTCCGGTCTAACCATCAGCCTGACTGAGAAACGGCTGGCACGCATTTGCCGTGAGCTTCATTGTACACAACCCCCTCCGAAGATGGTCGGCGTCGCTGTGCCCTGTGCAGTGGCAGCAGTAAGACAGCTCTTTGTAAGAAGCTTCGTGTCAAAAGTCAGGTATTCAGTATTCTTTCTGCACCTACCAGTGCCGACCCGCTCAGGAGCCGCGAGGTCTAATCAACTTATTCACGTTCGTGGTTCTTTTCGTCACCTCTTCGTCGTTTGATGCAGTCTTTCTCTATGCACGTCGAAAATCTTTAACACAAACTGTAGTTCCTCGGCAACGTACCACGTACCGCCAAAAATCAGGACTAACATCAAAGACCGGTGAGAATGTCCTCAGTTTCATCTGCTGTACGCGTTGGGAGGCAGTTCGACGCAGCTGCCTGAGGCAGACCAGGCAAGGCAGTCAGGGATCTCAGGCTTGCTTTGGAGACTTCCGGCCGTTACCGACGTGATTTTCATGTGGCATTTTCCGGGGTGTTCCCCGTTCTGCAGGATAAGCTTCTTTCGAAGAGGCACAGGTCCAGGCTGGGCTTGAAAGCCAGGCGCAGCTCCTGAACGTGCAGCTCCAAGCGCAGCCTCCCGACAGCGCATTCAAGACAGCGAGACCATTTTCTGCGATTCTGCACTGTCAGTCAGATGGGTTTAGGGTTTACTTCCGCGTCCAAAGCTCAAGAGGGTCCGTAAAGTGGTAAGGTCCGCCGCTCTAGAGTAGGCAGCAGGCGACCCAGATGGTTAGCTCAGGTTCAAGGCTTGAATAGACTTGTCTCAATATCCTGGGAGCCCCGAGGCAGTTGCAGGTGCAACAGCTGCAGCTCCAGCAACTCCAGGTGGAGTTGTGTTGCTTTGGCTCGGAGTCCTGTGCAAGTGGCCGTCTAGGGTCTAGCGGTAGTGCTTATCGAAACTATGCCGATAGCTTCAATTTCTTTCGCAAATCTCAGGCACAAGGCACAAAGCCGAGCCCCGCCTCTTTTGCCACTGTATTCGCCACTTCTTGCAAAAACATGAAGGTGCCCCTGATGGCATCGGCGGAAAGACAGGCATCACAACCATAATGTCATATCGCTCCTATACCAGATGCCTCCTTTCCAGCCGGCAGCTTATGCTTGTCGCGTAGGCACAGCAGCTCGCCACGCTCCAGTCACTCCTAAACCTCTACAGCCGCATGCAGCGGCCCCGGAGCAGAGACGAGATCCCCGCGGCTGTCGCGCCCGAGGGGGCCCCCGGGCCCTAAAACGAAAAGAGCCGCAATTAGCACCACTCATGTCGAAAGCGTGGAGATAGGAGGTCAGTTCAGCCATTGACACCTTTTGGGTTAGAGTTGCCTTGGCGGATCCTCATGCCTACTAGACTCATCAGGTTTTCGCGCGTGGGGCAGTACCCAGAAGACAACATTTGTTCAGGTCTTCTCCGCTCGCAGCCGCGGGGCCAGCGATTCCTTTGGAGCAGCCCGGCCAGCAGAAAGGATTCCGAGCTCGGGGAAGCATTTTGGCAAAGAGGAGCATCTGTTTCCGCATTGCCCACACCAAGTCCGCAGCAGCTTGCGATGCAGCAGCAAATGCAGCTGGCTGCACAGATCCACGCCTGGATGTCTGCAGGCGGGATGACTTGCACCCAGGTACAAGCAGAGTCAGAGAGTCTCTCCCGACAGTTGGTTGTGGGACTGAAGTGTTGTGTGGGCATCGAAGAGATGTGACGGCTCTGCATTGTCAGCCGTGAAGAGGTCATGCGCCTCCCGCCCTGTGAGGGGTCGCAGCCTCAGAGCATCTGAAGGATGAAGCAGATCGCTGTGTTGTAGGACAGGATCGTTCTCATCAGCACTTAACTGCTGTTGATTCGCAAGATTCCAGAATCGTTTTGCAAAGGAAGCGAACATCGAAGATGCCCTCTTGGAGATTGCAGCACTTGACCTCTGCTTTGTCGTTTGACTCAGCTGGAGAGAACTTCAGCATTCTCAGCACGCCTGCTATGCTTGCCGACCTGGACGTGGACGTCGGCGCAATCCTCTGAGCAAAGCATCCGCCAGTTTGTACAGGCAAGACGTGGCCCAGCAACCTTCGCACCTGTCAGCCTGTCCAAGACGTGCTCAATCGATGCGGAGTGGCCCGATTGGCGAGCAAACAATGAAGGCATCTTGGAGTTCAGTTTTGCTCTGTGGCGGAGGGTGTGCAGCCGACTACATCTGATATGTCCCGGACACCGCTGCCGTTCGACGTCTTGGTGCATTTGGACGCGACGATGCTCAGCAACGGGTTAAGCCAGTGCGCAGAGACCAGCCGGTTGCGGGCACGGCTTGCAGCCTGGCCTGTGCAGTCCTTGACTCTACCCCTCTCACGTTTCGTGCTTGAGATAGAACTCGATGGCATCGAGTTCACGTTTTGCCAAAATGCGAAAGCGAGGAATCGATGTTCCCTGACATGGCGGGCTTCCAGGTGAGGGTGACCTTCGACGGGGTGCAGCATGGACTGCAGAGGTAGGCTGCTCGGTGATTTGTTCGAGCACCAGTTGCCTTTGCAGGCTTCTGGGGCATAGCTGCCACAATCCGTCGAAGTTCAACCAGTTTTCGAGAGAGTTCAAGCATATCTTCAGGCCGCGGCACAGGAGCCCCAAGTCTTCGCATGGACTGCGAAAAAAGTGCTTTGTCCGTCACAAGCCGCCAGTTATCGAAAGTTTCATGCCAAAAGGGCTTACAGGCTTCCCGTTTAATCGCTTCCCCCTAACACTAAGCTAAACCCCCTGTTGACACCCGCCCTAATATAAAATCTCCCGGCCCTCGGAATTTCGCGGTTTCGGGCCCACAACTGAAGTTAATTATAAACAATGGTGGGGCCCTAGGATTGCATGAGTTTTTAATAGAGCCAAGACTACAGCAGTACTAATCAAACCGAAAGGACCAGAGCTTTAGGGTTTAGGGGTTTAGGGCTTTAGGCTTACGATTTAGGGCTTTAGGGCTCAAGGTTTGGGGCTTTAGGGTTTAGGGCTCAAGGTTCACAAGGCAGGCTGACTGTCTGCTCTACAGCCGGAACGGCTGCGTAGCAAACGGTCGTTGTTTAATTACTTGTTTGACTGTCTGGCTCATTGCCGCTACTGTCAATCCGACTCATACCCGGATGCCCCGAAACCCCCCTTATATAAAGATTAAACCACCGGACATATTTACAATAGGATGCGGGGGCGAGGTTTAATATTAGGGGGAAACGATTAGTGATCAGTACGGAGGGATGATGAAGACGGCTGTCTCTACGGTGTTCCCGAAGCGAAGGAGTGCATTGAACTTCTTGAGTGGGTTTGCCGTGCCACACGACAGGCCAGCGAGCGGCTGTGGGCAAACTTCGGTTTCAGACTTGGCGTATGTCTATCTCGTTGGTGAGCTCGAGGAGGAGGATTGGATTTTATTTCAAGTGCTGAAAGCTGGCCCCAAGTGGTGCCAGTATCAGCTCGAAGCCAAGATGATCTTCGGGTGTTGGCAGGGTGGCGTCTTGGAGGCTCCGGCGACGCGGTGAAAGTGGCAGCCGCTTAGCTGCACGTGTTTTGACGGTCTGACGGTAGGAGCTGTTTCGTGATGGAGCATTGGAGCCCCTGTTTCTTCCGATTTCAGCTACCAGGTCAAGGTTGCAAAGGATTGGCAGCAGCTTCAGGTGTGGCAAAGACTGTGCCGAGTCGTCAAGGACGGATGTGTAACTTCGGATGTGATGTCCAGCAGCTTGAATTCAGATTCGTGGGTCAGCCTACCCGGGTCGGTGCATGCCTTGTGGCTCTTTGTCACGAAGGCCGGCATCGAGAGCATTTGCACCTCAAATCCGGCATGCTTCTCAGTGTGCGGGATCGTCCTTGGAAACGCGCTTCCACCGCACTCTGTCATGGATTTGTTCTTTACCCCTGCTGCTGCTTGAGGCGGCAATCACGATTACCATGTGCCAGCAGGAGCAAGGGTTGAATCTCGACTTCGATGTGCTGGATGCCGTGTGACCTCATTTGCTTCAGAGCCACAGCGTACGTTCCTGGGCGGTGGTGGCGGGCACTCGAACTCGAGTCACTTGGCAGGGCCGGAAGTGTGCATGCCGACAGGTTGGGACGCGTAAATCTGGAAAGTCCGGCGGTTTTGCATGAGGCGACGAGCCGAGTGAGAGCTGAATTCATGCAACAACCCTGTTGGGCGCAAAAGCATCCATATTTTCCTAAACTTTGTGTCCGAAGCCACATGCTCGAGGGAAGATTAGCGGCTGTGGCTCGCACGACGCCCCGGATACTTCGGAGCCGGAGCCTGTGCCGCCAGCCCAAGGGTCGGAAGTGGAACAGTGATGAAGATCATACCGCATCCGTCCGCGAGCTTTCCAGGTGCTCCACACAGATGGGGCGGTCGAAGTTGAAGCAGCTTGAACTGGGCATACCAGCCAACCGAAAGTCATGAGCTTCGAGGTGTTTTTTCGACGACTTACGCCGTCGATCATCGTTTTTTCCGGCCGTCTCATCCTTGAGCCTAGAGCCTCAACGCCCTTACAACCCTCGTGACAACTCTCGGTGTTTAACTCCTGAGACCCCGAAGTTTCCACATATGCTTCTGGGTGGCTCGACGTGTGTGCTGTGGGTCTACGTCATCCTCTGCCAATCTCCAGTATCACCAGGAATCGTCGACACCTTCAGAGCGAGGCTAGATCTGAGCATACATCATACAGGCTGGACCCTGCACGGCAAGCCGCATACTTCTTGAGCTACCTTATCCATCGCTTGCGCCGAGCAGGGCTAAAACGTCCAAATCCCAGGTCGAAACCGTTGGCTATCTGAGGCGAGCGGGTTAAGTTCAGGCACCATCGCCGACGAAAAAGGATGAAAGAAGTCAAGGGCAGCTGAGCAGCCCGCCAGCGCCAAATCGCGCATTCCCCGCGCCGAATTCTCTTGCATATATTTGGCTGTCGAGCCTGTTTTTTTGCATCTGCAGCATGGCTCCTTGAGACCCCGAGATTCGCACACTGTGTTTCACGCACCAACCAAAATCAACCTGGGATGCCTGAACTCCCCAGACTGTGATGCAAATCACCCGCTGCAGAAAAAGTGAAGACTGGTTGGTGGATACCGAGGTATAGAAAGATTGCACGGTGTAGTTAGATTGCTTTCAGTTGGCGACCCTAAAGCACTGATCCCGACCCCGCTGAATTCTCAAAGCATCCGAAACCCGAGCAGCGCCCCCCCACCACGCCCAAGCCCTCGACCGCACTCCATTGGCCCAAATCGGGTTGAAGCGGCTGGCCCGGAAGACGATCGGAGCCTTGCCGGGCACCCAAATATTTCAGAAGCTCCCTTTAAAGCTCCAGGGCTCCCAGAAGTCCCCAGAAAGGGCTTATGGCCCTGTTAACTAGGTGTGGGTCCGAGGGCAGTTTGGGGGGTCCAAGCCCGGTTTAGGTTTACGATTCGAGCGGCAAGTAAGGCTACTTGAGGACTTCAGGACATGAAGAAGGACTGATAGTAAAGGACATATCACACAAATAGAGTATGTGATGCGAACATGACCAAGCAAGTAAGTGCAGCAATGTACATGCATGTCGGGAGGAGACGAGCTTGTTTTACTTGAGGCTTTGAACTGTTTCGTGCTCGTCAGTTTTGCCGGGGAAGGCTTTGGTCCAGTCGTAAGGCTCGAGCAAACACCAAGCAGAAGGTTGCATTCGACAAGTTTGAAGTTTGCCATACCAAGGTGGCGATTTCAACATCCTGATCTGGTTTCCGGCCTGTGGAGGCAGCTTGTCGAGATGAACTTTGCGCATATAGGTTGCTGATGTTTTGGGAATTTTGTTCAGGGCGCATCTGTGCAAACACGCTACCCTTCCATAAGTCGTTCAGAGCTGCGCTGAAATCTTGTCACCAGGCTTGCGCAAGCCCATGGCCGTGTCAAAGGCAGGGTGGGAGACCGTTGCAGGATCTTGTGGAAGAAGGGCAGTTCACCAACGCCAGGTCTTCTTCTCGACGCCACCTCTGCTTGGGCACAATGAGGCCCCGAATTGCGACATCTCCCCACGATTCAACAAGTCTCAGCCGAGTCAACTCCAACACCACGATTTGGCAAATAGCAAGCGGCATGACTCGCCGCAAATCAGCTGCACAGACTCCGGCCTGATGGCAGGCTTACCTCCCACCGATCAAGGGCATGGGCCATGTAGCACAGCTACTGGGCGGTGGTAGTCCATGGTAACAAGCAGATTCGTGAGCCCGTGGAGCAGTGCCTCAAGGTACACGGTTCAGAGTCAGGAGCGACGACGCATTTAATGTAATGCTAAGGCTGTTGGCTGGGCCGGCTCTGATGATCCTGGCCTCACCCCCAGCACGGACATGCTGTTGCGACGTTACGTTTCGGTGCCACGTGGCATAGTTTGGGCGAGTCAAGCTCAGCCTGTCAACAGGTCCTGGGCTTGCAGAATCTCAAGAGGCAGCTGACAAACACCCACAAGAGCGCCATGCCCTCAGCTCCTGGGAATTGCGTCAATCTCGCGTCCGTGCGGCTTAGGGCTGAGGGGCTTTCTCCTTTCAAGACGGCTGCCTCCGTTCTTGTGCACGGCGCCCCCCCCCCCCCCCCACGGGGCCGCCCTTCACTCTCCCTGAGGAGCTCTACGAGCACATCTGGAAGTTCATTTCCAAGGCAAAGGGCACAGAAGTGAAGCGTTGCTTTTTGAAAAGGCTCGTTTTGAGCTTCTCTGTGCCTCCTTGGAGAATGCTTCTCCCAGCATCGCAGTCGCAGGCTGAGGCCCGAGACAAGACCGGGCGAATCGTCCAATACTTTTGCCGCTTCCTGCAAGGCCCGTGTCCCAGGGTCCCAGGGAGGGAAAAACTCTGCCAATGAGAGAGCTGACTTCCCACTTCCAAAGATTTCGAGGCTTCCGCAGAGCAGAGATCGCGGCACCAAACGCCAGGCTTCCTGGGCCACATGTCCGAAGGCTTCTGGCTCCAGGCCTGGAAGCCGGTGATCGCCGAGGCCGGACGGGCAGACCTCTCTCTCTCTCTCTTCTTTTTGAGATTCTGGGCATTCAGAGGGTCTAAGGGAGTTTTCAGGGAATTTGGAGTGCTCTTCGATTGGGTTTTGCTGTGGTTTTGGGGTGCGAGCAGCCTCGCAGCTCCGACTCTCGCGGCGCGGCGCGGCGGAAGGTTCAAACAACTCTCGCCTGGGCTCGGCGCACCCACCGATGGGGCAAGGCTCGAGTGTGGCATGACGTCTTAAAGCTGCAGCTGCAGAGTTGTAAGCCTTGAATCCAGCTGTAGCGGCCGGTCGCGATAGTTTCCGGCAACATGACAGAGAATCGCACTTGGGACGGAGCAGGATGCAGGAACATGAAGCCTGGCTACAGTAACAGCCGATTAGGAATTGCGACTTGGTGCTTGCGACTTGGTGCTGCTCCTGGCCCGTGAAGAACATGACTAGTTGCAAAGCCCATCTGACAGGAGCTCCCACACATCCCAGCGCTTGGGAAAGCCATTGAGAGCGGCGACATTCTGGAGGCGCTCACGTGAGATCCATACTTTATCATATAGACGGTGTTGCAAATCTGTTGCTCAAATCCAAGGCTGCAGGGGAGCAAGTGAAACAGAGCTGATGAGCGATCCCTGCGGCACAAAGACAGGTGTGAGACAGGTGCAAAACGTAGCTCGAGCAGAAGAGACGGTTAACTGAAACGAGGCTCCCCCTCCCAATCTTAAGCTGCACGCGCAGCAGTTGAGGGCCTCTTCCAAATTGGGTGGCACTCGAGTAAGAAGACTTTT
The DNA here is from genome assembly GCA_003297005.1 of Symbiodinium sp. clade A Y106. Taxonomy (NCBI): domain Eukaryota; class Dinophyceae; order Suessiales; family Symbiodiniaceae; genus Symbiodinium; species Symbiodinium sp. clade A. The sequence goes on along the minus strand of BGNK01000481.1, from coordinate 155,518 downwards.
AGCCGCTGTGATCCGAAGGCAGCTCAGCGGGCAGTACTCATCACCTTCTTGATCCAGGAGTCTCAGTGTTGCACATGCATTCCTTCCTTCGCCCCAAACGCGGCTCATGGCATCCAGCTTTGGCCTTTCGAGATTTGCTGCTCAATCCTGGTATCTTGTTATGTGAGAGGCGCAAATGCTGTTTCACTTACTGAAAGGTTAGCCGAGATTCTGCTGGATTCAGGATCATATCTACTGGCTGCTGAAAGTTGGCATCCTCAAGCATTCCCGGCCGTTTTGGGGCGGGAGTGTGACGAGTTGTGTCTTGACTCTATTGCCGACAGCACAGAACGGCTGGTGGAAACATTGTTTTGGCAGTTTGATCGCACAATGGGTCGACAGCATTCGTAAGCATTTACATCAAGTAAATCTTCCTGTTCTTCGCGTGGAGATTCTGTCACGTGTTGCGGCTTCCCCTTGGCAGATTCCAGAACTACACCGCGATCCAGTGGCATCGGAGAAATCTCAGGCACCTCGAGCTGAAAGCTTGAGTGAGGAGGGGAATCGACAAAGGGCACCGTAGCTCTGGCCGCCGTTGCATGCAGTGTTGACGGCTCACCGACACATGTTGTCAATCGAGCCTTGTCAACTGTTGAGCCGGGAGGTTCATCACACTGTCCCACGTGCTCAACTTCTCTTTGTGCGTGCGGCAGGCCCGACCAGAAAGGCGTCCTATCTAAAAGGCAAATGTGGCGGACACGGTTGACACCACCAAGAGTCACAAATAGATTCAGTCATCGTAATTAAGCAAACAGGGAGAAGATGCATGCCTACTTAGTAGCCGAGTGCTTGAATTTCATGTGCTCTACAACCATCTCACGCTGTGATTGAAGCCTGCCAGGTCATAAACATTCGAAAGAAGCAGCAGGACCGGGCTTCTGGGGGGTCTTTGCTGTGCAGAGATGGTCGCTTGTGACTGTCTCCCCCAACTGCTGCGCACAGTGATGGCCTGGTTTGTATATACTAGAAGTGGATGCCGGGCACTTGAAGGCCGTGGCTATTCTATTCATACTGTAGTTTTGATTTCAGTTGCTGACCTTGGGGTGTGTGTGTGTGTGTCTGTCTGTGTCTGTGTGTCTGTGTGTGGGTGGGTGGGTGGGTGGGTGGTTTGGCCGACCCCAACGTCTCCAGCTCCTGGAGTTGAGTCGCGAACCTCTGCCCCATGTCAAAACTGACCGCCCCGCTGTTAGACTCACGTGTGGACGGGTGCCAGATGTGCCAGATATCTGTAGTTTTTTGTAGTCAAGGCAAGACAGCAAGGGGCGTTGCGGCTCCCTTCGAATGCACTCTGCCTGTCCCAAGCAGGCAATGAAGCCGGAAGACAAAGACGACCCTTGGCAGAGAATTCAGACAGACAGCCGCGAACACACCTACAGACAGACAGACCGACACATACCTACCAAATGTCGATCTTGATTCTATAGTCCATCTTTCTACCTGCCTCATCCATCTCCCCACCTGTCCGTTTACCCATCATGTACCCTGCCGGCCTGCCGGCCGTCCGTCTGTCTGTCTGTCTGTCGATGTGTACATGTGTGTAACACAGAAGCTAACATACATACACGACAGAAATGCGTACAGGTGCATGCACATGCACATGCACGTGAAAATCCACATGCATGCATCGGCGCGCACACAGATAATACACATATACATACATACATACATACATATATATATATACATACATACATATACACACACCCTTGCATGGAAGCATCTTACAAACACATCTGACATCCATGGCATTGTGTGACTAAGCGACACTGACTATGCAAATGTCAGGGCGCTTTCAACTCCGGATTGCAGAGCCTTTTCTGACACGTAGCCGGAGCCAGGCAATCAAGCAAGCGGACAAGAAAGTCTATGACGAAATGAGAATGATGGTCAGGCAAGGAGACTTTGTCCGGTGTGTTTGAGTTCTTCGTCTGCTTCATGCACGCTTGCAGAAGCATTACGTTTAGATTGGGGTTCTACGGTAATGGTCGCTACATGATCCAGATAGTGCTGTTGGAAACCCCATATTATCCATATTGAAACTTTCCTGACACAGCAGCTTACATGAGCGGTCCACATCCCACGGCACAGCCACCAAACTTCACCAAACCTCGCTTCTGTGCTTGGGGCTTGAGTCATTTGAGGCTGCTGAAGCTTAAATCAGAATTTGTCCTTTCCTTGCAAGCGACTTTGCGCAGGTATACTCTGACCTTCATTCAGATGCTGCACGTCTCACAGGCTTCCGCCAGGGGTGCTGTACATGGAGCGGTTTTTTCTACCTTGGGTCCGTTCTCCCCACGTCCTGAGTGCACAAGCATTGCTCCCTCCCGGGCGAGTGGCCTCAAGGTGAAGAAGATGGACGACTGGTACATCGGCTTGATGGGCGTGGCCTGGGCTCTCGGCTGGTGGGTTTGTTGTGCACAGGGCGGTGCGATGCCCTTTGAGCCTTGTCGAACATCTTCTGCGTCGGGTTCTCTCTAGGCCCGGCATGAGTACAATTCTCATCATTGCAATTGCATCTCATTCAGCGAGTTTGGGAGCTTAGCCCACGCGCTCCTTGAATGTCACCCTTGCCAGCCACTGCACTGGTGCCTTGGATAGTTCAGCCATGTTCCTGGAAGGCAAGCATAGAGTTTGATGGCCCCTATCCAGGAGTCAGTTTTGCCAAGGCGTCCTCGTACATTGACGCGTCGAAGCAGTGGTGAGCCGATGAGCCCATGAGGGCCTGGGAGCACGATATGTTCAGGTCGTGCTCGTTAACACTGAAGCAATAGTCTATGGATTCCCGTCATGGTCAACTGCAGGCAGCGCAGCGAAGTATCGAGCTCCAAACCCGTAGCTTTCACCTCCTGCCTCGGTCATCTTCGGATTTCGGGCGGCTTGGGCCCCCTTTCTTGGCGAAAGGATTCCTTGACGAGGATGGTGCTGTGGCTGTACGCCTTCTAGTGACGGGTAGTTTCGCTTTGAGGTACAATGGGGCCTCCTATCGCTAATCAGACAAGGGAGTGTTCTCTTATTCTTCTTGGCACCCTTGGCAACGACCCTCCGGTGGAGACTTGAATCGAAAAAGCAGCTGCTGCTACACAGAGAAGTGGAATCCTAGCGCTAGCGCTGAAGCGATTGCTTGACAGTTAAACAGTGGGGGCCAAGCCACCACTGCTGGACGGTGACTCCCAACCCTCGGAATATCTCAAAGATGAGCTCTGGGCCCGGAGTCATGCACCGTAGGTGATGAAATTCATCTAATTTCATGCCGCAAGATTTTCCCTCTCTCCAGAGACCCGGTGCGAACCGAACCGGGGCCCCTTTGGTAGACACGCCGCTCTCCAAGAAGCCTAAGCAGTCCTGAAGAGATGTGCTAACTACAGTGCTCGCCAAAGGGCAATATCCAGCGTTATCGCGCTGCTTTGCCCGGCAAGAGGCCGGTAGCAGCCTGAGCCGATGCCGGCTGAATGCAGTCAGTTTGCAGTTCGAGGATTCTGGTCAATGGCGCTCTTTTTCTAGATCGTTTGGTTTGTAAGGTACTGGTGGTACAAGATGCTCTGTTGTTGACGGGAGCGAGTTAGCTCGGAACTGCCTGCGGACTCGAATCAAGACGACATGGGACCATCAGGTGCATGAAAGCCTGGCAGAGCCCAAAGGGCAAGTTGCGTCAACGTCAGCCCGCTGACTCCAACTCAAAGGGCAGCCCCATCAATCGGCTCTGGTTAAGCCCCGGCAGGACCAGCAGGTTGTCCGCAGGTTCAGAAGGACAAGCACTCAGCCTTTTCGTGGATCATGGAAGTCGGTACATTCCTGAAGTACAAGATGACGCAGACAGCTTTAAGCCAGCTCCTGACATTGGCGCAGCGCGAGACCCAGAGACGCGAAAGGTGATAAAGCTTTGTGGCTGAGACTCCGGCTTTGTGATCGTGCGACAGGAGGATACTTGTGCAAGATGTTCCAAGTTGTCAGCGCGGAACCTCTGCACAGTTCTGCAATCGCAACGGCCTGTGGCAGCCTCTTGCTTTTGCGCTTGAACTAGATTCAGAGTTACATCCGCCAAAAAAGCGAAGGACCTTGGCGTACAAGTGTGCACAGCGCTACCAGCTTTACACTCAGCCGCAGCCGACAGAAGCTTTGCCTGCCTGGCGTCCAGGCTTGCTTCTCGTGAGTTGTACGGCTTGTGATGCAAAGCACTTTCAAGCCGAGCCCCTTCGTGGTCTTTGGATGAGGCTGGGAGATTGAACTGCGTAGCCATGCCTAGGGTCGGAGCACAGCCCATTCACCTGTTGCAGTTCGGCCCTTGGTGCCGTTGGTGGCTTCGTCGGTGGCGTCTTTGGTGGCGTCTTCGGCGGCGTCATCGAGGGCGTCAGGAGACGCCTCTGGGAGTTTAGCTGTCGGCAGAGAGCTGAAGCTGCTTGTAGGCGTTGCAGTCTGCAAGGGGCGCGGATACTCGGCTCCGTGGGATCACGGATCAAGGGCAGGGAAGTCCCTCATGTGTTCGTGAGCCAGTTAGGAGAAGCAAAACACGTGCATGGCTCGGTTAAAGTTCTCACAACCCGGCGATTCAGCGGCTTTCGCACTGGTCTGTCATCCAAACCGGACCGTTGCAGAGCATAGATCCGATGACAACCTTTCAGGGACAGTAAGGCTTCCCACTCCCCCGAGAGCAATGGCCAGTTCTCCGGTTCTCTGGGCCCTTTGGGTCTGGTGGATCTTCACTAGGGCATCTGCAGTGGCCTCGGCCTCGACTGAGTTCTTCAGGATCCGCAGCGCTCTTGCCCCACACAAGTGCATCACTTCCAACAGCAGGCGTCTCCTGTCGTTGCGAGAATGTTCAACCTCCGCAAGAGGATGGATCAACCCTCATCATGTCTGGTCCTTCAACAAAACATGGCTCGTCAACCTCAAACAACTTGAGGATGGTGATGGAACCCTCCAAGCAATGTGTGTCACCTTTGACAGGGCTTTCTATTCTCACCACGGGCGCCCTTTAAGGCTACGTGCCTGTCAAGACGGCCAGGCCAGCATGGATTGGGTTTGGGAAGGTGAACGCATTAGACACGCTCGCAGCGCTTACGTCTTCGATCTGGCGGGTTACAACCTTACAAACTTTGGCGGTAATCGCTATGCGCCTGACGACTATGGCTGGTTTGGATTCCTGCAGTTCAGCTTGGAGCCGAAGACCCTTCAACTTCAAGCGACCAAGTCTTCTTCAGGGAGATCTTGACGAGCCTGGAGAACCTCACCCAGTCCTTCGAACCTCTTCCGGCAACAGAGGTCCTGCCCGATCTTCCGCGGGAACAATACAATCTTTGCCCAGATGGATCCTTTGGTGAGCGAAATGTGTGTCCAGACGTGCGCCGTCGAGCTCGCACCGATTACTTGTGCCGAGGTGGCATGTTTCCCGGGGTTCTTCCCTCTTGTAGTGGGACATGCTCCGGATGTCGCCGACTTGGGAAAGGTGGATTACACCTGCTGCCGAGGGGAAAGCAACTCCGACGAGTGTGGAGACAATTTGATTTGGTTTCCACTTGCTGCCACTTTGACTGTCCTGGGCGTTCTGGGTGTGCTGACAACGAGCCTGATAATCATAATCTACTGCCACAACCCCAGCACTGCCCATGCCACAGAAGAAGATCTTCAGGTTCTTTGTCCGCAACACGTGCATGACGGCGCAGCCCTCCACAGAACAGTGGAGCAAGCAAAGTGGGGTGTGAGCTTGGAGGACCTGCGCCAGTTCAAGCGGGTAGTGCATCATGCTGTGAAGTCAGAGAGTATCAGGCCAACAGATCGAGACCAGTTCGCTGTATCAGACGTAACGATAGGGCGCATACACGGTCAACGATCAGATGATCCGGCCGATAACTGCAGCTGCCGGCAATGTGAGTTGGGCATTGATGAAGCACCCGGAGGGCTGCCTGCGCGACCTATTCATCACTCACGGCTGGGCTTGACTTTGTCGAGAAGGTTGTGAATTCGTGGCCGCGGGCAGCCAGAGGGGCTTACATTTGCTTCCTGTCCAACCCACAAAACCTGGACATTGCGGACTTGCTACAGTCACCCAGGGAGTCACCATTTGCCAGAGCTTTGAGTATCTCGTCGTCCATGCTCGTGGTGCCAAATCATGTGTCCAGCATCTGCACGAGGATCTGGTGCCTTGGCTGTTCTTTGGCCCTTCAGGACTAAATGGACTTGGTGTATCTTGGTGTCCCATCTTTCTGGAATGTGGAGGCTTAGTATTGTGTGGAAACTTTCAGCCAAGGTGCGTTTACGAGGCATTTTTGGCGTCGTCTTGGGACAAGAAAATTCGGCTTGCGAAGCGGCCTTGGCCGAATCAATGGCCTAGGATACTTCGCGTGTTAAGCACTGGCGTCGCTGCCTTCGGAGCGGACATGTTGTACCCCCTAGCAGGTGTCAAGTGGTATGACATAAGCCCGGACAGCTTCTCCTTACACTGGGACTTGGAGTGGGCATTCGCTTACGTGGGCGGGACATTCGGTGCCTTTGTCGCGCTGACCTGGAAGTGTTGCTTCAGGAGGGCGACTGCGACAATCCAAATAGCAATTCATTGTATGACCGTCTTCCTAGCACTTTCTGTGGCCATGTCGGCCTCCTGGCGTGGTTTGACGAATGTGCCGAATCTGTTCAGACTTGTGGCGACAGCCGTTGGATCAACTGGGCTTGAGGCGGACTGGCAGCGTGCCGCAAGAGCTTGGCCACAAGCAGATCAGCTTGCAAAGGATTTCAAAGGGACCGTAAGGGATGCCACAAGCTCTAGTGCCGACGATTTGCGAAGAATCCTGTGCGAGATTGAGGAACATGAGCAAACAGATGCCATTGACAACATGGTAGCGTCCTTGATGGCAACCAACGTTTCTACAGCGCAGCTCCGCTCGGTGGTGAAGGTCACCGGTCACCTCAAAGACTTGTCGGATTGGAGCAGAGCCATTTTCCTTCTGACCCTCTTAGTTTTGATCTTCCAGTTCCGACAGCTGTACACCTACAGGGTTGGTGAAGATGGCATGACAATCGGATGGCTCTTGAAGGCTTGTGCTGGCGAAGCTCTGCTTTGGCCAATAATCTTCCTCAGTCTTCCAGTCGAGTCAAAGGCTTTGGGCTGCTTCTCCCAGGATTGGCAGGGGGGCTCCTTCGATGCCTTTGCGCACCTCTGCGTAATCCCTCTGTTTATGGTCCTGGCCACTCTCGGGTGGCGTGTCTCTCGTGTGCCGGTCTTGGGTCCAGCCTTGATCCGCATGTTCTTTCTGCAGAGTCTGTGCCCCGGGTAGCGGAGAATCTGAGCACCCGAAGGGTGACTAGCCTACTTGTACAGAGAATGAGGACCACATGTTCTCGATGTAAGCCATGTTCGAAGCTTCGCGATGCACCTGTAAAGCGGAGCCGTTCCCGAAGAGTTCATTGTAACGCATGGAGCATCCGGAGTCATCAGCTGCGTGCATAGCTGCGATTCATCGCAGAGATTGCTTCAACCGGCGCAAGCCAGAGATGCCATAGCTAGTGCGACAGCTTCAGTGGCATCAGCAGCAAGTCAAGCTTCAAGATGCCACAGCATCAGCCATTGGCGATGAGTCATTCATCACCCAGTGACTATCTTCGTTATCCTCATCCTCCCTACGATGCTTCTTATGGCTGCTTATTGACAGTCCTATCTTCATGACCAGGAGTTTTATGAATCTAGCACCAGCGTTAAAGGAGTTATCACCATCACGGTCATCGTTAGTAATCGTCCTTGCCATTGTGCAGTCATCACGACCGTCAGGATCGCAGCAATCATTCCCATCCTGCATTCCCCGCATCCACAGCACTGCTCACTTGCAAGCCTCACACGACGACCCTCCTGCTGACTCCTGCTTCTTGCAGGGGCGTGGCCTGCCACTCCGGTGATGCAGAGAAGGAGAACTGCGCAAGGGTGGCTCATGACACAGTGTTTTTTTCAGCATTCGCAGCGGTCACATTCCCCGTAATGCGAAGAAGCCAAGATGACTTCTTATCCCATGCGGTCAGCCAAAAGGACGCCTATGACGATGAGAACATCTTCGAGCAACGTGCAAAGCTCGACCAGGCCGTCAGCGCTTCCCGACTTGCGCCCTTCCTTTGAAAACCTTCCCAGCCAGCAAGACAATTTTTTGGCCCCAAGCGCTGCAGCGCTAGCCGATGTCAGGTGCTGCAGTTCTTCGAGCTGGAGTACGAGCATCCTGTCCTGGACTAGTAATATTGCCAGGTCATCACCTGCTGAGCTGAAGCTCCGAAAGGAGCAGCTGAAGTACTGAAAGAAATTGTCTGGTGGGTGATGCAACTGACAGCACTCTTCATGTCATAATCCCGAGTGAAGTCGGACTTAGCTGTCATCCCTACAGTGCTGATCAGGCGTGTCTTTCCATAAATTGTCGCCTGAAGATGCGAAGACTGCAAACGAAGCTACTGAGGAAGTTCAGTGGATATTTTGACGACCCGCAGAGGTGGCCGTGCATTCGGGAAAGAGATCCTGCATTAGCTTCATCTTCTTTACGATACCCTTGGTTGACCAGGATTTCTTCTGCCTCGCGTGATAAGCAAAAATGCCAGCCCCCCGGATCCGCTCGAAAGCCAGGATGGAAAGCATGCGAGTGGAATACTACAACTGCATCAATGCCATCGAGTTCCAGCATCTCGGCGGAGCTTTACGATGGTTCTGTCGGGGTCCACGCAGGCGGATCGAATCTCAGGGAGTCGTGGTGACCTGTGGCTCCTTCGGGAGTACGGAGTCTCGGCCGGGAGCATCTCATTCGGTGTTCAGACCAACTGAGGAGCGAGGTTCTCTCTCAGCTGGCGCCGCTGCTGCAGTTCGATTCCATGTCACGTTTTTCTCTTTTTGCAGTCGTGCCTTCTCATTCTCATAGTATGCCTTGGAAGGGGCCTTGCTATGCTTACCGGGTTTCAAGTTTTAAAGGTCGGGCTGTTTTGCATGTTGACAAGTCTTGATGTCAACTCCGCGTTGACTCTCCTCGTTCATCTGTTTGGGGGCTTCGGAAAATTATTCCTTGGTCTTCCTTAGACTCAGCCGAAAGCCTGGCCGGCGTTGGCCTTCGGCCTTCGACTCCTGCGTGGCTGGTGCAGTCCGAGTCTCCGAGGTCGAGGAGCTTCTTGGCTTGCGCGGCGCTCTGCGGCGCGGCGAAGCCGGGGCCCCGGCCGGGAAAGCGTGGAGGAGCTGGGGAGATCGAGATCACCTCGGAAGAAAGCCGTACCGGCGTCATATGGGCATGTGGATGTGGAGCTTCGAGCAATGCCCAGGCTCTCGAGATGTCAAGGAAGGCGCGAGCCCAGCTGCAAATCTTCACAGCCGTTTCACTGAGCCGAGAAGTTGGCTCATCTCTTCTCTTCACGAGCATCAGAGTGTTGCATGATGTGCAGGCTTACCGGCACTAGCCGCTTTTGTGCAGTCTTCGCTGGCTGTGGGTGATATCACTTCCCGAACAACTGCTTCAAGTTGCGCTTAAGGGCTACACCGATACAGGGCAATGTCGACGCCAGTAGATGTCACCGTGTCTACACCCATTGAAGCCCGAACCTATCAGACCAATATGCCTGATCTCGAATATGACAGCACATTCCCAGCTTCTGGTGGAAGCCTGGAAGAATCGCACAGGATCTTTCAATCCGACTGGCGAACCTCAAGCTGGACATCTCCGACAGGAAGACGAAGCGCTTCTTCAAGGACAGGCTGCAGGGGCGGGGAGAGTTGGCAAGTCAGGCGCCTTGTAACCCGTCTCTGGCTTCTCGACCTGCCGCTTCAGCACAACACTCAAAGATGCAGCATGCGTCATGGACCATGGCTTCAGGTTTGGGATGGTTCGAGTCACAGGATGTGCAGTAAAGGCAGTCGCCATGCACGAAATCGGGAACACACTTCGGAGGTCAGGCGGAGGTGCAGTGCACTTGATGGGTCTCAATGGTGGCAGAGAACATTGTGGGCAGGAGAAGGAGCGGCGCCAGCTGGTGGAGACACTTAGCCCGGCTGCACTCCCAGTGCATTTGTCATGTGCTAGCGGCTGACGGAATCCTGGATTCATGAATGAAGATTGGAGAGGGTGTGATGCTCCCTGTCGAAGTCACGGGGAGGGCCACCCCCAATTCGTTGTCAGCGACACATAGGGGCTTCTGCTGTGACAAGGCAATCGCGGAGGCCAAGACACAGCGGCCAGAGCCCCATCGCATGCAAGGAGAAGCTGTAAGAGTTTGATAGCTGAGAGTGTGTCCGCGGTGGCGGTGCCGACCCTTGCGCTACTTGCTATGCTTGCAATTACACAGACTTCGGTCTCCGTATAGTAGAACAGTTCTGATTCGATTTCAAGCTCGCTTGCAGGCTTCTTGCCGAGCAAGCAGGCAGCGCAGGCCGCGATTGCAGGTTTCAGAGGATCTGAGAGCTGCATGCGACTAATGTAACGCACTCGAAGGCAGCCCGAATCTGGCCGAGAAGCGTTGAAGCTGGCGCCTTGCAAGTCGACAAACTCCGGCCCAGTTGAGAGCACTCCCATGGATGCAGCCCCGCAATCTGCCCATATGGAGGCCGGGGGAGCTGGTCAGATTTTCGGCCAGGGTTTAGCTTCGAGGTTGGCGAGCCCTGTATACAACCCGGATGGCAGCTGGAAGCATGCAGCCGCACGATAATCTGTTTCAGCGCTTGCACCTCCACCACCACTGCAATACAGCCAGGCATGCCACATTTGCATGCGGAGCCGCAGTCATTGTGCTTCGAGCCGTGCAGCAGTGCAGCTGTCGGAAACATGAAAGTGTCACTGCGGTCTGCAGCCAATCCCCTATCAGAGTTCGTGACGCCACAAGGTGTAGTGACCGGTCAGGTGTTAAAACAGACTCAGCTAAAGAAGCTCCTTCTAAGCTAGTGGACTTTACAGTCTTAGGTCCAAGCATCATTCTGACAGCCATGGTGCTCCTCCGGTTTATCGCTGCCCCGTGGGTGCCCCCGACGGGAGAGTTCAGCACACCGGGAATAGCCAACACATAGATTCAGGCAGCGCCAAGCAACCGCGAGCTTGGCGCTTGTATGTAACATATAGCGGAGGCATGCAAGCCGGAAGAAGTAGTGGACATCTGCTTAGCGGGTCGCTAAGATTCTGAGAACTCTCGAACCACCCTGGAGCGGAGGGAGTTGCCAATAAGAGGATTCTAGCTGCTAGTGGATGTTGCGTCAGATCCTACAGCAGAAGTTCTAGATGCTGAAGCTACACACCTCATAGCATGGCACTTGTCTATGCAACCCTTTAAGAGAAAGATGCGAGGTCCTGTGCTAGCTGCTGCTAGGAAGCCGTTTCTAGCTCTTTCCCACAGATGATGTCGCAGCTCAAGTCGCTCGCAAAGGTACTGCTGCTGCTGCAGCCATCCGCATGCATGTGTTCTGGCTGACTTGATCCAAACTGTAAAAGTTGCTACTGTCCTCCCACTTGTACTGTGCAAGGTGCAGGCAGATGCGCATGAGAACGGGTGGTCAGTCATATGCGGATACAGGTGGGTGTTTGGCATCTGATGCTGAGGCAGCAGCTGAATGATGAGACTTTCGAGCACCAGACGCAGGTACTTTGTTGTGGCTAACGGAGCTGGACAGATTGTGCGAAGTCGTAGGCCCAGCCGAGTTCGCAACATCAACCGTCAGACCCCGTGATTCGCTTCCCGAGTCCATGCCGCAGGCGTCTACAGGCATGACAACTGGAAGCTGGCTCGTAACGCCAGCAGCCAAGTGCAAGGTGTCTGTAGGGGGCGACACTGTTTGGAAGTGAGAGGAAGTTAACTTACTTGTGCGTACCTCACTCAGAGCGGAAAGCACGATCAGCTCAAAAGGGGAACTCGTGCCAGAAGAGCGCCTCATTTCTCAGGACAGCTGGAAATGTTCACGGCTCCAACCTGAAAGGAGTTCCAAAATCAGAGATTTGCTAAGCGTGCCGAGATCACTCCGAAGGCAGTTTCCGAATCGGTCGTTGCTGTAGGTTTGGAGCGAGTGGCTGCGGCAGCTGCGGCGAATTTCGAGAGGCACCTAATCGACAAGCTGCAGCTTAATTTGTTGTACAGGGTGCTGAGACACTCGTTGTCGCCGTGTTGGCGAAGCGGCTACTCGTTTCGTTTTCACGCCATGTATGGTGCCGCATCGCCGTGTCAGGGATCTTGGTATGACGGGGAGAGCATGGGTTGGGGGTTCAATCACCCATGGAAAATGGCTGTTGCTGTTTCCAGATCTTGATCTTGAAGCTATTGCGATTAGTGCCAACAGCCATAGGGGCGGGTGGTCTAGTGTTTCGACTCTAATGCTTTTTGCCTAAAACGAAGAACAAGCCTGCCCACATCAACAGCGAGGGAGGAAAGTCAGGATCATCCACATGGAGACAGGCATGCGGGAGGAGGGATGAAGCCAGAACCACCCGCACGCCATGCGGGCAGGGGCATCTTCCCCTAACCCAAACCCGAACCCACCCACCCCATCGCCCACCCACCCAGCCAGCCACCCACGCACCCACACAAAAGGGGAGGGGGGTTGTCACGGGTTGGGAGAGGGAGGGTCCTTGGCCCTTGGCAACGCTGCAATCGTTCGATCGGGAACATCTTTGCCAAATCGGCCAGCATCCAGTCAACAGTCTTTCGTCGGAGGATAAAGGCTTGAATTCGCTCCTCGTCAAGCAAAGGTGCTGATTCCCGCTAGCATCGCAACAGCTCCATGTCCAAATGCCCCACCACGCTGACTACATGCCGGAAGCAATGTTGAACAAAGAGAGCCTGCGACCCCTGAAACAGGGCTATCCTCTTCAAACAAGCATTTGCCACGACCTACCGTGCTGTCACATCTGGCTGATGATCAAAGTGCCCTGTGTCATAGTACTTCGAGCAGTAAGTCTGATAATGGTAGCTTATCGTCGCATTTGAGTCGCAAGAAATGACTACATGTAGTTATGGCGCCAAGAAACTACGGACAGTCATTGAATCGCTAGTTCTCCTTGCCTTCAACCAAAATCCTCGACACAGGCCTTGGATGGAGTGGAAGAGGTCCGGTGTGGTACGTGCGCACTGCAGCATAGCCGGCATAGCCCGGAATGATGCCATGAGAATGCGCTTCGGTCGCAGGAGCTTCGAGACATATATGTGATCCCTGCTCATGTGGACAAAGCGGACAGCGCAGGACTGTCGAGGGCATTAATCATGAGTCCTGCTTGCTTCAAGCTCAAGACGGTCATACGCAGTCAGTTCTGACGGAAACTGCGAACGCAAGGAGCTGGTGGTTCCAAAGGGGATACATAAGATAATATGCTGTAGTGCGTGTATTCGTCGATATCAGGGATCAGAGAATAAACAAATTCCAACGTCAGTATTTTCGATGCTCTATGATATACTCGGCTGTCGACTCCATTGTTTAGCCCTGTACATCCTGGCACGCTTCTCGGATATGCTGCATGCATTCTATGCTTTATTCATTGGCTATCATGCTCGGGCCGAAGGCTTGTGGAAGCGATTTGGCATCAGCGAGGCAGGAACAACAAAGAGTCCTGTAGGCGGTCTTGTCAGATTTTTGTGATTCGGGGTTTGGGCAGAAGAGGTGATATCGCATTGTTGCTTTTCGTACGGATGTCACTCAAGAGCCCTACTGTAGAATGTATGATAATAAGAAAAAATAACAGACATAAACAAATACATAAATGAATACAGGGATGGTGTTACATATATTTACACACATACATACATATGTATGTGTATGCATATATATATATATAGATGTAAGTTTTGCAAGCTGCCAGCTAATCGGCACAGACTTTCCACAAGGGCAAAAGAAGAGTATCCTCAGTCGCCCCACGTGCGCACGACGCCTTTGAGAAGCGAGTTAATTTCAGCCCACCGGGCGCCATCACTTGCTCAGGTGCCCGGGACGCTGCTTTTCGCGAAGCACAAGCTGTACCGCTACACGGGCGCCCAGGACTGTTACAGTCCTGCTGCAAGAGTTTCCAAGCCAGCACAGTAGCGGCTAGGGTCTTGGCGTTAAGTACAGCGATGCTGCTTCCGATTTTCGGATGCAGCTTTACAGCATTGAAGCTGGAGGAAAAGCCGTTAACGTCGAATCCGACACAATCATGAGTACTGTCTTGATGCAGTCTTCAGCATTTTGCGTCGCTGCCCAGTGTGTATGCTGGTAATGGTTCTCTTTTCAAAACGGGTAACAGTAGCAAGAGCAATACGGCTGTATCGGGCGAAGGACAATGAAAGCGATTGCAGCTCGCCATGTTGCACTTGTGCGAGGTGTATAAGAGCATGTCTATTGCATACAGAGCCACCGGCAGCTTCTCTTCCATCCGTATGCAGTGCGGAACTCTGCACATGTGGCAATCAATATGCTGACCAAAATGCCCACTGTCACTGTTACAGATTGAACCACTTGCAACACAACGGGAAAGAACCAACAAATGGTCCAGGTCCTGACAGATGGAACGGTCCGTTTGATCTCGCAGAGAACAAGGGTGTGCATCAGGACAGTTATAGAAAAGCTCTTCAGCACGTTCGATTCCGAGCGGCCACATTGTTCGCTGCGGGGATATGCCCAACCCCCAAAAGGCAAGCAGAGGCTCGGATTTTGTGTCAGAGTGGCAACGACAGGATGGCCAAAGCCTTTTGGCCTTTGCTCGAGCTGCCTTAGACGGACAACTGGAGGCAGGAGAGGCCTGGCCACGGTTTCCCGTAGCGGAGCGGAAGCAAAGATGGTCTAGCCAGCACATGACAGAGCTTGCTTCAGTGCTTCGCCCCCACTTGATGAATACAGTAAACCTTGTTAGTCAGAATGTCTTGCTGGAAGATGCTTAGTCGACGGCACAGTGTCTTGAACTTGACCACAGATTCCTGCACCACCGAGCTTGCTTGAGACGCTACTGGACAAGGCCCGGTGCCCTGGTTTTGCCAGGGAGTTGTCGGCACAGTTTGTCTGAGCATGGAACAGATCAGGTCAAGAGTATCTTCGGTGCTGGAGAGCTCTGACGAGCTTCGGTGAGCATGCTGCATCGTGCCCAGAAGGTGCTGGAAAGACGTGTGACAAGGGATGTACCCTTAGGATCCCCAACTCTGCCAAAGCAGACTTGCATAGTTGATGCCGCTACGATGCCTCGTGCGCTGAAGCTGGCGGCTTCGGGCAGGAAGGCCACATTCTGGGCTTGTTTCCGACCGTTGGAAAAAAGCTGCCTGAGCGTGCTTCGGGGTGCAGAGGCTTGGTGCCTTCGTGTCGGTTCCAGTGTTTCGCCAGTGGGGCATATGGATCGGTCCCATTCTGTAGTTGGGCCAATGGCGAGGAGTCCTCAAACACCCTCATTCACTGGGTCTGATGCTGACCATCGAGGAGTCACCCTTCAACAGCACGTAGCAACACCGGAGGATACAGAAGCCGCTGCACGCTACCCTCAACTAGGGTTTCAAGAACCTCCAAAGCTTCAGATGCAGCCGATGTCCAAAACCCTACATTGCACACGGGAGAGTCCGGAGTATTGGATGACTAAAGCTTGTTTGCGGAAGAAGATGATGACGGTTGCAAGCTGTTCCATGCGTTGCCATGCACAGCCTGGTAGCGTGAGTCGATAGGGAGCTTTTGCGCGCCTTATGACATCCGTCGCGAAGTCGGAGAGGATGACTGTCCCGATCAGAGGCGACTGCCTCCGATTGCGGCAAGCACCCTTCGTCCGGCACTCGTCAGAGGCCGACACTGCGAATCCATACATGCTGCTGCCACCACCAAGGGAATAATCTCCTCACTCTTGGCATGAACAGCAGGCTGCTCGAGTGCACTTCCCTGAGTGGTTCGCTTCCCCGTGAGGCGCTACAAGCACTACAGTGACAAAGAGTTGGCACGGCTGCCCAGCTGCGTTCCGGAGTTCCGAGTCGAGCAGCCCATGGTATCACGACTTCGTCAGGTCTGAGTTTCGACAGCAGATAGAAGCAATCTGCTTGAATTTGGTGCCACAGGCATCGCTGCTGCGCGAGAAGGCGCGGACTCTCTACACATGCTCACAGATTCTTCGCTCACGGTCACAGGGTGATGCCACTTCATTTTTGATTATGCTGCTTCAGTGGTGTTGCTTGCAACCGGACTTTGTTCTGCTTTAGTCCGTTTAATCACTCAGACTGCGTCAGTGCCATCGAAGTCAGTATGCGAGATCTGTGGAGTGTGAGACACTCATAGCGGCTGGCTGTACCTCAGCACCGCACCGCAGTCTTTCCATGGTTTTGTTCAATGTTTCCTTTAGGTCCTCTAGCAGTGTTGGCAGGTTGCGAGTTCATGTTGCCGGCCCTGGTCAGGACGACTAGCCGCCCAGCTGGCGTCTTCAGCGGGAGCAAAAGAGTATCAACAACAGAACTCATTGAGCTTTGTCCTGTATCAATTACGTGCTCCGTTGAAGTTGTGGCTCAGTGCTTGGATCAGTTTGTTTCCTTCGTGCAGTGGGCTCGCAGTATCCGGTTGGCACTAAGATCCAATGATGCACCGAAGATGTTACCGTAGTATGGTCGACCGTGAATGTGCAGTTATGACATGGCTTGGTGGTTTCGCGCATGTTCAAAGTTTGATGTTGAAAAAATGTAGCGGTGAAGCGCCGGTTTTGCAAGTACGGTGCCTTTCAACTTCACTCAGGGCTTGTTTTCCAAGCCCAGGACACGACGACGTCATATTTCGGTTCACAGCTGTCAGAAGGAGCAAACCAACGTTTCACGACGCGACGGCACAAGCGAGCTGCGAAGAATAAACAAGAACTCCTGTTCCAAGGAACGTCCCAGAACCAAGATTCGATCTGTCCACTGGTGAATACAAGCATGCGTCATGCGACCTAGTTCCTCCGCGCAAGAACGCACTGCATGACCTCGCTGGACTGGAACCGCAATCTTGACATAGTCAAAACCCACATGATCCCGACAACAGCGTGATTTGGCCGATGCAGTCTCCGTCGCATGGAAATGCTGCTCCACCGCACAGCCGGCCAAGTTGCAGTCGTGTGTGCATCGCAGGAGATGTCCAAATAATTCGAGGGTTGAAAGTCTCAGGGTTCAGACTAAGTTCAGACCACGAGCCTGTCCTGCTGCTTCTCTCAGGAGTCTCAGGTATCCCCACGTATGCGTTCGCAATGCTGGATGAAGGAGCAACCTCACGCACATAAGGGACGAAGGAGCAGAGAAAAGGCGGAGGTTCGATGTCCGCCACATCCAAGAAAGGAAGCTTGTGCGAGACGATGCCACAAGTACACATCCCTCCGAGCCTGAATCAGCACAGTGAACCACCCTACATGGTCTGTTCCGTACTGTACTCAAGGGAATCGAGCTTGAAATGGCGGTCTGTGTTGATCTGATCGGAGCAAAGCTGCGACTTCTCGCCAGGCATGGCTACAAGTCGATGAAGGCATCTGCGCTGCGGAGTTTTGAAGTTCGCATTCATGGCCACGTCGCGACCGACTTTCATCTGTCCAGTGCATTCGAGGTGACCCTCGTTTATCCACCGGTGCGCCTCGAGCCGACAACGATTCCTCCTGGCGGGCAGCCCAGCCCGCGACTGCACCCAGTGTGCAGTACACCGACTGTGCGTCTTTTTCTTCGAGTCTTGGATCTTGTGGTGCCTTCTGCGATTCCGTGACGAATGCCGCGCCAAGGTTCACCGGTCTTCGGGGCTGTCACACCTCAGCTGCTTGACGGCCCAAAGTTTTGGCTGTTGTCCTCTTCCCATATGGCCGTATGTTTTGTTGACCTCCCCATGTCTTCAGCTCCCAACACCATTCATGCGTCCTCGTAGCTGTTCAAGTCACATGTGACTCTCTTATGAAAAGGTAAAAGGATAAAGGCTTGGGAGCGGCAGCTTGTGCTGGCCGGGACCGGGGCCCTCTATGGGATCAATGCGCAGTTTAGTAAAGACCACGAACTTTGCTCCAAGCTTCTTGTGCAAGGTGCAAAGATCTTTCCTTGCACGACTGTTTGTGTCGGCGTGGAAGAAGTCTTCGATAGGAACTTCTATTTCTGAGTCCTCGGCTTCAGTTGGCCGCCGCTGCACTGCACGGGACCTTGCCGATGCTTTGTAGCTTTGTTTCGTAAACCTCGAAGTGCGAAAGCCTGATAATCTCGTAGCCCTCCTGTCCTGAGGCAAACTCCGCGCTTCGTTTCTGGCGCGGGGTCTGTACCAGTACCAAGGCTCGGGTGCTTGGAAGTGGCTTCTCCATGTTCGTCGCAATTCAACACTCTCCCACATCTCGCCTTCTCTACTAGAGTGGAGCCGACATGGGGCATCAGTCCCTCTTAAGGGCAACGAGGTTTGTCACTCAGAGGGAGTTGCAGTTCAGAGCATTTAAAGACAGCTGCCTGGTCGCACCTCCCTGCCCTCGAAGTTCGGGCAGGACCGCCCTGACGCCGGTCCCCGGCACACGTCAGGCTGGTGACTTTCCCGAGGCTGCTCAGTAGTTTTGCGAGCTTTCTGGCATCTGCAGGTTTCGCAGCCTCCGCAGGCCGCAACCACTCCAGGCGGGAGTATGCAACACTTGTCACGTTTCATGAGTGGTAGTTCGTGAACTCTGGGCTAGCCAACCTACAAGATGAACTCCATGCACCCGAACTCGAACTCGGAAATTCTTATGGACCGCACTGCAATCTTGCTGTCTCTGCCAACTGATGACCAGAAGCATTGCACATGATCTTCTGTTGACCCGATCCGATCTGTTCTTGCTGCAACTGAACACTTGCGCAGCCCCACCGTGCGTGGTGACGGTGGGAAGGCCCGATGCAGGGATTGAGTGTGGCGCTGTCGCGGAAGATTGCATTCTGCAGCCTCAGTCCAACCAGAGAGGATCCATGGGTTCAGCTTGTGACTAAAGGTTGCGCACTTCAAGCTACAAGAAAGCCCCCTAACGACGGAATGAGTCTGCGACCCTTACGAGGCTCACGCCAAGAACGCCGGTTACACTCCCGGCACTGGGCTCGGCGAGCGCTGGCATAGAAGGTTCTCACTTCCCTGGGTTGAACTCGGGCCTGCTTGCTTCGAGAGCTGAGGCCAAGCTGGTCTCCGTTAGTCGGAGCCCTGTGCCGCAAGTAATAAGATCCGAGCGGCGGCCAGAGGCCAGGGAACCACGGGACAGTGTCTTCGCACCCCTGAGCATGATCCAAGTGCAGATCGAAGAAGCCAGGGATCTTGGGCTCCGCACTGTATCCCAGCTCTTCACAAGCTTGCTGAAGCATTATGGTGGCTAACTATGTCAAGGCCCTTTGAGCACACGGCCTGAAGCTATCATTCGGGGCGTGGCTAGTTTGTGAACGTATCCGCTCTTGTGGGTTGGTGGAAAGGACAGGTGCGTTCGTGTTGCAGTCACGGTTGTCAACGCATAGCCGCATAACACGATTTCGGTATGCCTCACACCATCTCAGATCAGTGATCATAGACTTCTAAGCCTTGCTCGCCATGGAGCGTGCACTCTGGAGCCGCATCGATGCCACCTGTCCGGCTAAGTGATGTCTCGTGCCTCTTGCAGAAGCAAAACACCGCTGGAGACCTCAGAGGCTTTCGTTCGTTGTCGGCGACCGTCGGACCGACCGTTGGAGGGCGCAGTGCACAGAGGTCGCGCAGCTGGACCGGGCCCTGCCTCCTTCGCTGCCCCGGCCGTGGCTCAAAGAGACAGGACGTGGGCCGCTCTTTGTGCCCTCGGGCCCAGCACAGGCTCTTGAAATGCTTGAGAGGAGGGGCCAAGTGCGATGCTGATCAGGAAGCCGCTCGGCCAGGTGTAGTCCACAAAACGCTGTCTTCGGCGCTGCAGCCGGAGCCTTCCGAGGCTTACGAGGTCGCTTGCATGGAGCTCGCCGCCTTCCTCGCGTGGCTGATTGCGCAGGCCCTGCGGGGCTGCAGTGCCAACTGAGGGCGGAGCTCAACAGCTGGGGTCGTGATTCAGCGTGTGTCTCGATGTTGCGGTTGACCGCAGGAATCACAGGTTGCTACGCAGCGAGAGTGACTTTGGGACTTTCAGGGACATGGCCCACCAGTGGCAGAGGCACATGCTCGCCGCGCCACGGAGGTCTTGGCCGACATGAAGAGCAGGCTGGGGCCGGTCTCTTGTGGGGAACTCTTCAATGCTTCCCCAAGACCCTTAAGCCCAACAACCCGTTGGTCTGTCTCGTCTGAAAATCTGTAAAGTACACATTGAAATCTCACCAGCCTGCTGTAGCATGATGCGACTGAGATGCTGGGCTTGAAGCCCTTGAAGTAAACGTAAGCAGTGCGTTTGTGCTCCTGTTCTCTAGCTCAGTTTGCTGGACATGCAGTTTGATCTGGACAAGCCGTTGCATACCGCGAAGTGACTTGTCACTGGCTAGAGGCTTCCTTACAAATCGATCCAGTCGTTAGTCAATCTAGGTTCCACGGTGTCGTCTAACTCAAGCGCGTAACTCCGCTGCCTGAACGAAGGCTTGATGTTTTTGTTTAGCATTTCAGTGTTTGGAGTGTTGGTTCCTGTTCCTGGGACTCAGTCCCAAGTCTCCATGGGTGCAGAAGGGTCCTTGCCTGAACGTGCAGATCTTTCCGTCGACTAACTCTCAACAAAGCAAAAAAAACGTTAACCCTTAGCCGGTTGTTACCAACGTCCTCCGCTCAAATACTCACTCTTTTGCAAAGGCGCGGCTTGCTGGCAGAGGTGGGGCCGGACAGCAAAGCAAGGTGTTGAAGTTGCCTACAGGGCCAAAGCTGGAGCCGAGCCGTTTCTTACGTTTGTTGGGGGGTGTACATTAGAGTTGGGGGTTTAAGGATTGAGGTTCGGGAGTTGGAGTTCAGCGGGTTAGAGGTCTTAGGGCTCAGGGTTTAGAGGTTGGGTTCATAGAGGTGGCGACTTCCTGGATGCGACTTCCCGACGACGCAAAGATGGCTGCTTGGCATCCATCCAAGCCAACTCAGACTCTTCTACTCTGGTCGCCGGACGTCTTCGATTCATGTAAGGGTAGTAATGTGACAGCGAGATGTTTCCAAGACCTGGTGGGATGTTTGCCACACCAACTTCGGAGCTTTCGTTCATTCTTCTGTTGTTGAGATAATGATACTCTAGATCCGTCCCTGCCCGACAGCTATCACAGATGCGAGTCCCAGAATATCTGTGGTTGAGATAGTGACCCTCTAGACCCTGTTCACGTCCCGGCCCGGACAGCTATCACAGATGCGAGTCCCAGCAACTCTGGGGAACAGCCTCGCTAAGGAATGGATACCTTCGGAATCTCGGCAAGCAGCCTGTCCAGCCTTGCTGAATGGTGTCTTCTGATTCCTACAAGCCACTGCTTGTGTTTGCCCGACTGACACCCTGCCGACATGTGAGGACCATCATGCCTTCCTCGCCGATGTGCTCACCTCGAGCCCTCTGCAGAAGGCCTCAGTGCGAGTGAAGCGATTCTTACTCATTGCTCTAAACTCTAAACTCTAGTAGTCTCCAGTATCAGTGAATGAGCATTTCAGAGCCCAAGTTGTGAGTTTCAAGGTTTTCGAGGTTAGTTTCGGTGCTGAGTTGCGGGGCGGAGTTTCGGAACATGGTCCAAGCAGTTTCGGATCAGGATTGCAAGAATCGGACTGAAATCGCAAACATCGCCCCGCGAAACTGACAGACCCGCATCCCAAAACTGAACCCCGAAACTCTGGGCACTTTCAGAGCTTTCGGCCTCCGGGGCCTCCGGGGCCTCCAAAGCAGGAGAGCTGGGTGCCCAAGCGACGACTGCGCCGCAAGACCTGCGAGGCCTTGCAAGGCAGGGCTTTGACAGACCCTTTTGTCTGCAACACGAGGAAGCCTGAACTCAAATCCTCAAATGCTTGAATAGCGGCTGGATTGTTCACTCCTTGAGGTTGAAGGCAGAAGGTTCCGGGTCAAAGGTTCCAAATGGAATAGAATAAGACCCAATAACATTGATCTAAAAGGCTTGAAAACTCGACAAGCAGGAAACGCACGAAGCAAAATGTGGAATAAGAGAAGGTCTTGGCGCCGGCGATGCCCTCCAATGACGATGTGTCCCGACAGATCAGTTTACCGAGCCTCATCACAGCTCCCAGCTTTTCGGGAAGGTTTCTTCTGCGTGCTGGCTGCAGAGCTTCCTTCTGGTGTCTCCCAACTCCCGCATTCCTCAGCAAAGGATGTCCGGGGCAGAGCATGACCCGGCGCGGCCATAGAATTCATGCGGACATCGCTGCGCGCCCTTACAAGCCATCTGATGCCCGATGTCCAGTGGCAACTGCGGGAGGCCCTGTTTTTAAAAATGAAGTGACAGGCTTGCTAGCCTCTCGCACTAGCAAGTTGACTGGAGGTTCTTTCTCTATAGGGCTCGGTTGAAGTTTGATGGCACCAAGCTTCAAGAAGAAGCCCAGGGCCTCCCTCGAACAGATAGTCACAGTGTTGTCTGCCAGACGAAGCGGAAGCAACTGCTGCGCTTCCAAGAAGGGCACCCACTTGCAGCAGCTGCGAGCCGAGAGCGAGACGTGTCTCCATGAGTGGCCAACATGGCCAAGCCGCTTCAAATGATGTTGTTGGTGATTTTTGGTCTCATTGAACGAGAAGGATCGGAGACATCGCTCGCGTCTCAGAGCGGGGATGCTGCACTGGCTTGGAGACACAGTCTTCAGTGCAGCAGTTTCGATGGCATGCGCAAAATGTAATAGGGCACTTCGAGCATCTTGGGTGGTTGGCGAATCTTGAGGGCAGTCTGTTGCTATGACAATTCCACAGAGCTGAGTGGGACAGGCCGTAGAGAGCCCCCGGGTTCCGTCGCCGCGGGCGGTTGGCCCAGAAAGAAGCAGTTCTTTTCTTGGTTAGGTTCTGCTGCAGTGCGGAGACTGTAGACCCTTTCCTCTTCGCAATGTCATGCCTTCTATCACGTGCCTGAGGTGGTCCGGACCAGAGTGACTCGGCACGGAGTGTAGAGTGTAGAGCCTTTGATGTACAGAGACTATGTTGACATGTGATTACCTGGATGCAGGTGACCCTGGATAGCCCCCGGGTCCCGTCACCGCAGGCAGCGGGCCCAGCATGGCAGCTAGAAGACGGTGGCACGGATGTTTGTTGCTACTCGTAGCTTTTCCGTAGCTTTTCCGCAGCCCATCCGATCCTTCAGCGTTTGCTTCAGGTGGTCCGGACCAGAGTCCCTCGGCATGAAGTGTGGAGGGTCGGAGACGAGATGCGAAGAAGGAAACCAGATGTTCGGCAATGCGTGATTGACAACCTAGAGTAGAGACTCTTGCAAGCAAGGCACAGGCTCGAAGGCACTTTCCACACTGCAGCTGCCAGCCGTGGTAGTGCTGGTGCTGGTGGTGCTGCTGCTAGCACTGCTGCTGCGGGTGCTTTTGCTGGTGCTGGCGGCGGCATCGGTTGTGGTGCTCGCCGTCTCATCGTCGTCGTCGAAGTACTCATACTTGTACCTACAGTTTAAGACTTTAAGAGTAGTAGTCGTCGTCGTCGTAGCAGTAGTTATCGTGATTTTCTACCTCACGGGTTCCAAAGAAGCAGGTTGCTTGTGTTATGATCCCGGCTCGAGCAGAGGTCTGTTCCTTAGTGCAGGTTGTCCTGGACAGCCCTCGCCCTTCTTCGCCACGGGCACTCGACCCAGAGGGTTGGCAGAACCTTCGTTGCAACTGCATTGGCAGTCGGGGTTAGAAGGTTGGTAGCCAGATTCGTTCTTGCTGTGGGCTGGGACCAAGATCCAGGCTCAAGCTGCGCTGGGAAAGCTAAAGCAACGTCAAACTGCAGTCCTTCTAGGAATACGATTCTGTTTCTCCGCACTGCTGTTCTGATTTGCTACGTATATACAGCAGCACCTGCTTTCATGTTGGTTATCCTATGAAATCATTGTCGTTGTTCAATCCGTTGCAGCATCTCTGAGGTCATCACCCGGGTGGCCCGGCAGTGCTTGAAGGGGGTGGGCTTTCTCTGCAACACTTGGGGGCTTTCCAGGTGCTGTATGATTCTTGTCTGTTTCGTTGCATGGATTGCCGTGTCTCAATATGTTTGCTGGCATGTGGGCACCTGCATCGCATCTGAGTCTCGAAAGCCGAAGCGAGAAGCACCCATGATTGTCTGTAGGATTTTGCCCCTAGGAATCCACTGAGCATCAAAATGAGAGAACCAGTTTGTTCAAAGCTTCCTTCGGAATTCCAATCTCTCATGCGAAGAAAGTAAGAACTCCTCGAACGTTTTGCTTGCGCGCGCACGGACTGCGTTTGGCCAAGCATTGCCGAGCTCACTTCTAACAGAAGGCGATCTGTGTTTCTCTGTTTCTGAGTCTCACGGAGAACAAGGCAGTGTCGCCCTCGGCGGCCCGAACATCGGCGCTGGAGGAGTATGGGCCTCATTCGGGCTGGGCTCCGGCTCCGCATGGCAAAGCATCAAAGCGTCTTCTTCTGGCGGCTCCAAGCCAGGCGCCTGAAGGAGTTGGAGAAGCGCCTGGACGCCAAGGAGACCGAGTGCCTGAGCCCAGTACTCGTGTCTTTCGTCGGATTCGAGATTTCGGGCCAACTTGCCAAGCATCGGTTAAAAATTGTCTTGGTTCGGGAAGGCTTCGAAATCATCGAAGGCCTGCAAGTCGGCCAACGTAGCGGGAAAGATGGTTAGCTTAAGGTTGAAGCCCATTTTTCACTGCTGTTTTCCGTCCCACATGAGACTTAGGTGACACTTCAGACAACATGCATGTGTTTGACCATATGTGGCATGTGTTGAGCAGCAAATGCTCCATACCCGAGATACACTTATGTGTTGAAGAATGCAGATCCTGATCTGTGTGCTCACGCTTTGAGAAGGTTTCAGTTCAACTTCGTGTTGTGGAAGTGTTGGCTGTTTCAGTGCTGCGGTTCTAGTTGATTCGTGCGCTGGCTTTTTGTCGGTTGTTCCGCAAGTAAGCTTGAAGCTCTGAAGCCCAGCCTTGCATCTCAGCTGTTCCAGACCTACAGGTGCAAGTTGCTGGAGCAGCACTTGATAGAGGCCACCTTTTCCTCAGGAAGGCTTGTAGCTGCTAGCTGCAAGTCGTGCGTTGCAGGTAAGGGGTTGCTTGGAGGAGCAGCGCGAGCGTCGGAGCCACGGATGTCAACAGTTCTTACAAGTGTAAGGCCACGGCTATACTACTTATATCGCTTTTGTTGTTGGTGCTCCTCGAGTGTCCGATGTCACTCAGGCGGTGCTCGCGATCTGGAACAACGCGACCTCCACATCCAGGACTTCTCTTAGGCTCTTCGCGTGGATGCTGGAGGTAAGATTCTGGATGCTGGAAGGGGCTCGAGGTTCATGACGCCTGGAACTTTCTGAGCTAGGAAATGCTGTTCACTGAAGCCTTTCCCTGCATCCTCTCATGCTTTGCACTTGAAAGTGCATCTGAAAGGAACTCAGCCGCCGCAACAATGACCTCATTAGCGCCGCACAGGGCTGTCTGGAGGCATCGAGGGAGAGAAGGATCGTCATGGATCGTCATGGCAAAATGCAGACCAATAATTGGAGGCACGGTGTCAGCAGTCATCGCAGAAGTGTTCTGTTGAAAGGTATTTTTTGAGGGTTGCATGTCATGGCCGTGTTGCTTGGGGGCTTGGGGTGAGACTTCAGAAGCTGCCTCAGAAGATGTAAGGGCAAGGTTGCGTCTTGAAGCCCAAGCATGCAAAACAGGTTGCAAGTGCAACGCTGAGCTGCTCCGTGATGGCACGAAGCGTTGCTTTCACTGTTGCCTTAGCTGGAACAGCGGCGATTGCATTGATGCCCGGCTTTCCATGCGATGCGACAGGTGGTGGATGGCCCTTCAGCAGTGGACGAAGAGGGTGCCCCCAAGGCCAACAGCTTGACTTGAGCCTTAGCCCTTCTCACAGTGCTCTCGCATCCTGCAGGCACTCGACCACTCGCAACAGCGCAAAATCTCTGGTTTACAACCCTATCCAGAAATAAGTACGTATTTTATCACTCAAGGCCAACAAACTTGTTCAGAAACGGTTGCTAGCTTTGGCTTCCGCCTTGTGCTTTCTTTTCACAGGAAAGTTGGTTGACTCACCCAATTGGGTCGCAAGTAGTCAGCGAGTGCGTCCATCGCCGAAAGAAGATCCAGCCCGAGAGTACCAGACTGGTATGGTATCTATGTGGTTCATTGAGAATCGACCGTTTGAAACCCTGAATGTCAGTTGCAAAACAGCACACCTCGGCAAGAAAGGCGCCACCATCACCGGAAGCGGCTTCGGACGGGGCAGGTGCCAAGAGTGTGCCAAGTCATGCCATGCGTGAATGTTCTCATCCGGGTGCGCACGCGGGCTTTGCCAGGGCCTGGAAGCAGCGCTTCCCGCCAGAGAGGCCCGGGGAGCCAACTGAGCCAAGCGAAAGTTTACGCAGAGCTGCAGACTTCTGAAGTGTCTGCAGTGCTGCAGTGTCTTCCGTCGACTTTCCACCCCTCGCGAGGTCGTCTGGGTCCTGAGGCTGGGGCACTTCGGAGTGGAAGAGTCGAAGTGCTGATGAGGATCTTTTAGCTTGTCAGCTGTGCAGCCTGCCGTTGCCTGCCGTTTTGGAAACCGAAAGGCTGAGCGGGACATGTCGTGGCCTCTGCTGAAAGTCTTGGGCAGTCTTCGTTATGGGTTGCTCGGGCAATCTGGAAGAGCTTTGAGCTCCAGGCCCACCTTGGCGGCACTCCGGCAGCGCCTCTATCCCAAGTGGGGACCTCGCTGAGAATCCCTGAGCCCTGGATGTGCTGCAAAAGCCGTGCTCCACGGCTCTCTCAGGCGCTCCCGTGCTCCGCAGGCGCCACGGAAGTCCATCTCAAAGGGTTTTTCCTTCTCAGAGAGAGCTTTGGAACGAACTGGAGCTCAGGAGGGCCCGGCGGCCCCCGAGGGGAATCCCAGCGAGAAGCTGGAGAGGACAAAGAAGCCTGCATGGCCTGCATTGCACCAACCGCACCAACCGCCGACCGATCCGCATTCAGGACGGCCCATCCCCCCTCAGGACCGCGCGCCCAACGCCGCGGCCCAGCATGGGTCGCTCGGCCCCACGGCGTGAGCGAGAAGAGCGTGAGGAGTTGGCAGCCCAGCTGGACATAGGCACGTACCTACCACCTACGATGTCCTACATGCATGGTTCACATGGAGTACATGCACACATGGGATGCCTTGCCAGATGTTGAATGCCCCGGCTTTCTGAACGGTTTCGCATGCCACTGGTTGCCCAAATGGCACGAAAAGGCGTTAGTCTTCAACTCCATAAGACCTGAAGACTTCCTTCATAGCAGATCACCAGACACCAAAGCAATGAAAGCAATGGCCCTCCGAGTCCCAAGGCCTGGCGAGAAGTCTGAGAAACCCAGAGGCGTCGAGGGGCGGGGTGTTGGATGGAACCCCTTGTTTTTCTCCAAGCGGCGGGCCCAGGCCGCGAGGACCCTCGTCTCATAGCCCCCTGCCCAGGACAAGCGGAGGATCGGCAACAACCTTACCCAGAGACTCCAAAATCTCTNGGGGGCTGTGTTCTCTTTTGCCTGTTCTTGATTGCTAGATCTCCACCGTAACATCTGCTCGGGACTTGCAGGCCCCTCTGCCCCTCAAGCAGATCCCTGGACGGCGAGAAGCCACTCCAAACTGCCCCTACCGGCGACACGACTACGACTTCTGCTGCTGCTGCTGCTGCATCCTCTTCTGCTCTGACTTGTGCTAGCAGTAGCCACCTAGGAGCGTTTTTGTCAGCAGGGTTCAGGATTCAAGAAGTGCGATTGAGTCATGCCCACGTTATGGTTCAAGGGAGGGTCTTTCAAGCTGAGACCCAGCTGCAGGTGCAGCTTATGGAGGCTTCAATATATTCGTTGCCGGCCGGTGCGGGCACCCACGTGCTATTCAACGTGCCCGCACCAGGAGAGATCCCTTGGCCCAACAAGATCGCGCCTCCTCCATCTGCTCCCACTTCCTCCGACGACGAGGTTCAGGAAGACCTCGATGTTTGGCTTGGCCCGAGCTCCACCCTGCCAGGGAAGTTGTCCGGCCGGGAAAAGAGGCTGAAGATTTCTCTCGAGAACATCAGCTCATCTGCCAGCCACTACAGCTCGCGGCATTGTGTACGACTCAGTGACTATCTTCGGTTACAGCTGAGTCCGGCCGCAGAAAAGGAAGGAGCAGCAATCCGTCCTCAGCTTTCATTTGGAAGCGCACTCCATGTCGGCGATGGTGTCAACGCCTTGTGCAGGGTCTGCAGTGGCTTGCTTGCAGGCATCGTTTGTGCAAGATTCTGGTTTCTGCATCTCTTGTCATACCGAGGTTTCCACAAGCCCCCACTCCGCCTATGCTCGAAGGGCGCACTTTGCGACTACTGCCACCTGCATGATGGACGGCGCAACAGGCGCCGCCGGAGTGGACGGGAACCTGGCTCTGCAAGAAGC
This sequence comes from Symbiodinium sp. clade A Y106, assembly GCA_003297005.1. Classification (NCBI taxonomy): domain Eukaryota; class Dinophyceae; order Suessiales; family Symbiodiniaceae; genus Symbiodinium; species Symbiodinium sp. clade A. The sequence goes on along the minus strand of BGNK01000481.1, from coordinate 127,120 downwards.
TAGTCAAAGAGATTTTGCAGCATAGGTCCCTCAACTACATCGTGACGTAGAGAACCCTCAACCAAAAGAGAGTGCAAACTGTTTGGTGTGGCCTGAAATCGAACGCCTCGAGACAGCGATAACTGTATGACAAACAGCCTGAAAGGACCGGTCTGGAAGAATGACATGGGAAGACACTGAGATCCAGGTTCTTGAAGGAATCCGTTTGTGATGGTTACGTGCAATGCAGCGGGCACAATGAGACGTCCTCCGTGCTGCGCTGCAGCTGCCCCATTGAGATTTAAAAGGAATGTCGCAGCCATCGACATCGCCTGTCACACAGAACGTTTTAGTTGGACCGCCAGTTCGCCCGAGCCCAGGCTCAAGGGCCGTTGGCATTGGCCAAATTTGAGGCAATTCTCGTTGCATATTCCTTATCTATGGGACAAGTCATCTTGACTATATATATATCTCACTCAATCTCCAAAGGTTGATGTGGAGTTGAAGTGCAGCACGCGTGATATAGGAGCCTGTCTGTCTTCGAGTTGATTGAACGGGCTCCGCGCAGTGCCAGTTGTTTCACGGATGTTGCTTTTCGGGTACAAGCCTGTGGCACGTATCAGGGGATCCTGTCAACGGGGTCCGTACAGTTCCAGATCTTTCCCGTCTGTGCCGCCTGCATACATGGACATGGACTGTGGAAAAGCGTCTTTCGCGCACAAAGCAACGAAAATCGAGCGAGTCCCTCACATGGACACGAGGAGCCTCACACTGGCGGCGATAGGCCATAGTGTCAACATACTTCCGGCTGAATATAGCCGATGCCCCGTGCCCGTCTCTCTGTGCTGGCTTGCATCTGGTTTTAAGCATCGGGTGGTCGATCAGGACGATAAGTCAGGTGCTAGAGCAGACTGACCTTCCCTCCAGTCATGTGCAGTGGACCCAACAATAAGCACCAGCACCTCTTTGCTCTGCCACAGATCAGCGGACACCACCGCGACGAATGACGTGAGCCCAGGCTTGGTGAAGGAAACTGGCCTGATCGGACTCGGGTAGAAGCTTGCGGCAGCGTAGTTCACGACTGCAAGTGCCGTCCGTGCACGCAGACCCGATCTGTTCCAAAGTGTCAGAGGTTAGCGTCGTGGCGTCGTGCTCTGCAGGCCATGGGGCCTCATGGAGCTAAAGCCGGCCTACGCTGGACTACGGTAATCAAACAAGAGATCAGGCCCAATGCAAAGCAGGACCAAGCAACACCAAGCAACAATGACGCATGATGCGTGCACCGGCGTTAAGATTTCTCGGTCTTGATCTTGAAGTACACTTGCTTTACAAGTTTCAAGTTTCAAAGCGTGAAGTGTATACGTTCACTTCGCAGACCAGCGGGCTCAGAGGTAGCTCGCAGCCTCTTTTCGATAGCGAACCCCTCCTGTCCGAACGAGGCGCAGCTGAGAAGCTTGCTGCATGGTGCAATGGTGCAGTGCGGTGCAATGTGCTAGTAACTGCTAAGGCTTTAAGCTGAAGAAACTTGGGCTCTGCGAGGCTCCGTGTACATATCTCTCGGATCCATGGTGCCCCCAAGCTGAGCGAGCGCTGAGCTTCGGCCTCAGCTGTGGCCTGAGCTTCCTCGCTTTCTCTGCATGGACCGCATCCCAGGCAGGAGAACCTCCACCTGCTTTACAGTCTTCACGGTTTCTGGCGTCATGAACGTCAAGCCTGGAGTGGCTGCGGTTTTGCTGTCGGGCCCCAAGATGCTGATCCATTAGACAGTTGTCGGGAGTCGCTGGGAGCTGTCAGCGTTCTCCGAAACCCCGATTCAAGTGGTCCAAGCATGGCACAGGTTCGAGCACCGCCAAATCAAACACCAAACATGATTCGAGCACGCGTGATGCTGGCTGGGGATTTCGGCGCGGGGCCACCTAGGTCCCCCCCCCGTCCCCTAACGCTTGTCTACTCTTGCGGTTTTGGGTTTCCTCGCAGCCACCTTCTCCTTTTGGGTTTCGGGTTTGGCAGTTGAGTTGCCCACTCTCCACGTTCTGTTCGAGTTTCACTTCCGCACGCGAATCCGCCACGCTCGTGCGCGAGGGTCAGTGTGCGAAATGCTGGTGCTCGAATCTGGCAACTTAAGTGCTGGTGCACGAATCGGTTCATAGCCACGCACGAACACCCAGTCTTTCCAGTGCCGTCTTCCATGATGCTGGTCTGGCTGCCCCAGGACACAAGCAATTGGAGCCATCGGCAACATGGCGCCGTCCCTAACCCTCTGCGAAGCCGCTCTGAGCTGTCTCTGCTCTGTCTGGAGAGCCCGCTTCGACCTGACAGGCAGTGCTGCCGGTGTTGCCCTTCTTCGCGGGGGTCCCAGCTGCCCCTCCTCTGTGAGGATCCTGATTTGAATGCTCATTTCCATGGCTTTTGTGCTTCGACGTCCCCGGGGGTTCACTCTAACCAGGCCGTGCAGCAGCTGGGTGCATCAGCTTTGGAGGCTCTGGCGCTTGGGGTCTGCGGTTCGAGGAGAGAGCGCGCTGCCGGTGCTTTCTGCCGACACACAGGCTTCCAGCACAAAGCTGCAACTACGTTCGCCATGCGGATTCCCCGTAAACCAAAGCTCCCAAGCCGCGCAAGACCAGATCGGAAAAACTGAAAGGTGGCGCTTCTGGCCTCGTGTTTCAACTTCACGTGGCTTCTCAGCATTCTGGAATTCCTTGAGGTGTGCGTCGCACCCCACGTCGCCTTGAAGACGTGCTGCATCAACGGCTCGCCCATCCTTCTGCATCCCCAGCGGACTGCAACCCCGCGACACAGTACTAAAACCGTACGCTTCGTGGCCCCTTGCTGTCCTTAATGGTAGATACGGGTCCGGTTGCGCACACTGCAAACAGCATAGCAAGTATTCGTAGCTGTGAAGATAGATCCAGGCAGATGGTCTTCGCCCCCTGCGTCGGTGCGATTTCGGACCATTTCGGGCGGAAGTATGCGAGCCCGGCAGTTCTTGCCGCATGGGGCTCTGCCCTAGGCTTCGAGCTTTGGTGATGTGATCACTTGATTGGCTTGCTGGCTCTTCTATAAGCCCAGAAACTTGAAAAGGTGATCCGCAAATGAACTTGTAGCGAAGGTTTCGAGGGCTATGGTGGCACGCGTGCATCATGTTTGTATTGCGAATCTCACGTTATCGCTTGTTCGGCCGAGATTTAGCTTCATGCAGAACACGTCTTAATCGCGTTGCATCTGCCCAGCGGATCGTTTGCTGTCCATACCGGCTTTTTCCAAAAAATTCGTTTGAACCCAGCTGACAGGTGTTGCCCGAATCTGTTCGCTTATGCTTCGCAGATGCATCTACTCGTCAGATCCTGTGGTCGTGCCAGGTGATGCTCGGGGGCCTCTTGCTGCAGGCCCGGATCCCTCCGTGAACGCGGGAAAGTCGACGAAGCCTAGGCCTACGCAGGCCTACGCTGGGCGGATTTTATTGCGGCCAGGCCTTGTCGAACTCTTTTCAAGCAGAGGCCGACTCTCCTGCCGCCTGGATCTCAGCCGGGAGCTACCTGCACGTGCAGACCTCTCCCAAGCTTATACCCGTAAGATCCAACTTATCCAAGACGTCTTTAATGCTCGTTGCATGCACCCTAGAGACTTGCATGGAGGCTTCTGCAGCAGACGTAGGTTGACCAAGTAGATTCGCACGAAGTTCGTTTCGTGAGGCCTTGCTGCTGGCTCGGGTGCGCCCGTGCCGGAGTGTTTTGCACGTGACGAAACCGTGGCTTTCATTGCGCCTTCCTTTGCCTCAGGGCTTCGTGGGCTTGGCGACGAGCACCGGTCCGGTCGAGATGGCCGGAGGGACGGGGCATTCGACATTCAGCCCATGGTCCGTGGCCCGTTCTTGGAGAGGCTTACATCATGGACTACACGCGCGACGAGCAGCAGTGGCGAGCCCAGTTGTTGTCTTCAAGGTTCACTGAGAAGAGACACTGTTCCACCTGTCTTGCACTTCCCACAGCTCGGCGTACGATGCCCAGGCTTAGTTACATCCTGGCCTTGCAGAGAGTGGTTTGCAACGGCGGCGCCGCTTGCTTGAACGGTCGTGCCCAGCGCCAACCCTTTTGCACTTCCTGAGCCCCAATAACACGTCTGCGTGAGTCTGCACGGCTGTGCAATGCGGATGCCCGAGTCAGGCTGCCCCGGGATGTATAGAGCCCGATTCAGCTCTAAACATCGTACTTGCGAGGAGTGCAGGACAGGTTCTCCCTCAAAGAGAAAAGCAGTGCATGGCGCAGTTTGCAAGCGGTGCCAAAGACCTCCGAGGCGCTCCTGGGCCCCGTGCTCGCACACAGCTTCCAGGGTCCGGGAGCCCAGTGCCAGCAGCCGCCGCCGCGAGGGTGCACCGCAAGCGCTTTCTCCGCCGAGGCTATGGCTTTCCGGCCTTCTGCCGAGGCTTCGCCTGCCTGGGTCTCAGATCGAGTCGGGCTTGGGCTTTGGTACTCCTCTGCTTTGCCTTTTTGCTTTTGCCTTTAAAGCACTAAGAGAGCATACTGAGTCCGAGGCATCAACTTGCTTTGCCTCTTTTTGGGATCCCTGCTGTGGGAGAACTACTCGCAGCCAGGAGCTTAGAAGCCATCTTCGACGATCTTCGAGATATAAACGCCTTGTTGCTTCGCCGCCCTTTCGCTTTGGCCAGAGGTCCCTCCCTGACGAGGCACCGAAGCGCACAGCTTGCCGCATTGCCGTCGGCTGGGGGGGGGGGGGCAACTTGCGGGACGCGGGACAGGCATGTGGATCCACTCCGCTGAGCATTCAGCGCTCCAGGCAGAGCTGTGAGCTGGGCCAGGAGGGGAAGAACCACAAAGAAGGGTTTCAAGCCTCCGCAACAGGGTGTAGACCGGAGGTCACCGCGGCACAGGAACAAAGGTGGCATGTAAGTTGTCAGTGCATGCTTCGTGGCCGAACATGACCGAAGGCTTTCTTGTTGATGTTGTGCGAATGACGGGCACCCGGTTGAAAAGGCATATACAATAGCGTTGTGACCTGAGACTTTTGCAACTTCGGAGCGCTGCCAATGTGCACCTTGTGCAGGTCAGACCTCTCCAAAAGTGGACAAGGCCAGAGCAGTGCGTGACCTTCGGACTTTTGTCGAATTGAGAGACTGTAGTTCAATAGAAGTGGTGGTGATGGCATGCATAGCATACGGTCCATGCTGCAAATTCTGCAACTGCTTTCTCGGGGTGGGGGCAGCCACTTGGCGCTGCTGTCCAGTTCTGTAAGAATACCAACTTTGGAAACAAATTTGAATTGACTCTTGTTGAAGAAGGGGATTTGTCTTTAAGCCTGGCTAGGTGGAGTGTTCGATCTGCCTCATGCCTTGTGAGCGTCCCTCCGCTTTCTTCAGCCAGGTCGCATTCCAGGGGAGCACTACCTTGCTGTGCCTCGACTGGGCACTCGTGAGACTACGTAGTCGTCACAGCATGCAGATCGACGCTACTTGTAGACTTGTAGGCTGAAGCTGCCACCTTAGCACTGGACTGCGGCTGGGTTTTGTGGAGTTCACTCCTGACCTCCCAAAGCCACTTCTGCCATGTGCCCTAGGAGCGGTCCAGTATGTGGCTGTCCTCAGGTTACGGGTTTGTCAAGCGGTTTTCGCTTTGCCTAGGGAAGCGTTTCAATCGGATGACTTCGCTATGCTTCTTTGCTTGCATGGCACTGCAAAACGACGGAAGGGTTTGGAAGCCGTTCAGAACTGCTCCAGGATAACCTGACTGGTTCTGTTTCAGAGGGGCTGTGTCCCGTGGCCGGTTGACGGTCCTTTGCGAAGACACGCAACTATCGAAGATTAGCCCCATGACAAGGCATCCATACGTCTCTACAGCCCTATACGTCCATCTTATGCAACTGCTACTCACTGTATGAGGCGAACCTATCGGCAAAGGGTTGGACCCCTTGACTTGAACTGGACGGCTCCCTCCCGGGAAGTAATTAGAGAATTGAGGAACATGGAGCCCACTGTCAAATTACGTGCAGTGAATACGAACAAGCCTGTTTTTTGGAAGGAAGCTTCTAGGCTTTTTCAAACCTGAACTCTGAGGTGCTGTTCCATGGGGGTGTTTGCTACCTGCTTGGGGTGCCCCGGCTGCAACCCTGCTCGTTTCGCCTAGCTTCGGAAGCGTCCACTGCAGCATCGAAGTAATCCGGGGCTCCTGGGGCTTCCTTATCGGATGAAATGGCTGGGCTTCAATGCATACTCTAAATCATCTCAGCCTTTATTTGTACTTGATGGGCATTGAGCAATTGCCTGCTTGTAAGATCTTGGGATTCGACCAGTGGGCCGCACGTCTCGTTTGCCATGACTTGAGTAGGCCTCAGGAGAATGTCGATCCTGCCCGTAGAAATTGCTTGATCTTGGTCCAGAAGTCATAGCTCGGGTTAGCTGTGAGCCTGTCAGGCATCCTTCGGCTTCAGCTTTGCCTTGGGTGTCAGCTCCAGCCTCAGGACGCAGGAGATTGAGAAATTGGGCCGTTGCACACCTTCTTTGCATCTCTCCTCCGGCACACGTCACACGTGCCCGAACGTCTTTCGCATGGCACTGGACCAGTTGTAGTTCTGTAGCTCCGGAATTTCTTGTAGATCTCTTTGAAGCCTGGCGCAGCTTGCACCAGACTCTTCTTGAATCAGTGCCTGCTGAGGTGAGGGCCCCGAACCGCTGTTTTTGAAGGTTCGGATGTGGGAAGTTGCGGGAAGGGGAGCAGTGACTCTCATCCGAAGCGGGTTTCAGGTGACCTCGGAATTTGTTTCTACACAGGGAAAGCTCAAGCCGTCTCTCATTGGCCAGGAGCGCTACTTCTTTGGACAGACCGAGTTTGGTTGGTTCTTCATGGCCTTGGTGCTCAGAGCTTCTACTCCGAACCGGCGTGTCCCACTGCGGTCCCTGCCTGCCCTGTCCTGAGCACGAGGTGTCGAACGCCTCGACCTTGATGTGGTCTCCGGTGATCCCCATGTCGTCGGCTCAGACTGAAAGCTGAAGCCACTGACACGCTGCTCTATCCGCAGGGTAATCTCTCACCCGAGCAGCGGAACAGATGACTGAGCCACAAGCGCGGCACAGTCATTCAGCAAAAGGCTTACAGCCAAAGAACTGAAGAAGGACGTTGCAGCAAGGTTAAAGGACAGGCAGCCACTGACACAGACAGCCAAGGGAAAGCGGAATGGAACAAGAGAAAAGCACTACAGTACTAGGCTGCAGTAGCTTTTGCTGCTCCGCTCCGATGCTCTTTGCTCGGAGCCAACTCTGCCCGGAACGCCCGGGGACGCCTCGGCAAAAGTCTGCGAACACTTCCGGAACTCCACGCTCCCAAGCCCCGGAGCATGCTGACAGGTTTATTTCCTATGTTGGAGCGCGAATAGCGTGCGCCTGTGGCTGCTTGGGTTCTGCCAGTGCCGGCGTCCCAGGAGACCATGTGGCGCCCCACAAACTAGTTGATGTTTCTCGAGGTAGGCCCACAGGCTCGCAGCAGTTTTCGAATGGCTAGTGGATGCTCGTGGGTGCCTAGAAATGGGATCTGCTTGGCAGCTTTGGCCCTCGCTCTCAAGGCCTTACTCTTCTTGATCGCGCTGAAGGGGTGCAAGTGGGTGCCATACATCTATGCAGGCTGCTGAGACGCTGAGAGTCAGAGTGGGGGGGTCCTTTCAGCTGAAGTTGAGACGCTGAGGAGAGCCCAAAAGGCGCAGCTAGGCCTAGGCCCTGAATTTACGGAGCCTTGGGCTCCGTCACGACAAGTGCACCAGCAGAAGAGCAGAGCAGAGCAGAGCAGCGGCCTTTTTGAAGCTCCACAAAAAGGAAGCTTGCTGGGTGATTCTTTTTTGCATCGATAGACCGTCGATGACGTGCTTCTGCATCCTGAAGTCTTCGGCCCACCCGTCTCCGAGGTTGCAGCGACGGTGGGCCTTTTTTCAACGATGGTTGGGCTCGGCTTTATGGGTGCCGGTCCCAAGTTTCAAGTACCGAGTCACATGCCATCGCAGCGCTTCCTTCTGAAAGCCCTGGACCCTCTCGGCTGGGAGCACCATCGTTGCTGTCACAGACGGGCATGACCACACGGCGACACTGCAGTCCTTTCTCTCCCTGCCCGCCCGTCTCAAAGGTTCAAGCTGAAGCATCCCCGAAAGGCTGAGGCAAAGGTTACCGTCGCTTCTTGGCCTGAGCCCGCCTCTCCGACAGCCCAGCAGCCCAGCCTACGCTCAGCCTCGTAACCTCGTATCCCAGAACCAACGAAAGCAGAAGATAACGTAGCGCCCCAGCATGATCCGACTTTGCTTCGGCCTTCTTCTGACGCCTGCCTACGCTGCCTTCTGCCCGAAGGGCCGCATGGCAAAGGAACGTAGATCCTCAGTTCATGTGTGCTGTTCTTATCACACTACTCTCAGGGGGTTGAAGCTTTTACAAGCACAGTTGCATCTGGAAAGCTGGTCTGTTCAAAGAACCACGTTTTATTTGAAGGTTGCGCTGCGGCAAGACTGCTGCAAAAACGTCGGCTGACGAAACCATGGCCTGTTCAGCTATTCAGAGAGAGAGCGAATCACCGACTCCAACATATAAAGACCTGGAAGACCGGAGAGAAGGAAGCGGAATACAATCGCTGGACGAAACGTGCCAGGCTTCGGCCTCGGATCTTTTCCAAAGGTGTCTCGGCTACGCACTCTCTCTTCAAGCCTCTATATTCTATCTAGGATGAGTAGTGACACAGTGCAACCGTCGGTGTTTATAGCTCTGTCAAGCTTTGAGCGTCTTCTTTCTGAGTCGAAAGTTGCGATGGATTGGGGTGGGCTTCAGCTTCAGTTACCTCAAGGGGCTTCCTGTTACGTCCTGGACCTACCAGCATGGCAACCGTGCTACTTGCCCAGAAGTAGATATGACTTACAGGATGACAGTGGCATGACGTCATGATGTCCATGTTCCGAGGAATACAAGATCCCCGCCTGGCCAAACGACCTGTCCTGGGAAGAGAGCGCGCAGCTCCGAACCATTGCGCCTCTTGGTTGCAGCTCGACCTCGACCTCAGCTGCTTCCGCAGGTGTAGTGACACATGCTAAGACCATGTCATGATGTCGCTGTCATGTTCGTCGGGGTGGTTGTATTCGTGGCTCTTCTTCTGTCTGCTGTTTGGGCTGCAGCGGGCAGTGAGTGCTTCTCTTCACCGAACAGACAAGTTGGTAGCCCCGGGTGGCAGTGGCTGCGTGTCACCTGAGAATATAAGAGGCGGTGAGCGGAATTGCAAGTTTTCACGCACGGACAAGAGTCGGAAACCCATGCTGGGATGGAAAATGGTTTCCGGGACTAAACTACTAGTACAAAAACGGGCTGGAACCAATCCTGCCAACACCTGCGATCTCAAGGCTTGATGGCTTCAAGCGCGAGAGCCTTAACGAGGACGGGAAGCTGGGTGCTAACGTTGGCTTGACCTTTTCAACACGACTCCGCGCATCTTCCACAGAACCTGAACTTTCATGCAAGTTCCTGCTGTTGCTGTTGCTCCGGTGACACTGCTGTGTGATATTCTTGAAAGTATCTTCGTTTCCCGGCGCCCCTCGATTGTGCGACGCATGTGACGCTTGACCAGACTTCAACCTCCGCACTTTGTCAGGAGTATCTGGAAGGTCCGAATGCCGAGTTCCAGATGTATCTGGATCCGCAAGTTTGGGTTTCAGGATGCTGCAGCAGGACGAAGGACAGAGCATTTCCGATGCCGGGCGCTTCGGGCGTTCGGCGAGCCACAGGAGAAGCATCCTTCTATCAAAGACGAACAATGCTTCAGCAATCCATGCCAATCAAACAGAACAGGAAGTAGTTGCAAGTACTTGTGCGCAAGGTGTCTGATGGTGATTGTCTTAACTCTTCAGACGGTGCGTCATTCGATCATCTCTTCCACACTTCCTTGGGGCTGAGACCGGCTTTCCACTGAGCTGGTGGCATGCCAGATATGAAAACACTCATGGCTGCAAGGCAGGGTCGTGAGACATACTGGTGCCTGGGCTGAATTGGTGTAGGACGGTCTGGATTCAGGACGTCCTCGTGGCCTGTAGAAGCATGTGGCAGTAACTGCTGCGAGCATTAGCGAGATTGGAATATGGGAGCTTTGTTTCTGATCTTGTGTGTGCACTGGTGTTGTACATGTGCGTCTTGTGCGCGAGCATGCTTGCATGTCTAGCACGGGTTTGCATTCGTCAGAGTTTCTCAAAGATTGAATCTGCTCTTTGACGGACGGGTCAAGTGCCCGGTTCAACATCCGCATGTGGAAATGCTCGGCTGCTCGCTCAAGCACGCTTCGAAGGCAAGCATCGGGCCAGTACTTCATGTACTACTGCCAGCGCTTTCGAAAGTGTCTTGGCCGAGTGATTGACATTCCAGCTAGAGACTCGAGGCGTAAGGTTGCGCCCCCACTTGCATGTCTCTGTTGTAATTAAATGTTGTGGAATCTACAGTTGTGAAGCACGTCGTTGCTTTAGGCTCAGAATCAGCAACCAGCTTCACGAGATACCATGCCGCTGTACAGCGTTGATGGAGGATAAACCCTCGTCTATGGACGAGATCTTTGTCCCTGCACCGCAGGATGTGCCATTTCCCAGGTTCGTGAAACCGCCACTTCCTGCCTGTACTCGGCAGATCTCGCCGTCGCAGCTCATCGGCCGATTCGTGGTCGGAACCCGGACTTTGCCGGGAAGACTCGGGGGGCTGAAGATGTCCAGAGACAACGTCGATTCGATAGCCATCTGCGATACTGTAGCACCAGTCTTCGACTCAGCGATTACCTTCGGCTGACCAAACGTCCTGGACCTGAGCTGTCCTTCGGCAGCGCTCTTCACGTTGGCGATGGCGTGAACGCTATGTGCATGGTCTGCAGTTCCCCTACTGCAAACTGAGCATGTGCTCTTTGAAGCTTCTCTCCGGTTCTGGGGTCTTGTTGAATATGGTGCTTGAGGTCATCACAAGCCTCCCTTGAAGACCTGCAAGAGAGGGGCCTTGTGTGATTTCTGTCACTTGCACGACGGGCGCCGCAACCGACGCCGACGCAACGTGCAGGAGCCTTGGGCCTTTCAAAGGCTTCAGGCTTTCTGCAAGCTGTGCGAGAGCAGTTTTTTCGAACCTTTTGTGCAGGACCGATCTGGTCGGATGACCTGGGATGACACCGAAATACCAGTCCTTCAGGGCATCCACCTGTAAGCACTAAGCACCTTCCGCGCAGAATGTAATGCCGGGTGAATGCCAGGAGAGCATGCAACGCAACAGAACACATGCACTGTACAGATCTGTACAGTGCAGTTGGCACGGTTCCGGAGAGGGCCGTGTGCATGCGCATGTTTGCCGTTTGAGGGATTTCTTTCACGGCAGCATGTCGCAGGAGCTCGGGGGGATATGCGATTGGCATGTGTTTGCTGCAACAGCAAGCAAATACAGCCGCACCTTCCTGAAGAGATCGCGATTGCGGGAGCAGGATCCTCGTGCCAGCCGATTTCCTACTACAAGCATGCCTGCCGTGTGAGGAATCACTTCCACGAGCGGCACGACGCAAAAGCTGGGGGTTGGGGTCGTTTACGCTTTACGTTTCTGAAGCTAGATCGGGTTTGGTTTGCTCGAAAGGAAAATACGGCCACAACTCCCAGCAGAGAGTAGCGGGGGTTAGGATCCCTGCGCTGGCCGAATCATTCTCGACAGCATGCATGCCTGCCGTGTGAGGCATACCTCCACGAGCGGCATTATGCAACATTTTCAGTCTCGCGATAAAGAGCTGTTCGTGCTTTGCAGATCTTCCTGCTCTTTGGCAGAGTGCGCTCCTTCATATGCGAAGGTGGCGAATAGCCGAGATCAGTGCCTTCAGCTGCTGGGTAGCAGTTTCTGGCCGCATGCTGTGAGGAAGCCCATGACCTTCCCCTTTCGAGCCTTGGTCATAGTCTGTGATTCGCTTCACCTCCAGCCTCCTCAAATCGGCCTACCCGATCAGAATGCTCTTACCTGAACAGGGAGCGTATCTATGTTGAGGTCAGAACATGGCCGGCGAATGCTACGCATTCGTGTCAGATGCCCATCCCAACCGGGACATCCAGAACGTTTCGCTGCTGAAAGGACCTGGTTTTACCGCCTCCATCGCAGATTCGCATCACCACCTGCAAATGTTTGAAGCATAGATGTTACGTACATCGTGATTGGAGGGTTCATCGAAGTGGAGAACGGCCAGTGGGTCAACCGGGAGGACTGCACTGCATTTCTCCACTCTCTTTTTCTCTCTCTTTCTCTCTCTCTCTCTCTCTCTTCCTCTATCTCTTCCTCAGCTCTTCAGAGATCGGGAGGAATCAGAGCCCAAGCCCGGGAAGAGCCACGGCATGTCAGGACGCCGGCGTGTCGAAACTCGGCCGCCTGGGCGATCAGCTCGACGCTGAGGAGGCCCAGGCCCGGGGGGGTGCCCGCGGCCTCTCGCTGTAAGCTGTCAGGTACAGTTTTCCAGTTTTGGGTGCCAGGCTTCAAGGGCATTCGTCACCTAAGAACGGCAGCGATTGGGACCCTGAGACCCTCCTTGAAGCGGATCCGCCCTGGCTTCCAGCCGCTTCACCAAAACAGACTCGACGACAGAAGCAAGTCCCTTCAAGGTTCTGCTGTTGCAATCTGTGAGTTGCCGCCTCGCATTTTCCACAGGCAGAGGAGGCTTGCGATGCGACGCTGGAGCAGTCCGAGGACAGCCATTGAACCGTACTGAAACATCCCGTGCGATGGGTTTTGCGACTTCGGAATGCGGCCGACCGAACAGGAGAGTCTTGCTTTGCGGATGCACCGCACTGCGTCACGAGAGTTTCACCACGGTCCGTGCTACAAACAGGACGGCGAGACCTCGAAATGCCCTGTGATGCCAGTGGTCCATGCCTCGGTGGTCTGAGCACGCTCCTTACCAAAGCGAAGTATGTACATCGCGAGGGCGAGGGTGTAGCCTTGCCAGCCAAGGTGCGCAAAGCCAGGGACAAGGTGGTTCAGGCTCTGTCTTTTGTGGGGGTCTTTGTCGCCCTATGCACATGCCCACTACTGTACATACCTACTAGGAAAATCATAGCGACTACGAGACAAAAGAGGCATTGCTCGTAAAGCTTTTTCTTGCGTTTCAAAGAGCTTGGCATCGCATGGTCTGGGTCTAAGTGCCGTCACCAAGTGCAACCTTCCAAAAGCATTGCATGCGGCTCCTGTTTGCACACGAGATACTGTGTTTGTTGGGCATCATCCTAGTCTGTGAAATCGTCGTAGGATCAGCAGGTATCAGGCAGTGTCGCATATGGGAGACCCCGCGATCACCCCTCAGGCAGCAAAAGAAGCTGGAAAGTGGGCCAGGCAGACGCTTTGGCAAGTCCTGTTCAGAAGGGGTCAAATGTCCCGCGTATCTTCATGGGACACAACACCTTCAGCCTCGGTTCGTGAACGTTGAGGGAATCGGTGGGTTCTAGGAAGGAGTCGAACTCCTCTAGGTTCAGGGTTTCCATGGGTTCGCAGGGTTTCGGCGCTGGAGGCGGCTTTTCCCCAACTACCTGGGAGCACCAGATGAGGAGGACCAGCCGCCAGCTGCAAGTGAAGTCCACCCCACGGACGGTAACGATAAGCGGCAAGATTGAATAAAGGGTGGAGATTCGGTGTGTATCTCTCGCAAGACCTTGTCCGTGAATTCTACCAATTACTAGGTCTTTTCTTCCGTTGTAGGCCACGGTGTGTTCGGTATTCAAACGATGGTACCATTGCGCTTGTCACATCTCCGCCCGCTGCTACTGTGGACAATGTACTTGCTGTGTGCGAGGACATAGCCCCCGAAAAGCAAAATCCGCTCTTTGCTGGAGATGTACCTGCAAAGGCGCGTCGTTCGGATGCGGGGCTTGGGAGTGCCGACAGCATTTGTAGGCTCTACTAGCGTTTCAGATTTGTCGTCTTCGAGTGTAGTCGGAGTATGGTCGGCATGGTATCGAAAAGACCACACCGAGACTGAGGCCGCAGGTGAGGTTGACAGAGATCCAGATGCGTTCGTGGAGGGTTCTTTTGTGGAAGCCTGCACGGTCGATTTTGCATCGGCTGTAGCTCCCCACCACGAAGGACACCCTGAACCCGTGTTCCAGTCTGTCAAAGAAGAAGTGTCCTACGTTGGGAAGTAGTCCACGAGGGAATGTCCCGTCAGAGCGCAGGGCGGCTGCAACTTGCAGACTTTGGACGGCTGCAACTTCAAGGACTGGCTGGGTCCCAGGCACAAAGGCAAAGCGCATCTCTAGAATCAATTATCTTTCAGCAACTTACGGCCGTTCCAGGGCAGGTTGCAAGTCAGAAACTGCGCTTGACAAATAAGGAGCAGTTCTTCATTGAGAAGCAGCGGAATGCTTCAGAAGATCAGCGAAAAAGTGCGCCGTGGCTATTTGGCAAGTTTTGCGTGCGCTTGGAACAGATGGAACGTGGAGAGTGTCGTGCCTTGCTGTTGTTCGAGATCCTACACCTTAATTAGCGCCGCCTGTCTCCGCCCGAGAAAGCTCGCTTTCTCCCGAGGAGCTGCAGCGTCTTGCCCGGATGTACCTCAGTGGCACTGGCCGGAAATTGAGCTCCATCTACACACACACACACACTCGAACACCGAGGCATCCCTGGTAGGCTGTTCTCATGAGTGATATCAACTCAGCAATGAGCTCAAGACTCAGCTGAGACATCAAAGAGAAAAACGTTGTGGGAGGTCCCTCAATAGGCTCGAATTTCCTTGCCGCAATTTAATAGGAAAGAAGCCGAGCAACACCTTGAACCTGATACCTGTGCTCCGACTCGGACTTGCACTCGAACTCACCAATGTACAGCGACGATGCGGATCCTGATCCTACCATCTTATCTTCCCGCAGGTACGTTTTTCACGAGAGGACGGTGGAATGAGTGCGCGGTCTTCGTTGGCCGCTGGCCCCCTGCTGAAAAACGAAAACTTGTTGAAAGGAAAACTTATTAGGTGTTACCCGTTGAAGTTTGGGGGCCCCCCACACACACAGTACAAGTTTTAAAATCAGCTAGCACTGGAGATGCTGGAGGCTTAAACTGTCTCACATGACCTGCAGACAGAGCGACAGAGAGCTTAGATTGACTTGATTAAGCACGGATACGTTCGTTCAGCTTCGGTCGAAGTAAAGCCTAGAACGGGCACGGAACAATGACTTTACTTGTGGCGCCCTCCTCACTCCCATCTGGCTTCCAATGTGGGTCTTCCAGAAAGCGCCAGGATGAAACCTTTCGGACAGCGGGCAAGACGCGAGACCTCCCTTGAACTCTACCCGTTTGCTTTGTACACATCGTTTGCAGTGGACATTGTGACATGGCTAGCCGCTAGCCTCTAGGATGTATAAGAGCCTTACAGGCTCATGGTCCAAGGATGCAGTAGAAGTCCGTAAACTTCAAGTTTTGCCGCAGGCAAGACGTTGTCATGAAGCCAGACCAGAAGGATTGGCTGATGTGACCTGGCCTTTCTAGGAAACGGGACTCTGCCTCGAGAGAAGTCTGCTTTGCCAAGGACCCGGGTTCGAATTCTACAAGAGCTCACGGCCAAGGATGCCTAAGGCGAGCACTGGCCTTGTTCGAGAGTACAAGTGTTTCGAGCTTGCAACGAAGATTCGGATTGGTGTCCGTGTCTTGTGCAGTTGAGTTGATGACTCACATGCCTAGACAGGCTTCCGAAGCTGAGTTGCGTCTGGGCTCCGGCAGCGCCGCAATGGAACTCCTTGGCCTGTGAGTTGGGTTTTTACTTCGGAGAGTATACGGGCGCTAGGCTACGGGTTTCTAGAGTTGAACGGGAACGTTTGGGCATTCGGGGCAGGAAGGGCAGGTAGATTCCTTTGCATCGCACGCAGCTGCAGCCGGAGCAAAAAGGTGCAACTGTCGAGTGCCTAAACCTGTTCGAGAAGCTTGTATGTGGCGACGCTTGAAGCAGACTATCGACTGAAAGACGAAGGACTGCTAGTAATGGCACTGAACAATAGTCGAGCTGGGTGGCTGCTAGTACCACACGTTCGTAGCTAAGGCCTGCCGGTGCCTCGCGCCTGCGTAATGGAACTAATCTTGCAATGCTTCAAGCTCGCAGCGGAGTCCTCGACAAAACTCTAGTAGTATGATTGTGGTCTCGTCTTGTCGGTCCTGGTCAATTCCCACTGCTCAGGTCTCGTGAGCAAAAACTGCCCGCGACATCTTCTGGGAACAATGCTGGGCCTTCGCCTCGAAGATCCTGCCATGCCCGCATCGACCCTTTTGCGGCTGGAAGATATTGTGCCGTGCAACCGGGCATACGCAATTTAAAGGATGGAGTGCCCAGCTTTCTTCGGGCGTCGAATTTTAAAGGCACTCACTCCCTGAAATGCTTACCTTCGCGCCGAAGGTCTCAAAAATGCCTTGGACGGCATGGCGGGCACGGCTGCTCCAGCCGCTGTCTGGCTGCAAACAAGAGGGTCTCTTTTCCCTCAAGCGATCTTTTTGCTTGGAGGCTGCGTTTTCTCTCGTTCTCTCACGATAGTTTTGCATTAGACCCATCGCATTGCTCGATGTATTCAGCTTCGGTGGCCCGCTGTAGCAGGCAATTTTGCTGCCTCTCGCCACCAAAAAGGTATACGTTGTGCTATGGCTTTGGCTTTTGTTTGCAAGAACTTCCTGCCTCAAGCGTGAGGCCTCGAGTTTCCACATCTGGTTGGAAGGCTCGAGAAAGACCAAGACGCCGAATCGGTAAGTTCTGTGCCTGAGGTTGGCGGAATGCTGTACTACATCGGCAGGTGCAATGTGTCCGGGGATCTCTGGAGGTATGTTTCTCTTTTCACAGGCTCTTCAATGCTGGCCAGTTGTCATGGTGGTGCTGTTTGTCGTGTAGCAGTGGCGGGAGCAGCACTAGTTGTCATCGTCGTCGAAGTCGTTGTCATAGTCACAGAAGTCGTAGCAGTCGTCGTAGCAATCGCAGTAGTCGTGCAGTACAAGTAGTACTAGGACCTTCAACATCGCAACCATCTTGTGCCTTCAGCAGTCTTCTTTGTAGACTAAGCGTTTTTTTCGAGGCCGCTGCCTTACACTGTGGCAGCGGTCTTCGCCTTCGCCATGGCCGTCTTCTACATCTCCTTGCCCCCTTCTGCCTGGCCCCGACAGTGTGTTTTGGGCTTGGCGTGGTCTTGGCAGGACTTCGGGGCCCAGGCTGTTGAGGGCTGGGAAGTCTCCCCTGTCACCCTTGTGTCTGCATCGCCACAGCCGTAGAAGATACCGTTTTGCCGTCCAACTGGCAGACACTGGGTTTCCTTCCAAGAACTGCCTGTGCCAGCGCAGCGAGGTCAGCAAGCAGGATATGCCAGTGCCTCAGTAGTCATCAAACCTGAAAGCCTTCTGTTCCGGCCTTTAGTCAGGCTTGAAACTTGTCGAATTTTTTTCCCTTGCAGAGCCCACCGCAAGAGCCAGAGCTTCCCGTAGTTGACAGCCGAGCTGGGTGGCCGGCCGGCATACAGGCTTTGAATGTGACAGTAAAAGCTGCACCATCAGCCACACAGGTCACACTCTGCTTGGAGTTGGCGGTAGTGTTTTTTCATGGGTATCGTAAGCGCTCCCTGGAACGAACTGCAAGCATCGGCACAAGTATCCTGCTCATACTCTCCAACAGTCAATACGCCAGCATTTCCGTTAAGAAAATCCTGGTAGAACCTCGAAAGCTTGACGAAAAGTGACAATGAGGTCCGAGGAGCTAAAGCCGCTCATGACGCCCAAAGTCAAGGTGCCTGGGTGCCCGCATTTCTGGTCCGCTGCAGTTCTGACGAAGGCCTGCTAGGAGTTCCCGACGCCCATCATTCCCAACGGCCCGGGTCTGCGCATTGGCAGTAGAGGCTGCACTCCTAAGTTTGGCCGATGCTTGGGTTCCGACCCCCCATTCACTTTGACCTCGCAGAGGGTTCTTATCTGGTTCTCTGTTTAAGCAAGCTGCATGAGACCCGGCCGCTGGCTAAGCTGTCAACCGCACTTCCCTGCGAGGCTGAGACAGAAGAAGCGGAAGTGAAAGCTCCCCTGCGTCACGTGCAGTCGTCTGCCCTGCCGCTGTCGATGTATGCATGGGCCCTGGAGGGCTGCGCCTCTTTACTTGTTGCAAGCAACGTAGATGCCACGAACCTGCCGGGCAAACCGTGGGGTTGTGTCGGGAGCTAGTCGCAGCTTCTTTCACGAGATCGGTCATTCCGAACGACTAAAGGTACAAGAAACACATTCGTGAGATAAATGCAATCATCCATGCGTCCACACATTTGCTGTCAATGCGTGGCTTCTCGCATCTTGCATCCCCGAGGCAAGGCACTGTGCATGCAACCTTCAGTAGTCACCTTTGCAAGTGCGACATGCATTTCGATTCCTCGTTTCTTAACACTCATTCGTGTAATTTTAACCGCTTCGCGTCGTCCGCCTCGGCCCGGTGGTGCATTGTTTCGGAAAGCAGCAACCCGAAAGCCTACCAAGGCCCATAGGCCTGAAACCCGAAACTCTAAACCCCAAGCCTTAAAGCTTAAACCTTCAACCCGAAACCCTAAACCCTAAACCCGCAGCGTATAGGGAGAAAGCGCAGCCTCTGATGCAAGCGTGAAGCTCGCATGCCATGGCATGGGAGGGTCAGCAAGCAGTGCGAGAGGAGCAGGGTTCACCAACCGAAACGTTGACATTGTTGGAAGTTCGAAGGGGGGAGGAACGGGGGGGGCCCGGGGGGCCTGGGGCGAAGGAAGGGCGAGGGGCAAAGCGGAGCTTCTCCCTAAGTTCTTGGGGCTCATAGGTTCACACAGAGGAGGGGGGGCCACTGGGGAGGGATTAACAGCTGGGGAATAGAGGGAATCGATATAGGAACCTCTGACCGCTTTGGGCCGGGGCCGAGGCGAATTCCACGGTCTCCTGCTGTTTTTGTCCACACGGATACTTAGATCCTACGGCTGTTTCTTTGCACAGTCTTCAGAACATACGAACCGTGAGGCTTGGCAAAAGGTTCATTCTCTGAGTTGGGGGTCACCAAGGCCGGAAAGCACTATTCGTCACAGTGCCTCCTGAATCAGCTCAGGTGCGACCGACCGGAACAACGATTCTTCCAAACTTTCCACACATTTGAGTCTAGTGCCGGTTTCCCGTCGCCAGTGACGATCTTTGCCTGGAACGTAGCCGAGGGAGTCACCGCAGGATGACATACTACCGGGACGTCCGTGCGGTAGGAGCTCGTGCCATCAACCAGATCTCGCCTTCAGAGATTCGGTGCTTTGCTGGTCTTCCATGGTCTTGCTTGTTTGCGCATGTTTGGCAGTTTGGTCATGGACCCCGAGCTGCGGGAGCTTTACAACATAACGGTGGATCGGATTGAGAAGGCTGGGCCCCTCCAAAGTACATCTGCTGGAGAGCCGGCCGCATGCGAGTGATTTTGCAGTTGATTTCGGCGGGGCTGCATCTCAATTGCTTCCAGCACTTGGCAGCAACTCTGGAAGACTCCACCACTTCATCGTGTTGTCTTTCAGGAGAAGGGCACCGTCGAGGGCACCAGTGGCATTCGTTCAGTTGCCACAGTTTGCAGTGGGCTTTCCGCACCTGGGGCTGCATGGCAAATTTTGTATCCGAATGAAGTGTGGTTAGTGTGGTTAATGTTCGCTGCAGGAAGCCAAAAGAGGGAGTTGGGTTCAGGAGGGTACGTGCTAGTAGCTGCTTCAGCGGCATTCTTCCTTCCAGCCTGGTGCTTGTTTTTGAACTTTCTACAGTTCCGCCATGCGGCAAGCTTCAGTTCGCCCCCACCATTTGCCGAAATCTTCCCTGTTAGTCTAGCCACGCAAAGTGTTAATTCACCGATCACCTCCAGGCCCTCCCCCGATCCAGACCGCAATTCAAAGCACGGAAGGCAGTGATGGCAAAGCGTCGCTGAGGCCCGAACGCAGCTGAACCAGATGAACCGGAGCCTCGGCGAGGCGAGCAAGGGAGCAAGGGAGCAGCTAGCCTCTTGTGTCTTGTGCGAAAAGCTCACAATCGGATTGAAATCCGGGTGATCCGTTGCTATTGTTTGTTGGAAGGAGGCAAACAGATCGGGAGGAGCAGGGAAGCGACATTTAAGGAAAAGTATAAGCACCCCTAGCCTAGCGACGTTGGAAATCCCGTTCCCTTCGTGTCCGAAGGTCGGGGCGATGGCGGTATACCCGCTGGTCTGTACGGTACTACATTTCTTTTGCAACAATAAAGTGATGTAAACTGCGGCAGACACGGGTAAACTTTTTCTGTAGTCGTGGTTTTATGCTCTGTTTCCTTTAGAGTACGGACATGGGTGCACAGACAGGCCATGCATGCATACATCACACGAGCGCATCAGAGTTCTCAGAAAGCTGCTTAGGGTACCTGTATGTGTATGTATGCATGCATGAATGCATGCATGCGTGTATGTATGTATGTATGCATGCAGATGTATGTAAGTACGTACGTATGTATTTATGTCTGTCTGCACAAAGGTGCATTTTTGTACTTAGCTGGGCAGGTGCGGCCTATGAGCTCAGACAATGCGCCTGGATCTCACGGGGCCTGTTCTGGACAGGGTCGCAGCGCTCACGATCCGCAGAAGGACTTCAGTATCCCATCGCAGAAGCACTTGATTCCGGCCGTAAACTAAATGCTTGAGTAACTGGCGACATGCCTGACCCAACTGCGTTCCGTCTATGACGGCTCAGGTTAGCAGCACATCTGCCACGGAGAGATGACGACTCGCCAGACCGTTCGATGGCATGACAGATGTCAAAAGGCTTTGATTGGATGTTTCTGCTTTGTCTAAGATCAGCTTCAAATGCTTCAGCAAGTAGGATGCTGCACTTGCCGCTGGTCGGAGCTGCTTTAGTCGACTGAGCTGTTATCCTTGGTCGCCCCCTCCTGGAAGCCTTGCATGGTACGTATCACCAGATATCCAACCTTGGTCCCGTTGCTTGGCTTTGGCCCACTTGCAATTCAATCAAGCGGGTGGCATCCGCAATGCTTGAGGCTCGCTTGCCGCTTCCTTTTGCAGGAATCCACGTGAACAGATGCCCATGTTCATGGCGGGGCCTCGAGAATTGTAGCAGGACTATGGCTCGAAATCATGATGACATACCGGACCCAGTGTAACTACCGAGCTTCCGCCCAATCGCATGCGAGGTGATGCACTGGCGATGAGGAGGCGAAATACGCTTCGGCGGCGGTGCTGCATTATGCCATTATGCAGTTCTTCTTGCAGGGGCACAGTGTTTGAAGGTGCATGGGACAGAGACGATGCAGACTCAGGATTCGTGTGGTTGCAACTGCCGACTAGACGGATAGCCACAGCGCCGACATGGCAGAGGACTGGTCTCCTTTGAGAATTCCAGTCCCTTAAGGCACTTCGTTTGCGTGTGACGGTCCTTAATGGCTGGCGAAGGAGTGCTCAGTGGCAGTTGGTGTTCGGATCAGACCCTTCAACGATCGAGAGCGTGCGTTGAATGCGCAGGCCAGGCGGTCAGGAGGGTTTGCAGCTACATTCAGTTCAATTCAAGTCGCGCCATGCTAGCACCGAGAAGCACGGATCTCGGTAAGAGTCTTGTGGCCTTGTGCCCAAACGCACTGTCTCGAGTTCTGGATGTTGATGTTGCTTCCACGGTGCTTCCACGTGTAAATCCGCGAGTCAGTCCGGGCTTGTGCGCACACAAACACAGATTGCAAAGTCCATGCCGGGGTGTGTCGATTCTTGAAGTTGCACTTGTAGCACCACGCCCACACTTCCGAATGGATCTCGATGATACCTCGAAGCCAAGTCAAGAATCATCGCGCACCAGAACGATAGCGCTTTTCCATGTCGGGGCCGCATCGAATTGGTTTCTGCCTTCTGCTCAGCTCTGCGTCGAAGTGGATGGCCCGACTACAATCTTGCGGCTTGGTTGCAAGTTCTGCGATTGCATTTCGGAAGGCTTTTGAACGTCATTCACAACCCCGAAGCTGTGCAAGCCATCCACAAAGTCTGGCGTAAGTTGACGGCTTGTTGGGTTCATGAACCGGCCAGTAGCTAGTGCGGTGACTGATTTGCCCAAGTGTTCTAAGGGGTCTAAGGCCCTCAAAGGCAGCCTTCTCCTGCAAGACCTTTGAGTGCCCAGGCAGGTTCCGCCAGAGCAAGCAGAAGCCGGGAAGAACAAGGCAGAGTGTTAAGCAAGTCAAGTAGGTCTGACACCTCTCCGAAGGGATCAGGGACACGGCTTCCCGTGATGAAGACGTCGCCAAAGATCTCCATGCACAGGAGCCAAAGAAGTTCACGTTCGATGCTTCCTTCTGGAGTCGATGCCTCTGCTGCCACGTCAAAGGGGCGGGAGGTCCTGCTTTTCCTTTGAAACAACACGCGTTCGAAACCGAGGTCACGATGGCTTCGAGGTGGATGGTAAGGGCTACTGCCACGCAGCACCCGGAAGCAAGTTGGGAGTCCCAGAGCTCTTTTGATCTCCAAGATACGGTAATGCGCAGTTCCATCAGCCCCCATCCCTCCTCGAGTCCTTGAGGTATGCTGATCAGCAGCTTGTTTTCGACACCTTTGGTCGACGCATTCTGGACAGCGCAGCCTGGCTGCGCAAGGAATTCCACGGGATTTTTCTGGGGTCTCGGTGGCTTCGCTAGAAGGATCCATCTACGTGTAAGCAGCCCCAAACTCGCCTCCTTCGAGGCGAGTGTGAGGGCAATCCCGACAGCGTGGGACCTCGCAGGATGTTTCTGTTTGGCTGCACTCACACAGGGCAGAGACCAAGGGCAAGCAACAAAAGCGCACTCCCCAGCGGAACCTTGCGGAAGCTTAGGCGTGGGAAGGGTACCACTGCTGTTTGTTTGCCTATGGCCGCTGCCCCAGATTGCAGAGACGTTCCCAGCACGGCTGGACTTGAAGCCGGCAGGTCAGACGGGAGCTGGCAAGAGTTACTCCATGGTGGGCTACGGTGCCAACAAGGTTGGGACGTGTTGGGACTGGGACCAAAGTCCACAATGCACGGCGACTGAAGACCGGACGTGCAGTACCGAGTTCTGCGATCGGGGTTTGCCTGGCTGTGCTCTTCTCACATGCCGTCACACCGTGTGGCTCCATCACGCAGGGCATCGTGCCCATCTCGTGCGAAGAGATTTTCAAGAGGATCGGCGCCTGCCACCCAGAATCCAGCAGCTTCTGGAGCCCTCCCTCCTGAAGAATCTCGGGACGAGTTCCAGATTCTGCAGCTGCTACTTCAAACCCAACAACTTCATCTCTGCAGCTGCAGGGTATGCCCTCTGTAAGCTCCCCATTGTTCACGCTGGTTGGGGCTCTCGAGGGTTTCAGACAGCATGGCAGAACCTGATGAACATGCGGGGATCTCAATTCTGAATTCCGTCACTACATGAGGAGATGCGCAGGGACAGTCCGGTTGAAAGCAGGCTTCTGAACCACAAGCCTAAGGCCAACACAGATGCGAATCTGACCTACGAGGTAATGGTGCAGGAATCTCAGCTCGCATGCACAGGGCCTTCTAGCTGCCTTTCCAGTTCGAGTTGAAATAACTGCGCATCCCTGCTACGGACACACAGCCTGATCTTCCAGGTCGATGGTCGAAATTTACAATGAGCAAGTGCAGGAGACAGGGGGGATCCTGCCTTGGCTCAGATTTCCTAGGAAGAGAGCATTCTCGTGCAAAGTGGGGCGAGTTGAGGGCTTCCGATGGAACTGGCCGCAGCCCGAAGGACCTCCTGGTGCCACCCAGGGAGCGCCCCAAGAAAGGCGCTCTCCATGGGGCACGGCATGGCTCATGGCTTATGGCTTTTGGCTTCGGTTTCATGATCTCCGAGGGTGCGCCTTAGAGGTGAAGACTTTGATGCTCTGCTCTCGCAGGCTTGGAGATCCGTGAGTCACAGCAGTGCCGGCCTCGGCAAACGTTAGGGTTATAGTATATACGTCTGGTTGCGACGATGGCAGCATGTCTTCATTAATATGCTGCAGTAGTCAACTTGCAAGTTTCTGTCGCTGTTGGAGCCTGAAAGGCAATCCGAGTGCTTGGCAGATCTGATGTGCTGGGACAGACAAGTCAAGCGCATGGCAAGCGTCCACGACGTGTTGCCCAGCAACTCATGCAGATTCACTCTGACTCTGTTGCTCAACCGCGTGAGGCTAGGCATCTACATCGCGGGAGTCTCCAGAAGAGCCGTGGACTCGTACCCTTCTATCGAGGCCGCCGCCCTTGCCGTCTCGAGCCAAAGACCTGCCCGAAGACTTGATCGGGGAAAATGATTATTTACTTTTGGATGCGACCGACGTACGTAGTGTAATCAGGAACGAGACCGCACGACAACTTGTTAAAATCCACCCTTATCATCCAGGGAATGTCGAGCCAATCCAGTTTCCGGCGATGTGTGGCCGACATCTCTTCAGATGTAAGACAGAGCATGTTCTGATAAAGCGGGCCCCTCGCCATCTCGAAGCGAAAATCGCTTTGTCATCCGCTCCTGCGTCTCGAAAAGTGAAATACAAGCTGCCTGAATTCGTATGATCCAAATGAAGAGCTTTGTTCTTCCTCTGTGTGTGTGTACAGCCTGATTCTAAGCTAAGGGCAATGGTAAACACTTCTGATTGCAAAGCAGGGGGCAGAGGCACCCATACAGACTCCTCTGCTAACAAAGCTGGTCTGTATGCGGTGAGGATATCACTGAGGACGCTCAGTGACGTACCTGCTTATCTGGCCGGTTCTTCCCAATGAGCAAATGAGTTCTGCAGCCTGGGTTTTCTGTAATAATATAGTAGCCACATCCTATATTTCTATATTATCCCACATCCTACGTACCCGCCCCGCCTCGAAGGGAATCCTCCGAGAATGTTGTAACGATACAGAGAAGATTAGCATGGCAAGCAAGTCCTTGGAACGGTACAGAGGAGATAAGCACGCCCGTGGAACGACACATACAAATCGAGAAGTGTTCCAAAGCAAGCTAATACTATATAGCCCGAATAAGCCCTAATATTTTAACACTAAAACTTAGAGCCAATTACCCTGCAAAGCCAAAGCTCCTGCTGTCCGTCCTCTTCTTCGCTCATGGAGGCCGGGTGGTTTGGTCTTTAGTGGTTCTTTGGGTTTAGAGTAAGCGCCCTCAGTGGCGGTTAGGCGCCCTCAGTGGCGGTTAAGCGCCCTCAGTGGCTGCCTGACAGGCATTAGTGATATGACCATTGTTTCAATGACGATCGCGATTGTAGTTGCCTCTATTCTGTGCTATTTTATCGAAACCTGCAAACTCTCAAGCTTGATTCTTTGCTTGTGCAGTCAACCTAAACCCTATCCCTCAGCCGTAGCCCTAAACCCTAAACCCTAACCGGGTTTCTAGTCGGGGGCTACCTTTTAAGCGTATGTACCGTCCGCATTGGTGTCCTGCTTGGCTCTAACTTGCTTTTCGTTGTGTTGCACTCAACCGATGCGGAGGGTGCGAACGTTCCTCGAAAGAGAGGGAACCTACTTTGGCAGGTCTGAGTTGGGATACTGTGTGGCCTCAACTTGTGTTGCGCTGTGCATTTGAACCTGACTCAGATCAGCTGCTTGTAGTCCGACTGCGAACCAAGAACCTCGTCTGGCTGTGTCCGAGNGTGTGGCCTCAACTTGTGTTGCGCTGTGCATTTGAACCTGACTCAGATCAGCTGCTTGTAGTCCGACTGCGAACCAAGAACCTCGTCTGGCTGTGTCCGAGTTGCGAGAGCGTAAACCCTAACCGGGCCCTAACCCTCAGCCGTAGACCTGAACCCCAAAACTCCGAACCCGGAAGATGATGTTCGTAGAGGGCTGGTATTGTTTTTGCATGCCGCCTTTCGAGTTTCGACCTTGTCTAGGGTGGACCAGCCCGTAACTTCTTGAGGTTCCGATATGGGAGTTTCCGAAAATTAGGGGTACCTTATTTTGGGGTCCTTATAATAAGGATCCTACTATTTAGGGTACCCTATTAGTGTCCCCTATTTTCGGAAACTCCCATATCTCCAACTGGTACCATAAGCGCAAGATTAGGCATTTCTGTGGTTGGGAACTCAGGGGAGGATCTGTGGGCCCAGCCGCCGGAGGAAGGGCTTGGGCTCTGGAGCCCGGGACTCTTGGCCCTTCTTGCGTCCTCGAAGCAAAACCGGGACCTTTGGGCCCCTAAACGGCCCTAAACGGCCCTAAACCCTAACCTTCGAGCCACGGAATCTCAGAGAGCTCCGCGCCGGGGAGGCTTGCAACTTGGACGAGAACTGCTACCACTGGAACTTCAAGTCGCTTGTCTTCTCGCAAAGCAGTTCAGGAGTTGTGGTTTTTCGTTTCTTCGTTTAGGAACAGAAGCTGTTCAGGACACCAGGCCACGCATGCAAATGCTACGATGGGACGTGTCCTCAAGAAGCCAGTAACCCTAAACCCCAAAAGCTCTACAACCCCCCACCTGAAACAGCAAACCCGAGACTTCGTAAGCCCTGAAGCCTAAAAGATCCTGAAAACAGGGTGTCTTTCGGGTTTCGGATTCAGAACCCGTGGCATCTGAACGCAAAACTCCGAACTAAACCCGACATCCCGTTGCGGGCTGAACCCGATCCCTGCCAAACACACGAGCACTGGCCATGTCCTCCTAATAGCGGGGTCAACCCTTAACACTCTAAACATCTCTAAACTACTCTAAACTCTTCAACCCCTAAACCCGTAAACCCTGAACTCCCTTAACCATACACCCTGATCCCCTAAAGGGCCAAAGGGCCCTAAAGCCTTAGAACCCAGAGCCCTCAGCAGCCCTCGTCGCTGAGGTTCATGGTGAAACGCTGCGACCTGAAGGCTCCTAACGGCGGCATCAATCAGGACCCCTCCCCTCCTCCCCCGCCTTTTACCCCCACCTGGGTCGGGGCTTACGGTTAAGGGCTTAGGGTGGGGTTGCATGGGGGTGGGGGTATGGGGGTATGCTGAGGGGTGCTATGATGGTTGTGTCAGAGGTTTCACGTGACTGCTATTACTAAACGCTTGGGTTTGGCCCCTTTCTCAACAATTTACGGTCAGGCTTCCGGTTGCGTTCAAGTGTTCTGCAATACAGAGCATCGCATCAGGACATCGGCGATTGGATCACTGGGCATGCCTCCAGGCCGCTGGCTTCCAAACTCGACGCCCAACCGCTGAAACCTGCATTGAAAGTAGAAGTAACACTCTCAGCGCAACCACTTTAAAGCATGCCTCTTTCGTCCTTTCCTTTTGGGGCTTACATTTCAATCCGGTTGATGGGCTGGGAAGCTCCTAGCCTAGATCCTGTAGCTTGTCTCTCCGTGCTTCCACCTCTATGTGTCGACCGGGACCGCCAGCAAGAGTTCACAGAGTCCCTTCTTAAAGGTAGAGATCCGCTATGACATGCAGGTAGGGTTCAACCATAGGGCCCCTTACTTTCCAAAATCAACATGTAACAGCTTGAGAAGGGGGATCTGGGTCAGTTTGGCGTTATCTGATGTTGACCTTCACATTTCTGGCTGCTTTCAGCAGATCGGTCGTCCAGTCGGAGGATCTCAAGCCATCGCACCCGAGTAGACTGTTTTTTTAACCATTGTTAAACAAACCAAAAACCTATGGCTTTTTTTAAAAACCTATGGAAAACTTCACAATTGTCCGAAGGGAGCTTGTCATACGGTATGTATTGCGGGTTGCCGTAGCCGAATAGCTTCCTGATGCACCAGTACGTAGCATGGTACAGGCCGTACTAAACCCTACCATGGCAAGGGGTTGCGAGGGTGGGTTCGTGGAAGGAGAGTCTTTTGACGGGAGCCATCTTACGGCTGCAGAAGCCATTAAATCGACAGCCCTGAGCCCTAACTTCACTCCAAACGCGGAAAGGACATGCTCCAGCTAGCCGTGCGTCGATGAGAGACTGTCTGGTAGTGTTTCCTGCGGCCCATGCTTCGAGTTGAGGGCTCTAGGGGAAGCCCGTAAACTACACATCGTTATCCCCGAACCCCATCCCGGAACCCTTTTAAGGCTTACCTGATACAGCTCACGCAACTCTCGGCGGACCGTGACTGCCTTGTGAGGTTCTTGACCCCGCCGGCCATTGTACCATGAGGAGCCCTTGTGTGAATTCGGAGTTGACATCGAGGGTTACCTTCTTCATATGTGCAATGTGTGCTGCAGCTCTGGAGGCCTCGGAACATTGTCTTGTCCATGTTCCTGTGCCTCTTGTCAGCGTTCAAGTGTTTCGGCTGTTCTTCTAGATTGATATGGCAACCACTCTACTCTCACTCATCGCCCTGGCCACTGATGCCGGACATCCCCAAAGTTGAGAAAAACTCGAAGCCCTCAAAAGCTTCGACCCTCCCCCAAAAACCAAAAATCCCAATCATCGACAGGAACTCATGCTGAGAGCCTGGCATTCTGGCAGCTGGTTGGCTGCCTCGGGATCAGAGGGTGTAGTGTTTGCTGCCGGGGTCCTTCCAAACGTAGATATCGGGGTTGAATGAATCATCTAGACATTAGGGCTTTACAGCATTCGGGACATTGGGTTAGATGGAGTGCACAGGCCGACTGCAGGAGAGAGAATATAGCAGCTTGGAGAACCAACCTTTCAAGCTGCCAATCAAACCGCATCGTGGGGCCTCGTACAAAGTTATCCTGCACGACAGAGCAGGCTGGATTGAAGGGTGCTTGAAACCAACACGCCTTACTTGAGCAATATCCCTCAGGTCATGCTGTTAAGGATCTCTTCTTACTTTCAGGGAGATCACGTGCTTAAGGGGCTGGCAATTCTCTGAAAGTGAAACTTTCAGGGTTGAAGGTTTAAGGCGCTTGTCCGCTTTCCTGTACAATCCTCCGAAGCAAGCCAAGATGTTGGCACCCCGCTTCCGGTTTTCCAGATCTCTGAATGCCAGTTTGTCGAACATTAATTAAGCCAATAATAGCTTAACAGCTAGAGGAGTTACGAGGGCTTCGGGGTGTCATACAGTATAGTTGTGATATGTACTTGCGGCTTCGCTAATATTCTGAGAGAAACACTGACATGCCTTCTGCAAGCAAGGGCAGCATGGGTCAAAGAGGTAAGCTCGTGGTCATGGCAGCAGATGAAAAGTTTAGATATAGAGCTGGATGGTAGGACAGTGCTTTTGGAGAGTATTATTGCATAGTTCCGAAGGGGAGAGTAGAACGCATTGTTCAGGCCCTTATAGTCGTGGACTAGCATCAAGCAATAGCCAGCCGACCAGATTCACGGCCACCTCATGGCTGTACTTCGGCAATGTCCGACTTGAATTCGCTTTGATGAGAAGTTCTTGGCTGACGATGTTTGATGTCAGCCCAGGAAGGCTTATGGTTCAGGATCTAGGGATTGCTGTTTAGGGTCATGGGCTTTGGGCGTTAAGTCCCGAGGTGCAAAGGCTTCACATGACATCAAACCTCCTGCAAAGAGATACGAAACTGCAAGATCATGCAGACTGGCACAAAGTTCCACGATGCACAAGAAAGCAGGTGAAAATGCGAGGCTGTTGAAGCTGCAAGTTCTCACCATCAAAGAATCAGGATTCCGGGTGCGCTTTGTTTTGGGGTTTGGGCCGACGGGGCTACGGTTTGGGGCTTTGGGCCAGGGTTTCGCTTCAGAAGGGGTGAGGCAGGCTTGTTTCCAAACCTGCCTGCAACCATGATCCATGCAAGCTTGCATGAAGGTCCATCGACACTTAAACAAGGCCTGCTACGTTTATGTCACCAAACTGCCTCGGACGAAGGCTCTACTTGCAAGACCTTCCCCGATTAGGAGCCATTGAAGGCTTGTGTTTGAAAGGGTCCCACCCAGTTTGACGACTGGCAGACGTGAGATCATCATTGAAATCATAGGCAAAAGCACTTCGCGACCAAAAAGTTTCTTCTGCAGTTTTGCAAGCAGCTCAAGACTCTTTAGACTTCCAATCGGGAAGATTTGTGAAATGGTGAGCGACTCTCGACCGCTTCTTGGCGCGCCGACTTCCTCCAGAATCATGCCTGCAGTTGGCTTCTTTGTCATTGCTTCACATTGACAACACCGAACAGGAACCCCCGATTTTCGGAAACTTTGAAACATGATGTCCTACCCGCACTGGTTTTGGGCCCCTTTTGCTCTGGAGCTCACCACTTCCGCATGCATAAGTAGGAATAGACTGTTTGAACATCCAAGGAGGCAGAACAGCCGGCTGCGGGACAGTGGCAGTGGGTCTGCTTCTGATGTGCGGCATCGCGATTCTTAGCGAACCAAGTCGAGCCACCGCCCCAAGGGAATCGCAGGTAACAGAGGCTGCAGCGTTTGCTGCCCAAAGTTCCCAAAGCTCAGGGTCAGGCTCCTGGGCAGATTGGTGGAATTCAGTGGAGGAGGTCGCCTCTCACAAGCTTGATGAAGCCGAACAAGTCAGGGAGCGCATTGCTAAGAATGCGTCGCCAGAAGCAAAGATGGCTGAGGATTGGCTTGACAAGAAGGCAGCGCAGGTTGAGAAGACGAATTGGACCCAGGTTTCTAAGAATGTCTCACAAAAAGCAGAGATTGCTGAGGACTGGCTTCACAAGAAAGCAGAGCAGGTTGAGAAGACGAATTGGAGCCAGGTTTCTAAGAATGTCTCACAAAAAGCAAAGGTTGCTGAGGACTGGCTTCACAAGAAAGCAGAGCAGGTTCAGAAGACGAACTGGAGCCAGGTTTCTTAGAATGTGTCGCAAAAAGCAAAGGTTGCTGAGGACTGGCTTGACAAGAAAACAGAGCAGGTTCAGAACACGAACTGGAGCCAGGTTTCTACGAATGTGTCGCAAAAAGCACAGATTGCTGAGGACTGGCTTCACAAGAAAGCAGAGCAGGTTGAGAACACGAATTGGACCCATGTTCAAGGCACCATGTCCGATGACACGCACCGCTTTCTGCAGAATTCCGAGGAGGCTCGCAAGCATCCGGAACGCCTCTGGCACCATGTGGAAGGTCTGACAGTAGATCAGACGGAACGCTTGCACGATGACATAAGCACTTACAAAGCCCGGGTACAGCATCCGCAAGACGGGGATATCCAAATTGACTGGAGCTGTGCCGACAAGGTCTTGGTTGGCGCCGGACTGATAGCCGGGGCGACGCAGGTCACAGTATTCGAACTTGTTCCCGCGTTTTTCCGGATCTTGGGATTTGCAGCTGAAGGAGTCACAGCTGACTCCCTCGCGGCAAAATGGCAAAGCTCTATTGGAAACGTCGAGAAGGGCAGCCTCTTTGCCATCCTGCAGTCCATAGAAGCTCGCCTGCAGTTCAAACGTATGTTCATCGTTTCTGGCTTTTTCACAACCTGAAGAACAGAAGATCCAATAAGGATGGATTACTGTACATGAGTAGCGTCAATGTGCCGATTCCCGCTTGGACATTGCGCACCCATACCCATGAATTGTTCCTTCATTGCCGGCATAGGGACATATAATGACTCTGGATCTGTAGCAACCCCCTCAGCTCCGTTCCCGATTGGAGCCCTCAATCTACCAAACCTCAGGCCATGGCCGGGATATCCTCCGAGAGCTATGTCTTGGTGGAAGCTACTGCCGCGGACGTCGGCGTAAGCTCCGCCGTTCCCATCTTGGTCGCTGGGACTGGCTACCAGTAAGTGCAGTCCTTGCCGGCCGTGCTTTTGTTGATGGTCTAGACTTCCCGCTAAAGACGAGGGTAATCTGCATCCAGCTGCATTCACCGTGGAGTCACAAGTTGGACTGAACTTAGGAGCCCATGACCCCTCCCCTCCGCCAATGCCCTTCGAGCAATATATACTATAATGTTCCGAGAAATCCTATTTCTGATTGTCACGGCCCCTAATGTAGAAATCGGGCACATTGCCCTAAACCCCCAAACTGTGAGCTCAGGAAAAGGTGTGCAATCCTCAAGAAATCCACGTCATCGGCTCTGGCGATCCAGAGACCGCTAGCCAAAGAACTTCATCATGCGTCTTGGTTAATATGGGTGTGAAGTGTGCTGCCATCCTGAGATGCCATTCATACCCTTTGGCACTTCAGCGGGCTTCCTCTGGCTGCTAACTTCTAAACAGGTAGTTGTCAAAATCATGGTCCTTTTTGGGAACCCTTTAAACTTACTCTCATTACGGCACCCTGTAGTTTGGGACATCTTGAATATCCCCAACTTCGGGAAGGAAGTTTGCATCCCTTGTTCAACGTAGCTGTACTGGGTCATAATCTGCCAGCGTTGTTCTTAACGCATTCCTTTCCCAAGAGAGGTCTAGAAGGCTCCTGGGCACCTCCTAAGCAATGCAATCTGCTTTGAAACCGCTCCTCTCTTACTCCAGGGCAAGATCCCCAAACAGGGGGTTCTCAAGAGTCCGCACCACTCAGGAGCCGAGTGACTGAGTGCTTTCTGTGGCTGTGACCAAATGCGGAGAGCGGCTCGTGCCGGTTTGTGCACACAACCTCCAACAGTTAGCTTTCGCATGCTTATAAAAAAATTCTTGGCAGTTTTTCAGTGTGACTCTGGCGAGTATCCTGCTCTTATGCTCTACTAGCAGGCGTCAGCTTACGTTTCGGGCCCATTCATGGCTGGCTGTGTGCCGCTGCGATTCAGAACTGCCGCTAGGCATCGTGGTAAAGCTGGATATTGGAGCGGTGCACAGGTCCAGCAGCTTGGAACTCACATCCATGCCATGATAGTGGTGCTCCTCAAGTCGAGATAGCCTCAGGCTGCTCACCTTTAGCTTCCACCGGATGCCGACAGATGCGTGTGTACAGCGTACAAGCTGTCAAAAAAAGTGCAGTTGAAGAGTCTGACCCTGCCGTGGAACGATTAGAAGGGAAGCCTTGCAGGTAGATGTCTGAAGGTTCAGGACGCGAGTGCCGAACTTCAGAAGCTTTGTTTTCGAGTACCTAAGTCAAAACGCCATGATCAAGAGACAGCGGGGAAATTCGCAGATCTGATCCGGGAGTCGAGTCAGACTTACAGTTGAGGGGGCGTGAGTAGCTTCAGCCATGGCAAGCGGCAAACTTCGCAAAGCATCCTGTTATTAGACTGTCCGTGTGGTGCAAGACTTCCCACCAGCAACGTCGCTCATGGATTGTAGACAGGGCCTCCGTTAGAACCAACAGTATCCGGAAGAAGGAGTGCTGGGTTTCACAGCTTTGGCATTGCACCTTTACTCTGTTCTAAACTGAACTATGTCTTCTAGGTCCTAGGTCCTAGGTTTCAGAGCTGCCTGCCAAGGAAGATTCCGTTCTAGATTCTAAATTCCTCAACAGGTAATGGAGAGCCAGAATATGGAAACCTGACACTGCGCATTGTCAGTATTTGGGACGCTTTGCGTTTGTCGTTGAGCAAGGCAGACCACCTGTGCTTGCACCCCGCCTGGCCTGATTGGCTAGGGATCCCCCTCGAATACCGGAGCCTTGCTGATTGCGCTGGGTGTTGAGAGGTATATGTATGAAAAGACTATAGGGGGAAGGCAAGAAGATTTCAGCAAAACTAAGCAGCGACTGAAGGGGAGACTATTGCCACTTATTCGGCTATTCGGTCCTCAAACCTGCAGGGCAAGCGCAAGCCCCTCCCCCTCCTGAATCCTGAAATCATCCCAAGAGCCCTTGGATGTGCTAAGGACACCGAGCAGGAGGCCTTGCTTGGGCCAGGGATTTCAAGACATGCATAATGTAGGAACCTGATAAAGAAACCTTGGGCCTTTATTGGGTTCTTCATATGAATCCTACTATTTTGGGGTTATAGGCCCCGGGTTTCTTAATCAGGTTCCTACATTAGCCTCCAGGAGCACCGGAAAGCCAATAAAACCTCGGATGCACCGAGCTTGCAGCTCCGGTTGTTTTGTTGAGTCGCTGTGGTATGGGGCTGAATAGCTGGCTAATGTCTGTTCAACAGGCACCACAGATTATGTGCAAGATGCCTGGAAGACTTCAACTCAACTTGTTATCAGGCTTAGCATCAAGGCTTGTAGCATCTTGTAACATCTTGCACAGAGTAAGGCTCGTCATATGTTCGCACCTGACTGCTCTGAACCGCACAGAGCAGTCGACTGGCCTCGAAGCACGAAGCCTATTCTAGCTGGAATGACAAGTACTGTAGAAAAGGTAGTACGAGAACCAAGTTGACGTTGTAACCAGAGACGCCAAAATCCTTGAATCCATCTACGTAGCATCACTTGACCTATAGCAGACAGAGAATATTCTTTCATTGCCGACTCCGAAAGTCTCCGCTTGAGAGCAACACGCAAGCAGAAAACTGGAGTCGGAAGAATCATAGGAAGGCTTCTAGGAGAGGAACCCCCCCAAAGCGACCTGGGTATGGGAACTTGCTTGGAGCATTGCAAGGCCTACCGGGTCAAAAGCGGTTTTCTGGCGGATCCTGCTGTGAGCAAGCAACCCGGCAGCAAATTGTCCGCTGCATGAAGGTTTAGGATTGAGGACTTCATTTACGGCTTGGTGTTCAGGGCGCAAGTCAGATGTTAATCGGAACGTGAAAAATTGATTAGTGCTATTGGTCTATTGGTCCTGAGGGCTCCCGAATCGAATGAGACTGGCCCTGTCCAATGATTTTTTTGCTCCTCGAAGACTCGGGTCTTAGTAGACGTTCACCAGAGTCGGGAGCAAATAGAAGCCAGCAATCTTACAGCAACTACCCTTAAAGTGGAGATGTCGAAATAAAGGAAACACGAGGACCCAATTTTGCCTGGACCAATTCCCGGTGGTATCCTAACAGGAATCCTGGCAAGTTATGCTTCCTAAGCTATGTGACGGTATGGTTCTCAGCGGACAAAACGAGCCTAATGTAAGGGCCTGAAGGCCATGAACGCTATTCCATGAGTCCTGAAAAATATAGTCAACGTATTTGTATTATAAAGAGGCCCCCCAATGCCCAAACCCTAGCCCCTGACCTGAATGCCTACTTGGAGCTTATCGACTGCCCGTCCGGGCTCTTCGCCCCAGCATCCGACAGCCAATCACACGATAAGTAGGAAACATCCCGAGGACGACACTGCCCTTAGAGCTTCAGCAGCACCCTCAATCTCAAACCCGAAAATCCGTGTTTGGCCAGTTGCAAAGTGAGTGCCTAACCCACAAGCCCAGGCTTTCAAGGTGCACCGAATCAATACAGGCGGCGTCGGAAGCCCCCACTGACTTTTGAACCTGGCCTTAGCCATGCGAAACCTCCCGAAACGCTACACCCGAAGCGTTTAACCCCAATTGACTTGTAAAGCACGTTGCCGGCGCACATCCAGCATAGGCTGCGGACGCAGCTGCTGGACGGCACTGGAACTGCCCGGCCAGTTGCGGGATTTTGGTTAAGGTCACGTAGGAGCTGGAATAATCACGGACACGATTTCCTGGGTTGCTTAATCGAACTGTACTAGGATATACACCTTACTCTAATGATTGACCCCCAACTACCGTATGTTCTTGAATTGCTCGAAATCGCCACTGCTAAGGCACCATAATGGCCCGATTCAAGGTTTGTTCCCTGGTCCTCGTAGGGTTTAGGGGTGCGGGGTCACTTGCTTAAGATTTCCGTTATGGTTTTCTAGCGTGGGCTTTGGAGGATGTAACATTTAGGGTCTAGAGTTGGGTTGAGCAGGTTCTTGAATGTTGGGCCCGAGGTTTCGGCTTCGTGAAGACTGACAAATTATCGTGCAGAAAAACTTGGATGTGCTGGCGGCAGGGGAAAAAACTCAAGGTGGTGTTAGCGTAACTGCCGCCAGTGCAAACAGCAATGAGCATGGCACCGGAAAGTATCGGTGTGCGGCCAACGGTTGTGCCTGGGCGTTTCAGGGATGCTCAAGGTGCGGGGTGAACGGGGTGCGCTTTCAAGAGCCTCGTTGCGCCTAAGGACCTCAAGGGAATGCTTGAGGATCTAAGCCAGTCCCATCCCAGGGTAACGCACAGCAAGTGCAATCTGAGGGCATGGCTAAACCTTAGCACCTCAGGCTTAAGGCACACCATAGCACTAGAGATTTCGCTTGGGCTTCATCGTGTGTACAGTGAACATCATTACCTGCAACCCCGGAATACTGGAAGGATGCCCCTGAATACGCCAAGGCCCTATGCGTCCGCGCAGCCTTCCAAGCAACCTGGCAAAACCGGGTTGTGTTAGACTATATAAGCGTTCAGGCTGCTTAAGGGCCCTAAAGGCATTGGAGGGTTTGAGGGTTTAGCGGGCGTGGAGCCAGAGGGCAGCTGCCCCAAGCTTTTAAGAATGCTTCGTGTTCAACCGTGTGTTGCTTTGTTCTTTTCTGAAACTGAGCGGTGCATCAGGCGGCGGGAGCATTCAACGTCCACTGCTTTGCCATCTCGGGGTGGTGAAGGCCGAGCATCGTCCGGCGAGGAAGGTCTTGGGGTAGATTCCTCGACCC
Source organism: Symbiodinium sp. clade A Y106 (assembly GCA_003297005.1). Classification (NCBI taxonomy): domain Eukaryota; class Dinophyceae; order Suessiales; family Symbiodiniaceae; genus Symbiodinium; species Symbiodinium sp. clade A. The sequence continues at coordinate 90,812 of BGNK01000481.1, read as the reverse complement.
CTAAACTCTTGGCCCTTTTGGAGGGGCTTTTGAGATGGGGTTGCTTGTATAGCTTTAGGAAAATTCTTACTAATTATTGGGTATAGGCTGGGCTTTCGACCTTATTTAAACACGATGTACTTAAATCACCTTTTTCTCGCTGTTAAGCATGTTCAGACAGAAGATGAGAGCTGATGCTACGTCAGAGCTCGCAGCTCTTCCGAGGCTCAGCACGCGTAGGATTTTAGCTGGGGTTGATTCAGCACAAGCTGAACTGCAGCGTTTTCAATTCCATGTCCAAGGCCCTAAACCCTCTCGCCGAAACCCTCTGAACTCAGATTCGACGATGCGCTTACGCTTTGACATGTCCCGAGCTGTGGGTGCGGGGGTAACGTAGCTTAGGTTTGCAAGGGGCCCCATGAACCCTGCAGCACACACCCCGAACCGTGTAACATGCCAGGCCTACAATATCCGAAACCCTCCTTGATGGATCCACGTTGAGTAAGTAGGGTTACACGTTGCGCTGGAGCTTCTGACATCTGAAGGGAAAAATTCCCTCTGTGCAAATGCTTAGATGGCAGAAGCGGCTCTCGTCCTTCCTGAGACTGCCTACATGCAATTTAAGAGCCTCCGGCTCAAGCCGCCGACCCCGTAGCGCGCGTTTTTTGGGGTCTGAAAGGAGGGAAAAAGGGAGGTTTCACCTCCGACTCATCCAACACGCCTCTAGGTCGGCGGACAGGTTGACAACATAGCCCTCCAAGCAAAGCCCGAAACGTCACACAACATTCAACAACCCCAAGCCTGAACCCCAAATCCTCCACTCTACTAAACCCTAAGGCCCTAAACTGCCCTCAGGCCTTCACAACGACTCCTTGCTTACGCTTTCCTCCGAGTCAGTGGAGCGGCACCATGGGCGCGAAAAGCATTAGGGATTGAGAATTAGTGGTTTTTTCACCCTCCCCCGCAAAGTCAGCTCTGAGGAAAAACCCTATCCTTGAACCCGAAACCTTATAAAAGCTAATAAAAACCTTATCCCCGGCTCGCCCCACGCTCTAAACTCCCAATTCAAGGCACCGCTTTTTGAGCCGAAACGCCATCTCTGCAGCCGTGGCCGAGCACGGCGAGGACCAAGAGAAGCCGATTCCCTTCAGCATTGGAGCTTTCGAGCCTATTATAAGGGGTTTAGGGTTCCTTAGGGTTTAGGGTTTAGGGTAGTTATAAGTGGGGTTTGTATAATGTAGGAACCTGATTAAGAAACCCTGGGCCTATAACCCCCAAAATAGTAGGATTCATATAAGGAACCCTAATAAAGGCCCAAGGTTTCTTAATCAGGTTCCTACATTATCTTTCGGTGCTTTGATGACTAGAATAGAATTCATTCTAGGGTGGTACAACGGGGCCTTGATAACTACAACGATTTAAGGGTGTCTAGAAGGGTTTAGGGTTATTACAAGCGTTCTGGAGGATATGGGGCCTTCGTTGTTCATAACTTTAGGGTTTAGGGCTCTACAGAGGCCTGAATTTAGTGTCTAACTCTAGGGTTCAGGGTATGGGGTTCTACTAGTGGGGCCTTTGAAAGTCACAATCATCAGGTTCTTATGGTGAGGGTTTCTAAAGGGGTTGAAAAGGTTTGGATACCGGGGCCTTGACAATTAGAACTGTAGGGTTTGTCTAAACCTTAAACGGCTGACTATAAGTGAGATTCTGAGGGTTTTTCTGTTCTGGAGGATAGGGGTGTTCATACTCGGAATAAGGTTTTGGTGAGGGAAAGCTGTCATTGCAGAGGGGCTGTACGGGGATGCTACGTAAACCAGTCAGGAGTCTTTGTTGCGGCTTCGGGGTTTAGGGCCTTGGGAGTTTTGAATCTTGGAGCTTCGGGTCCAGTGTTAAGTGGTGGTTTAAGGCCTACGGTTTAGTGCTCAGGGCAAGTCGGGCAAGTGGGTTCGGTTCTCAGTTCTACTATTGCGGGCCTCGAATTGGATTGCAAAGCTCTACAACCCGCAACTAGTAAGCTCACACTGCATCCTCTGCCCAGAAACCTCTGAGAAGAGAAGACCCTATACGCCCCAAAACAGCCAATGATAAATAGGAGCCGCATCCTTAACGGCTTCACCACTCAAACCCTCAACCCCGAGGAAACAAGAAGAGCAACCTGAATGCAGCCTGAACAGAGATCGGCACAACCAGAGCCCTTCCCTAGTATGCAGTGGGAATCAGGCGGGTAGGGATTAGAGGATTGTGGATTAACGATTCGGGCATTTACGGACTGGTACCGGTACAAAAGGGACTAATCCTAACTCCAGGCATATCCACTTCGCAGTCACATGCCCCAGCGGCACGCAGGATCTTAAGTATGTGTTGCGATGCCGTTACACTTGCAACAAACTCGCATCCCTAGCCGGCCCTATCCCAACAACCCTACTCAATGAGTTCTCCAGTCCTAGTAAAGCCTCAGTGGCCCTCTGATTCCCTTGCCCCTTGCAGCCCTACCGCTTGCAAACTTGAAACAAGGCAGAGGTCGGAATCATATAGCCGCATAGAACTAGCGTGTTTTACCACCCCCCCCCC
>BGNK01000481.1:78156-88253 GCA_003297005.1 Symbiodinium sp. clade A Y106 | reverse complement strand
GAGAGATTCGTTTCTCAAGCACCGAGGCGATGGAAGCTGCCGAAGGGCCCCTTGCCGAAGCTCGTGGACGTGCGAAAAAATGGCCCAGGCTTCCAGGGCCTTCGCCTTCCTTGGATTTTCGCAACGCTTTGAAGGGGGGGGAGGGCGGAAAGGGGGGAAAGGGCCACCCACGCATGACCGGACTTCTCAAGATACCTTGAGTTTCCGAAGTTCTGCTTGGCCCCCAGTGCTCCAGATGGAGCTGCAGAGCATTCAACGCGTCGGGTCTCGCCGGATGCAGGACGTAGGTCGTCCGGGCCGAGCTGAAGTTAAAGCGTCGATATGTGTGTGTGTGTCAAGATTGCACATGAACCTTTAAGACTTTAAGACTAGACATGCTCCAAGATTGAAGAGAGGGGCAGAGAGAGGGATCACCTGTCCGAATCGGAGATTTCTTGGAAGCATCAAAGTCGCAACCCGTTGGGCCATGCAGGCGACGTGGAGGCTGCCAAGCGCGCAGAGAAGGGTCACAAGGCACGGGTCTTGACTTTGGGTCGAGGTGTTCCAGTGGTTCCTTGGGTCTCAAGCCGAGGTATTTGTTCATACCCGTGCGCCAGCGAAAGGAGCTTAGAACAAGCAACGAAGCTTATGACCTCGTATGCTAGTCTAGAAGTCTGAACGTCACTTGTACTATTCCACAGGGTTCCTTGTTTAACTATACTACAACAAACCCCAACACCAAATTCTAGTCGTCAAAGCCCCTGTATTTTTCCGAGTGGACAAAAAAGGTCAAGGAGCCCTTGGGAAGACTCTCAGTTTGCTTGGGTCCCCGCCTCGTTCTTGATAGGATGTAAGGTTAAACGTGGGCTGTGCATAGCCCTAAATAACTCAGACAGAATGCGATTGAGAACATGTTACCTGGAGCCATGCCAAGCGACGCAAACTTGAAGCTCTTAAACCCTGATCCCTCCCAAACCCCTCAATCCCAAGTCCTCTTCCCTCATGGCACGCCAGGGGACCTTACAATGAACCTGCACACAATGAACCCGTAAGCCCTCTTCCCACCTCCCCAGGCCAGTGTTTCGGCCGCTATGGTACAGGCTGCACGCATGCAGCCAAAGCGCTTGAGGCTCGAAGATTTCAGGGTCGAACTTGAGTCCGCTTATCAGATACTGCCCATCCAGAGACTCCAATATCCCGTAATCGACGGCCTCTTGTTGAACTATTACATTGAAGGTCATGGGTTACAGATATCGGAAAGTCTAGCCACCAGTTGGGCGTGCTTGTCAAGACGGGCTTCGATGGGATCTTTGAGACATCAATTGCCTTTCTTTTCTCGTTTGAAGCCCTTACTTGAAAGTTCAAGGGTAGCTGCCAGTAGGGATAGAAGCACCGAAGTTATCCGAAGGACGGCCCTACTTACTGTGTTCCGTGATCCTTTGAGCACCATGAGGACGCCATCGAAAACGGCTGCAGAGAAGCCTCTGTGACCTGGCTGGAACGCTTGTGACAGAGCTTGGCCGAAACTCATGTGCTTAGGTAGTAGTCCCGGACTGTATATGCACATGAGCAGAAGTCCACACACACACATGCCTTGTTTTCCTGAAGGCCTCCAGTGGCCTCCGCTGTACTGGACTTCACGAGTGGAAGTGTTCATGGTACTGTATATAGGAGCCTTCATAATTCGAAGAGGCTGTCGCGGTATACAAATGTAAGGAGCCCCAATGTCTAATATTGGCAATCATTGATCTTCGCGGAGAAGTGGGGTCCGCATTGTTTCCCGTTCATTTCGAAGTGCAGTAGCCGTCATGTCCGGACATGAGGCCTTGGCCCGGTGCCTGTTCTGTTTCATGTACATGAGAAAAATCCTGCTGAAAAGAAGTTCCAAGCCTTGCCCCCGATTCTTCCAAGGCCATAGGAAGCCTAGGACCTAGGAACTCTAGCCCCGCCCCTTAACCTACCTTTGGTTACCTTTGGGAATGGTAGTGAATGGTAGTAATAGTAGTTAGAATTGTACCCCATTCCTCCATTCCCTACTAACCCAAGGTAAGCCTTGCGAATCCCTAAACCACGAACCCTCGAATCCGAGAGTTCGGGGGGGTTTCAGGCTGTTGGAGCTTTGGGGGAGTTTCCGAAAATTAGGGGTACCTTATCTTGGGGTCCTTATAATAAGGATCCTACTATCTAGTGTACTATAGTAGGGTCCCCTATTTTGGGAAACTCCCTTAGGGGTTTCGGGCTTCTTACGGTTTTGAGCTTCGCGACTGCGGAAGCCTAAGGCCCAAAGCCCTTGCTATGAGGTCCCAAGCCGAATCCCGGGCTTCGCTGACAGAGGCAAAGGTTGTGCACTTCAACCAGGCCGGCAGAAGGTAGTAGATTAAAGTGCATTATAGTACATTGTATTATTTTGGAGTATATTAGATTACAATTATAGTACCTTGTTGTATTGTTTTGGAGTATATTAGATTACAATGTATTAGGGTATACTCGGGAGTAAACAAAGGCATGTTTTCTAAAGCGGTCTGACGGCTGGGTCATTTGAGGGATGCATGCTTCGAGGTGCTGAGAAGCCAGACAGGGTTTAAGGTTTCGGAGGATAGAATAATTACAAGAACTATTTTGGTGGTTCCTTAGTATAAATATAGTATAATGGGCCCCAAAACCCTATTCTACTTTTTAAGGCCCCTACCGACTTCCCAGTCAGGGACCCTGGTCTTGTGAAACCCCCAATGTCATTTCACTTAGGAGACCCGCAGCACTTGGCAGGAGACTACCGTGTGACCTGCTTCTTTTGGGTGCCCCACAAGTTCATATTTGGGTTTCAGAATAATCAGATACAAAAACCACAGGACATGTTATGTTTCAAGATCCTCTCCATCCTACAGGTCTCTGAAACCCCCTGAACCCAGGACCCTGAACCCTCAACCCTAACCGTAGTGATTTTGGCTCAAGCACGCCACTCTAAAGGTTTGGTGCACCTTGGGCAAGGCCTCAGCCCTCAATGCCCCGTACTCTCAGGCAATGATCATGGCAATGGTCATGAATCTGGCTCCTTCGCAAAAGCTTTGCAAAGGAGCAGGGCTCGGAGCCTCTTTTTTGAGGCCTCTTTCAAAAGAGGCATGATCTTTACATCTCGATCTTCTGACGACTCTGCAGCACCACCTGCCACAACTTGGTCCTTTCCCCAGCCGCCCATGCTTCAAGCAAACAGCCGAAACAGATAACCTCCGAAAGTTTCAGAACAGGCTACATCGCGGAGGTGCCGGAGGAGCCGAAGGGTGGCGGCAAAATCCTGGTTGGGAGAGGCAAGTTGCTGGCGTCTTGAGTAGGTGATTCGGCATGTTGGAGTTGCTTCTTACATTCTTGGCCTTGCCGATTGGAATCTCACCGGAGCCACTTGGCAGGGGTGGCACGTTGCTCGCCCTCGGCGCCGACAGGCCCCGCTGCCACCGCAGAAAAGAAGGAGGAAGTTCAATGGCATTGAGGCCGTGCTGCTGGCGGTAGTGATTAGCAGTAGTCGTCGTGGTCGTCGCCGTAGCAGCAGTTCTAGTGCTAATGCGAGTGCTAGTGGCAACAGTTGCAGCTGCAGATGCAACACGAGCCGCACATGCAGCAACGTCAATGGGAGTGACACCAGTACCAGCAACAGCAGTGTAATAGCACCAGTTGTTGTATGGCAGCAGTAGCGGAAGCAATGTGGTAGCCTCTACTGCAGCAGCAGCAGCGGGAGGAGCAGCAACGGCAGCAGCGGCAAAATCAGCAGTCGTAATGCCCTTGCAATGCAACAGCACAAGCAGCCATATTCAGTGACAGCAGCGTCACAAGCAAGAAGAGCAGTGACATTCATGGCAATCATAATTATAGAAGGAGTGAAAGCAGACATGTTACTTACACACACACACACACACATGAGCAACAAGACTAGCGATTACAACAAATCTGGCAACATCAACAGGAATGGTATTGCACTAACGTCGCTGGACCAAGGCCGTGTGCACATGCATGAGCAGCGGGAGCTCTGTAAACCGATCGACGAGAAAACCGTGGACGGCTTTATCTACAGCAATCTGGCTGAACATCCAATCAAGCCCAACGTGAGCAAAAAACTATTTTGAAGCTGTCGGCAGCGCTACTGCGACGTACAGAGGACCGGCTTACCGTGCATCCTGCAACCGAGACCACTTTTATGTTCAGGCCAATAAGTATGGCACACGTTTCGTGGAGACGGACTGGACACGATTCCGAGTCAATGCCAAGTGGTTTGATGACCTGGTCGCACGGAACAAGATCAGTAGAGACCAGTGGGTCGCCTATACGCTGCAGAAGGAACCGTTGGCTTTGCGTCACGCAAGTCACTCAAAAACGCAGCGCAGATTCGCTGGACATCTTCGAAAAGCACAGAGCTATTCTGGTGGATGCTGCAACGCTCAAGGACCGAATCGCTTAAAACAAATCGCAACGCTGGCATTCTGGTTTTCGATGGTCTTCGCTATGTTCCCTGAGCCCAACCTGGAGATGTGTCATGAGGCTGCCGAGCTGACCAGAAGACTTTCAAGAGCCTACAGAAGAGGCTGCCGAGCTCACAGCACGTGCAGGAGACTTTCGAGAGCGTACAGACGAGGCTGCCGAGCCGACAGCATCTGAAGAAGACCTTCAACAGCATACAGAAGAGGCAACCGTCCTGGAAGCAAGCGACAATGCATCTCTGGATCCGTCACTGCCCACATTGCTAGCTAGGCTTTCCACTTGTGCCTGGCCCAAGGCACTGCAAGCAGCAGCTCCTGCCCGAAAATGGGGAGGTTCCGGTACTCCCGGAGCAATCTCACGTCATCATCAGAGGGCCAGGCTCATCATCCTCATCATCGGGGTGGGTTGACTACAAATGGCCATCTGCAGCCCCTCAGGAAGACATCCATTTCTGGTCCATGAGGGTGAAAGTGAAGTGGTGAGAGTTTGCTTGCTATAGGCTAGCCTGTTTTGAAATAGAGGGACCGATCGACCATACAACGAGGTTGTTTTCTTATCTTCGTGGTTTTGTCATCATAGCTTGGTTTGTGATATGTGCTGTGGTCTGGGTTCCACTCCTATGACACAAACTTAGTGGAGCACGAGGTAATGTCTTTGTGAAACAGGGTTGTTGGGCTGAGGGTTTCTTTTTCGGTCTTGCTTGTGTGGTTACGTCTGTATCCGAGTTATGTCGTTGTTGGGTGTCACCTCAGTCAATCCACGGATGTGGAGTAATGTCTCCACGGGGAGGCTCACAAGGCGGGGACCATGTGGGTGGTTTTATCGCGTAGGTGGTTCTGGTGGGAAGCTGTCGTGCCTTGGAGCCTCTCCTGTGTGAGAGTGAAAGTCGAAACCTTAAACCCTTGTCCGAGTGTGAGCGCCGAAACCCAGGACCCCACACCCTATACCCGAAACCGCAACCAAACCCAGGAACCCCTAATCCCTTAAACTCAAGGACCCAGTAGAGCAGAGCCAAGACTACGAGATACTTAGCCGCTCGGGTGCACGTTGGCGTCGGGCGAGTGAATGTTGCGTCGGGCTTCGGTTTGAGCCTCCAGCTTTGCAGATGGTGTGCTGCAAGGGTTTTTGCTACGGTTTCTTGGTACACATGTAATGTCAGTTCTTCGATACCCAATGCTTGCGCTTTCTGTGTTCTTGTGATATCACATCACTTTGAAAGTTGCGATTTTGTCATTTCCTCCGAGTATCGAGGAAGAAAGCAGAGTGAAACGCCGAAATCTTTAAGCCCTCTAGCATGATTAGAGGATAAGATGTTCCACAGAGCCAAATATTTCTGAATTAAGGTATATAGCTTCAGGTCTTACGTATAAAGTGCTTAGCAGCATGACTGAAGATATAGTGACTAGTGCTGAATCAAGGGATGGGCCTGGAAGCGATGCATGTTCAATCTTCTTCTACGGGTTGATCATTTCGGGCTTACAGCTTGAGACCAGGAAGGCGTTGAGAACCCAGTCTCGCTTCCGAGTTGAAACTCAATGTCAGTATACGTCAGTATCAAGTCGTTATGAAACCCTAAGCCCTAAAACGTTTCTTCTTTTTGAGGATTAGACTAGTGACCTTGTTCACGGCGATGCAAGCTGTGCTGTTCACTTCCTAAACCCTTTAGGATCCTAAGCCCCAAACCCTAAACCTTAAGGACCTTAGTCGTTTAGCTCTGTTTGCACGCAGAACCTCCTTCAGACCGGCGCTGGACCCGTGCGAACGGGGAAACAGCTACTGAGGGGGCTGACTAGGTAACCTTTAACCTGATGGGGTTTAGGATTTTTCTCCCCTACAATAATTGAAAAGGTTCACCTGCTTTGAGCTATGGTAAAGGCTATAAGACCCAAACACCCTAAAGCCCTAAACCCCCAAACTTTAAAGCCTTTAAAGCTTGAATGGACACCTAAAGCTCAGAGCCCAAAACCCCAACGGTTTAGGGTTAATAAGGATCCTACTATTCAGGGTACTATACGAGGGTCCCATAAACCCTGAACCCCTAAACCCCTACACCCTGAGACAAGCCCAGGTGGCGAGCGCTCTTCGGAATCGCCCGCACGATCCTCTCGCTCCGGGCGCTCCTCGCGAGGTGGGAAGTCCGCGCTTGGCCTCATGTAACTAAGGATTCGATAAGCAGTCCATAAATGGTAATATGTAACTTACAACAATCAACATAACTAAAAAGTTTAGTGGGTACTGTTAGGTTCAAGGAGATGAAGGCACTGTTGTTTTGGATCGCTTGGCAGCCGGGACTTCACCTGTTTAGATCCGTAAACCCGAGACCCTAAATTTCCTAATGTGGCACTTCGATGCTTCAGGGTACTACGGGTTGAGGCCTTGGGGATGCCTCAGAAACGTGAAGGGCTTCCTGGATCTTTACAAAACTAGCAACCCGTAGCAAGGCGATGAGGTGCAAGATTCGCGTGCTTCAAAACGGCAGAGACCATGAAAACTAAGCTCTAAGCAGTTGCACCAATACTCTCAGAAAATCACCAGAAATCTTTAGACCCCATGCCCTAAGCCTATGAAGCTGCAAAAACCCCACAAACGCCAAGCCTGTCGGAGGAGGAGCTCGTTCCATGAGCCGCCCCTCTTCAGGACCGAACCTCGTGTGATTTGTTTCTGGATGCCATTTCTGTAGCTGGGGAGATCCATCTAGAACTATAACATAATATCAAAGTATGATATCATATAACATACAAAAATATAGCATAATATAGTGAGATACAAAACGTAAAATACAACATAGCCGAGTTGAAAGATGCAACAGAAGAGAGAGAAGAGAAAGAGAGGCAGCAGCATAGAACACAACAGGATATAATAGAACACAACATAGTTTAGTATATCATAACATACATACATGCAAGCATGCATATGGCCGTGTATGTACGTATGTAAATATATGCACACTTGTATCTACATATGTATACACACGTACATAGATGTACATGTATGTATAGACACATACACGCATACACACACATGCAATCATACTTATATGCAAAGGTACATGTAGAGAGAGAGTTCTTTATGCATGAACGCGCACCAGTTGATGACATAGTTTTCTGTGATTACCATTTGCTACACGCGGCTTTCTTGCTGTGGCTGGTGGATGTGACACCGAGCAGGGAGATGGAGTCTTGAGGGAATCTACTGTCCCTTGGAACAGACGGGAAGAGGTTAGGCAAAAGCAACCCCCAAGCCCTCATCCAAGCTCAAGCTCTAAACCCTTAGCCCGAAACCCTCCTGGAAGGATGGAGGGGCTTGGTAAGTATATGTATAAAGGTACTCATAATCCTATGGCAGGTCATGTGATCTTTCAGGTAACCCAAATCCAAAGACGAAGCACAAGTCGAGAAGACGGACAAAGAAGCGTCCAATTGTGTGTGGGCCTTGGGTATTAAGTTATTAGGGGTTTTCAAGGGCGGTCTAGGGCGTAGGGTTTAGCTCAACTCAACCGCAACTACTGTAAGCACGAGTATGGGGCATGAAAAGTTACCCATCTCATGACTATTCTTTCAGGTTCCTCAGTGCAACTGTATCAAAGAAGCCCCACACCCTGTTCTAATTATCAAGGCCCTAGATCCACCTCCCAAGCCTGGACGCACCGTGGAACCTAAACCAACGGCAGCAGGATGGAGCTTGGCTGAGAGTGAAACAGGCAATCCCCGCTGGGGTATAGGAGGATATAGGGGCCAAGGTGTGAAGGGCGCGGAAAGGGTGATTCTTGGGGTTACGTATTCATCCCTACAAGGGTCTCCGGGCTAAAAGGACTAACATGGAGCAACTAAAGCAACCTCTTGTGGGCGCCGTCGGTAGTCTACCAAGGAGGTTGAGGCTGCAGGTTTTTCGGCTTAGATTTAGGGTTTATGCTCGCGTTTAGGGTCCGTTGGAGAGTTAAGTTATTGGCATTCTTGACATTGGAGTGCGCGGATCAATGGCCCACCTCTACACTCACACGAGTCCAGTCCAGCCTGGTTGCTGGACCTTCCGGGTGATTCAGATTGACACCCTTAACCTGAACCTGAAACCTGAACGCAGGCGAAATTTTGCGTTGAAGTCCTGGAAACTTCAACCTTGATCCTCAAAGCCAAGCGGACACCCCTAGAGTTCGAAAGCGTGTCACGCAAGATGGGCCCAATACACGGAGAAAAACAGCACGCAAGACCAAAAATTCAGAAGTGCTCAAGGGGGAGCACTGCTATGCGTGTCTACAAAATTGAAGCACCTGGCGAGAGTGTAGTCATCCTGCAGTATCTAAACTGTGGAGTTGAGGGCTTGGGTTTACGGGTGCAGGGTATCCTGAAACACAAACCGTGCCTTCTCAAGAACAAGCATTTCTGCAGGTTCATCCTTTTTTCAACCTAGGCTTCTGGGTGAGGTTGCAGGTAAATAGCTCTCTGATTGGGTATTTACCCTACGTCAAAAAGTAAGATCGGCAACAGGCCCGGTGCTGTCGACATTTCCGAAAGAGTGCAAGCCGCCATCGTGCCCGTGGCAGCACTATTCGTGTCTTTGTGGTCTGCATCAGCTGAGTACATACAAGGATCTGCACGAAACCCTGAGCTTCATGGCCCAAAAACCCCGAAAGCCAACCAAAATCGAACGCCTAGGGCCTGTGAAGTCAGTAGACTCGTTTGAAGCACCCCGCAATGCGGGAGCCCTAGCTTAAGAAACACGAAAACCCTTCCAAGAAGTCATATAACAGTTATGCGAATCCCCTTAGAACCTTCGGAAGGCTTGTTTACGGCTCGGAGTCTCTCCAGATTAGTGATTCGATGTAGCGCTTCGAGGCTTCAACCTTGTGGGATGTCTCAACAGACCTCAGTGGCTTCGGTTGGAGTCTGGCAAGAATGCGCCGACCCGAAGACCCTAACCTCGACTTCTCACAGATATACCCAAACATGGTTCAGTAGATAGACAGACGGACAGAAAGAGTGAGAGAAAGATAGAGAGACAAGCAAGTGGATAAACAGATAGATAGACGGATAGATTGGTAGATAGGTAGATACCTAGTTTGGTTGGGTTGATAGACTTCCTTTCCAGTGCTCTCTTCGGCAACCTTCTTCAGAGGCATCGATAGCACGTTCCATTGGTGCTTCCCTCCTCTTCGTGGTTATGCACGTCCACTTTGCTGGTTTGTCCTTCGTAGGAGAAACCGCGCACGGTGTTCTTTGATACCTCGCGAAAACAGGCTTCGCTTTCCGGATCTGAGTCCACGGAAGAGGACACCCCATTGTTACAAGATCTCGTGTTTGGGCTCCCATATCACACTCTACCAGGAGCCGTGCAGTACTCTGTAACAGAGCCCTTATAGTCTACCAGAGTAGTGATACAGGCTTTACTGGAGGGTACCCCACACCCTAAACCTGAATTTCTGAAGCCCGCAACGCCCCAAAGCCTTGATCCAGACTCCACCTGCACCCTAGAAGGTAAAGGGTCCTTTCTAATGCCATAATAACAGTAAAGCCGCGTTTCGTTTCGGTTCGTTTTGGTTTTTCAGATGGGGTTTGATTCGGTTTCGGTTCGCGCGGTTCGCTGCGGTTCTTCTTGCGGTTCGTTTCGGTTCCGGTTTGGTTAACCCATCCCTCCATCCATTTGAGCCCAGACGC
>BGNK01000481.1:15447-75827 GCA_003297005.1 Symbiodinium sp. clade A Y106 | reverse complement strand
GTTCGCGCGGTTCGATTTTGTGTGTCGGTTCAGCGGTTCGCGGTTTTTGCGGTTCACAGGGGTGGACGGTTCCTGGCGTTTCGGTTCCGGTTTGCGGTTCGGTTCGCGGCCTTCCTGTAATAATAATAATTGAAGAGCCTTACAACCCGTTAAAACCTTATCCAATTTCGCAACGCGTAAGTCTTCCCAGGCTTTCAGCCAGATCGAAGCGTGTGTTTAGCGACCCGGCTGTTCCTGCTGTAGGGCAACAGGCCTCATTTTGGTTTTCAGATTTAGGTAACGCTAGGTTGTGGGGGGCTTCCACGTCAAAGGCTGGGTTTTTGCGCCTTAGGGCGTTTAGGCTGAGCTTCTAGGCATAAAGAGGTGCAGAATCTTCCTGGATGAAGCCATTAGAAACTGTCACAGAGTGTCTCGCAGGTGCAGGAACGACAGGAATCCGCAGGCTTAAATCGAGGTTCCTGAGCGAGGATATTTGGGCACCCTAGACCAGCACCCTTATGGCATCGATTGGCTATCCGAGGCTTGCATGGCTGAGCTCTGCTTGACGCTGTCGGAAGGCCTCGGTTCTTGGATCAGCGTATGGGGATAGCACTTTGTTTTATACCAATGTATAAACTACAAGTTATGTGCTTCATAATGCATATCGTACATCATATTGTCATATGCAACAATTACCACGCCAAGAGCAGTTGCAAAAATAGATACGCGGGCTCTAGAAGTACCTATCTCTTTAGTTGCCCAGCCGCATCTTGTTCACCCAAGATCCTGCCCACAAGCATTGAGCACCCTCAACTTTTAGCTCCGATGCAGATTGTGTCAGAAGTGCTAAGGGCCAGACAGACCGCAGAAATCTCGTTGAAACAACGCTTCGATGTTGCTCTGAACATTGTCATTGAGGCTGGCTGTTTCCGTCGTCAGGTAGAAATACAGTTCTGAGAGTTAGCCTAAGCAGTGGCATGAAGCGTTATGCTGGTTCAACCGCTGTAGAGTTATATATGTCATGAACTACTCGAAGCAGCGATGCTTGTCTTTCGTCTGCATAGGTTTGTGACGTTCGCAGATTCCTGTTGGTTCGGGGCGTTTCGGCCTTTTGAGGGCTTCCGGGTTTGGGACAAGCTTTTGGAGTTTGCGTAGCGACGGGAACTTTGAGCTTCTCCGGCTTCAGCGCGCTAGACATGAGACTCCGGCAGAGGTAGGGGTGTAGGACGAGGACGAGGACTCTCCGAATAGGAGGGAGACTGGAGAAAAGGAAAGTCCCTCAAATACCGGGTAGCAGGGAGCTGGTTTGTAAGGATCCATCGAGCCCACCGGTTCCCCTCATGTCCCTTGATCATTCATGCATCCGATATCTCCGAATCAGGTGTTTTAGCATTGCCAGCGCGAGGACTGAAGTCAGGATCCCGATGAACACAGCCGCTCCAAGAAACCACTAGGTTTAGAGAAGCTGGCCCGGAAGTTCAGAGAAAAGTTGTTCGGGGCATCCGCATGCTATAACTTTTTCAAGAGGAGTGGAAGCCAAACCCTAATCCGCCGACCGTACCGAGTCTAACAAGTTTTGGCCGAGCAATTCTGGTGACTTTCCTGTAGAGCCTGAATGTGCGGTTTCGTCCAAATTCACAGACCATCCGAAAGAGGAACAACTCCAAACGCAAATGACTAATCCTGCACTTGAGACCCTGAACCTTAAACTAGACCTTAAGCCCTAGCACACCTGTGTCTTGACCCTAAGCACGAAGGGTGCAAAACATCAGATGGACCGCAGAGAAGCAGGCTCGAATCTGGACGAATCCCTCCTGTCCGTTGAGGGTTGTCCTTTGCAAGCAACCTGCAGTAGGCGCTCGGAAGCCGACGTACTGATCACCGGTGATGTAAACCTTTGTGATAAATCCCAAGGGCGGTTTGAGGCGGTTCGATATCGCGGAGGTCAAGTACTCTTTGCAAGCGGAGAGTGCTTCGAGTGCTGTTCGCGTGCAGATTGGGATTTTGGGGCTTGATGTTCAGGGTTCGAGGTTTTTGAAGATGCAACTTCTGCAGCAGATGTGAGTCTTTACCTCGTTGGCAGGTCTCCTCTGGCAAGAAGGGGCGGACTAAGCGTGGCTCTAAACGAAACAGAGGTACGAGCACCATAAGCCATGAAGAACAGGGCTAGTGTTTGCACCGATGGCAAACTTTGGATTACAAGGACAACTCTCTTTGATCTCGTGGGGCAAGGTCAAAAGACAATGTCCGGGAACTCCGTGCGGACAGAGGCTGCAAAAAAGGGATCAGAGTGTGAGGCATTAATTAATACTAATTCTTATAAGGCCTATCCAAACATTAAACCTAAGTACCATGACCTGCTCTGGCCTACCTGTCTGAAATTTCCCAGTAGGTGCTCGCAGATGAAGGTATGGGGGGTAATTTCAATCACCCCGTCATATTTGTCATATGGGCCACTTTACAGAGGATGTCGCAGAGCCTGCAGCGCCAAGGATTGCCGAGTACGGTGCGCAGGACGAGGACACTGGTCACTTCCGTAAGTTTAGCTGTTGTTCCGGTGACTCCTGTGTAAGGGCTTTAGGCTGTAGGGTTGTCAATGGACTTAAACGCGCTTCTTGGGCTTCTTAAAATACTGGGATCCCTACGCAAGCATCCCTACAATAAGGATCGTAGCGTTCGGGATCTATAGTTGGACCCCTTGTTTCTTTAAGCTCCCATTCCCTCACTATTTCGATTTAGGGGTCGAAGCTCAGAACCCCAATGCCAAACCAGTGAAGCTCGCAGTTTGCGTTGTGCGGTGGATTCTCCTTGGTCTTTCCATACCCTCTTTGGACGACAAAGTCCTCAAACTGCCACCCCAAAGGGTCTAAGTCAAAGTACCAATACACGAACAGTCCCAAAGCGATTTTTGTGCATATACCTTTTTGGTCGGTTTTGGGCCAGCGTACCGCTGCGACGCCGCTTCTGCGCAGGCGCTCCCGGCGCCCTGGGAGCGCCACTTCGATCCAGCAACGGGCTGTGCCCCTCTGCCTGAGTTGAAGAGGGTGACAAAAACCGGGTGGAAGCGTCCAAAAAAGCGCTTTTTCTGGGTCTTCATAGCGGCCTTATGTATGCGGGGCTTCGAAATTTGAGGGCCCTTGGGTTTGGCGGGCTGTCAGGTTAGGGTCAAGGATGGTCAAAGGGAGGCTTCGGGAGTTTGAGCGCTTGGATGGTTTAGATTTCCGACTCTTTGCGGTGTTGATCCGATGAATTAGGGGCTTCAGGGGCTTCAAATTGTCCGAGCGTCAGAGCTTTTTTGGTTTGAGGGCGTCAGAAAGAAGCTTGAGCTTAAAGATTAAAGCAGCCGAAGCCCTAAACCCTGAAGGAGGCAAGAAAAACCTTCAACTCCAAAGATTACAGCAGTGCGAGCGTGAGAGTCGATAGATTACAGCAACCGAGGCCTATTATGTCGATGCTGACACGCAGGCGCGATTGGGGGCTCTTTCAGCCCAAGATTCTAGACTCCGGTCGCGGGAGAGTTGTCGTCACCACCGACGGTTCCGAGCATTTGGAGCCACTCCCTCTGCCAACGTTAAGACCGTATCGCATCAATGGCGGGCGGGGATTGGACATGGAGGGTCTTCGGTCGAAGAGCCCAAACAAGCCAACATCCCAAATTCACCGAAACCTGAAACCTCACTCCCCATAAGCCTGGAGCCTTGAACCATCATGATGCAACAAGGCAAACCCTAAACCTCCTTGATCTTCGAACCGAGTGCTACAGAACTTGCCAGGCTTGTCCGAGTGTGAGTGTCGAAAAACCTCCTTGAGGAGTCCACTTGGGATTGCCCTTTGATTCCGTGTCTACGGCGAGCTCCTCCGCCTGCATCCAGCGGGCCTTCTGGGTTTTAGGGTTGAAGGTTTAAGACGGGCTTAAGAATAGCTTCATGTATCTAGGGCCTTTAGGGTTTAAGGGTTCATATGATGTACTTCTATAGTATATAGTCTAGATTATATGTACGATATGTTATGCATAAAGGGATGGGGGCAGGGGAGATCCGACTTGCCGGGGGCTTTGGAGCCGGGCGATCTTGAAGTTTCTCGGCCTTCGTGATTTTCTTCCCTAGGGTTCCGTCTTATGGTTGTAGAGTTATCGTATAGTATATGGTTATAGTATACAGTATATGATACGTCTTTTGGTTATAGTACAATATGCATCACAACCCAAAGACCTACTCTAATGGTTTAGGCCGCTCTATTGAAAATATTGGCAGTGTCAGGGCTGCAGGGATGGAATTGCGCACACCACAAGAGCTGCCATGTCCACGGACACCAACGAAACCTCGTCTGACTTTGGCTCGTTTCACTAGCCTCTTTTCACATCAGAGTCTGTTTTTGACACATGCAACTAGTTCATGAGAATTGTGTATGCAATGTGGCACATGCTGTTTCGCTTCGGAGCGTATCGTTTAGTCCCAGCCTGCTGGACATGAATGTAGAGAGGCGAAAAGCGATGGGATTCGTTCGAGATGTTGTAAACAGCTCCTCTGCTTTTGTTTATCAGATCTGCTTTTATAGTTATAGTATATAATATAGATTATATGAACTATATGTTATGCATAAACGGCATCATCAGATGTCAGGGCCAGGGCTGCGTGAGTTGCTCTCGAGACTGAGCTTCTACAGCCCAGCCCTGACTCTATGGCCTTGGGCTCCCCTTTCGAAGCTTTCATAAACAGGGCTCTAAGGTGACAACCGGGTTGTTTGCGCATCCTTTCCTACAGCTACTCATTTCTCTGATACAAGTAGGACCCAGCAACAGTCGAATCCCGACACAAACCCTGGAGCAAGGTTCTCCAAAGCGGGCGCCGTTATTTGACCAGCCCCTCTGAGGCCCGGGGTCCGGGGTTCTGGTTCAGGATTTAGGCTGTAGGCGTCAACAGATTGCTGTCAGCAAATATACGTGAAGCCCAGAAGCCTCTAAGGTAGAGATGCAAGGATGTAGGGTTTTGGGGGTTTGAGGCTCAAAGGGTTGAAGGTTCGGGGCCTAGGTTTCGCAGTACTACCTCTATAGCTTTACGTTTTCGAGTCTCCTGGGTACTGTTCGGGGCCTTCTTGCGTCCCGGGTGACTTAGAAGCTCGGGGCCCGGGAGGAAAGCTCTTAAGAACTCCGAGGTCTCCGGTGTCTTTGTCTCTTAGGGCTTCGGGACCGCAGTAACGCGAAGGGCCCAAGGAGTGCCCTGCTTTCATAGGGGCCTTCGCTTCATTTGACGAAGGGTTTTTGGAGGTGCTTGCAGCTTACGGGTTGAAAGTCGGGTGTTCGTGTTTCGACTTTTTGGAACACAAGACCCGCTAAGAACTGCCACCATAGAGTGTTTGTGAAGCCTCAAGGCAATGCAGGCATGAGGGGCCTTGCGCAGATGCGTTCTCGAGTAGGACTGAAGCAGCTCTTGTTATCTATCTAGCCGTCTATCCATCTATCAGCCTATCTTTCTGTATGTTAGCTAGGTACGCTTATGTGTCTGGTTCTTTCCTTCGTATGTCACGTCTCGAATGCAATGGACTGTGTGTCTGCTCGACAGGCTCCCGACCCGGAGCTGCTTCATTACGAGCAGCCTTAAGTCCTTAATCCAACCAGAACCACTCCCAAGGCTACTTGGGAGTGCTTGTAATCAGTATCCTGTTTTGCTTTTATTGGTTTAGCTTCGTATCCAGAGATCCCAAATGCGCTTCACGAAGAAATGCAGCTTGAATCATCGCTGCCCACTAGGTGTGACCTAGTGCTCCCTGGGATTCTCAACCTGCATCTGAGGATGAGCCCTGCGAATCTCAAGCCCTACCCGAGCACCTTACAAGCCCTAAGCCCCAGGACCTGAAGCCGCCCACACCGAAAGAGTAGTTTCATACTGTCGACATCTCTGGTGTGGAGCTTCTAGACAGCCCTTGCCCTCAAACTCCCGAGCACCAAGCCCTAACCCCAGGCTTCAACAAATCTCGAAGCTGCCCGCAGTTCTAGCCGGCAGCCCCTGACGCCACAAGCAAAAGAACCCTCCGCCCCTCTGCCAGGGCTTCTTTGAGGAGCAGAAAGTGCAACTCTGGGAACGGCTGAAGGCGGCCAACCTCAATTTCTCTCTCAAGCAGAGCTGGATTTCGGAATGGGCCGTCGGAGTTCGGTTGAAGCCTTGTTTGGGGCGTTCCATTCTTTCCTGTTCCACGCCTGGCCTGGGTCTCTATTGTTCATGCTTTCAAGGTTAAATAAAGCTGGGATGTTTGAAGCTTCTCGGGACTCTTCCAGGGAAGTTCACAGCCTGACATCCGATGCTGGAAAGCCTCATAGACTGACCTAGATGGCCCCCAGTTCTGGGGGAGCCCTCTTTACAGGTTCATGCGTAGTTCTATTTTTCTGTGCTTGGGTGTCTGGCCGTAGGCAACTATTGCTATAGCCACCTGACATTTTCCCGTACATACTGGTCGGCTGACCCTTGTCAGTCTGAGGAAGCAACCTAAACCTTCAACCCTTCAGCATGTCCCGGCAAGTAACGTTCTGCGGCTTAAAACATTTTCAACCATGTCGGTGCCTTGAACCCTGTTTCAGCTTCGGGTCCGTAGAGCCAAAGTGTTTCAGGGTTAACGCTTCTCAACCGCCCCCGGAACACCCTAAAGCCTAAAGCGAGCATGCAGCATGCACTCTTGAAGATCAGTTGAACTATCCGATCCTCTAAGACAGGAGGGGACATGCTTTTGAAAGGATCCTGCCAGTGTTGACCTGACATCCTGAGACTCTCCCCACCTCCAAAACCCTGCTAGACTCCGCCGAATCACCAACTAACCTTAGAAACACCCCATATCTTACTCCATCAAAAACCGTCAAGTGGATATTGCCCACGTCAGAAGTGAGCCCCGCGCTGCGAAGGCTGACTTGGATTGTTGGTATGGGCCTCTGGAGAGTCGGCATCCCAGCTCACAGGGTTAACGGCTTTACATAGGAATACCCAAAGGGTCACTACAAAAGTGTTTCTCTAACGGCCGCTATAAGGGCTTGGCGGGGCGCTCGCTCTGGGTGTGGGGCTGTTCTCCACCTTACTTTTCGTGCTTCGCAGAGGCCTACTGCACCCTTTGCCTGCGAGGTCTGGATTTGTGGTTTCTGAAGTTTTTTTGGGTTTCGGAGCCTTGGCTTCTTCCGTCGTTCGGGACCTCGTTGGTTTGGTGGGGGTCTCGTATTTGTTTCCCTTCTTCTTATTCTGCTTAGTATGTGGGCCTTCATTGTTAGAAGAGGCTCCTTAAAACGTGTCCTTGAAAGGCTGGGCTTGTGAGCAGCAGAAGGAGGCCTCCGGCCGTCCTTGCGGAGCGGCCTCCGGCGATGCAAGGTTTGTCCCCGACATGGATTTGTTCTTTGCGTCTTGTAGCTTCTAGGATTCTAGTACTAGGGTTTATAGGGATTTAGGGTATAAGCATTGAGAACAGCGACGTGTCTACACCGTTTAGGGCAGTATTACGTAGGTGCATGGACTCCGCATCACTACTGCTGCATGCTCCCGCATCCAAGCCTCAAGACTTTGCAGCGAAGGCTCTTGTTCCTCTATCACCCTAAGTCAAAACACCCTCGACCAGAAAGCCCGAAAAAGCCTCGCAAGAATAAGGATGAGAAGATGCCACTATAAGTCCTTATAGTTTAATAGAGAGATGCAGAACCATTACCCTTAAGTCACTATAATAGTTATATAGAGAGAGAGATAAAGAAAAGAAGAAAGCTGCTGAAAGCTGCTCTGCTGTGCTAAGCTGCTGCTTCTTCGCTGCTTCGGCCCCGAGGTCCCGAGGGCCGAGCCTACTTCGCGCACTCTCTCTCGGGACACTCGTCCTGGCGGGACCCACGCGTCGGAGCCCCTTTTGGGAGCTTTGGGCAGAGATTTTTTTGCAGATCCCTAGATACTAGAGCCCTCAATCACGGGAGGCGGATCATGTGTGATTCTTGCAGTTCTTGGCTAAAAGCAGGAAAGGATGGAGGGGAGGTTGACGAAACCGGGCCTGCTTGGATTTACAAAGCTGGGTTTGATTGATTTGAGTTATTCCTTGACCCTCAACCATGGCACGACTAAGCCCTCGCACCTCAGACCCACGTCAGGTCTTCGGATAGGGACGACACTTTACACAGGGATTGTCCCAAAATCTCGAGTGCAACCCTGCAACCTCTCAGCTCTTGTAGCAACTCCTCGGGAACAGTATGTCTGGGCATGGGTCGTCTTTCGGGCTCGGCAAGCACCACATTGTCCCCGAGCGCAAACTTGAACAAACCCTTTCAGTGAATTAAGGTCGATACGCAGTTCCTGTTCGACCTCGAGGGCGGGCGCCTGGTCAGAAATGGAGCCCGGAGCATTCGAAGTGAAGTGCCATCGTCATCTGCGGCTACGAAGAGTAGTAGCAGTAGCGGTAGTTCATGCCACAATTCGAGATGATTTTTTGCATAACTGCCTGCTCCTGAAGAACTCGACGAATCCAATCCCGACCGTACACAGGGCTTCTAAGCCGATTGTCGATTTGATGCCTGCTCCTGACATCATACCAACAAATCAAGGGTCAGGAGACTTGTTAATCCCTGCGCCCAATCCTTCAAAGAACCCTCTGGGCCCATATATGGATTGGTACGAGACCCTTGGTAACTCTACGTATATATATATATAACTACCCATGAAGCTCCGGAAGTGTGAAAATGTCCGAGTCAGCTGATAAGTAAAAATTGCAGGCTCCTGGACTCCTTGGCAGAAATGCTGCCCCCGCCGGAGGAGCTGCAGGTGGCGTCCGGATCGCCGGACTTTCGGACTTTGAAATTCGGGCGCTTTTAAAGGGCTTAGGACTTTAGGACTTAGGGGTCTCAGGGATACTGGACTTTCAGGAGTAGTAGGGTTGTCTGCATGCACTAGATAAGCCCCTTTAGCTGCTAATGGCCCCAAAGATCCCGTAACCCACTTATCTCAATCCCCTTCTCCTAACCAGACCAATGGCAAACCCCCAGTCCAAATCAAGTATGGATCTTACACAAACCGGCCTTTGGGGGCGATTGCGTCGAAAGCTGCCCGTAGGCAGTTTCATCCTCGTCCTAACTATGAAACACTTGTCATGGCACTTCTGGTCCTGATGCTTCTGTGTTCAACATGGCTTTTCAAAAACCTAAAGCCTATGTTTTTGAATGAACCTATGTTCCCATTCTGTTGCTGCCAATAGTCCGATCATCTTACGAGGCCCCACCGACGATGATCAAACCAACAGACGTACATCTCTCCGTTCATGCCAGGCCCTACTTCAATCTTAGTAGCTAGGAAAGTATATCCGAAGGTGTAAGCTCTTGGGTCTAATTCAAACCG
Organism: Symbiodinium sp. clade A Y106; assembly: GCA_003297005.1. Lineage (NCBI taxonomy): Eukaryota > Dinophyceae > Suessiales > Symbiodiniaceae > Symbiodinium > Symbiodinium sp. clade A. Next base: position 66,510 of record BGNK01000481.1, on the reverse strand, counting down.
TACATCCTAAAGCCTACATCCCGAAGCTGAAGCCTGAAGCTCAAATCCTACGGTCTGCGGATCTAGTCCACCCCTTCGTGCAGCCTCTGGTGCGTCACCATCAAGATGGTAGGTTTTGTGTGTGGTGTGTGTTGCTGGAGCGTTGAAAATGGAGAGGGTTCTGGGTCTGGGCTTTCAGCTGTAGAGGGATCGTGGGGCTTTGTTAGCTTGCTGGTAGCAGGGACAGTCCTTGCCGTCCGGGCACTTGTACCTCTACTGAAAGCCTGAGGAGGGGCGAGTTACATGCGGGGGACGAGGAGGACAAGCAGAGCTCTTGAAAATCCTGATTTCCTGCTAGATATGAAACGGAGTACCGTGTGCCGCATCTTTTACGTGTTTACATACACTATTGGCGCCGTAGTGTCTGAATGCTTCTTGGGGGTTCATGGGTAGTAAAGAGTAGAATTGTAAGTTGCAAGTCCCCTTATATGGGTTATATTTATATGGGTTATATGTATAGTTCGTTTGCTTTTGTTAACGGCGTTGTCTCTTGTTCTGTCCGAGGCCTCAAGTCTTTCAACCACTTCAGCTGCGCGGGCTCAAAGAGAGCCCCGTCCCATCCGTAAGGGCAATGCTGTGGTCCGGCTCGAGTCCGTGCTCAAAAAAGGGCAATGCTGGCGATACTCGGCTTTCGGGCAGAACCCTAGAGCAAAAAAGTATCCAAAGACCTGGATAAGGCATGCCCTGAAGCATTTAGGCAACCATATGCCTAGGCCCTAGCCCATCCTAACCCCTCAACCCCCTCATCCTTGACAGCAAGACCCTGAAGCCCATAAACCCCAGAATCCTCATCCGGCCTGTCAAGTCACGTGATAAGAAGACTCTGTGAACAATTAGAGTTTTAGGGTTTAGGGTTTACAAGTCTCCGGAATGACCTGATGCAATGGCCTTCCAGTGCTGCACATGCTCCAGCGAGCAGCGTGAGAGGCCAGAGATCGTCAGGCCCGGTCGGGAGTTTCGCGTCGGGGGTGTCAAAATTGGGGCTCGGGGGGGTCAGGGTTTGGGTTTGGGGTTGAGGAATTCTGGTCTTTACATGTTTAGTGGCTTGAAGGTTAGGGATCGAAATCAAGTCTTAGACCCTTGTCCATCTGCTCTGGGATCAGGGAAGCTAAAACCTGAGCGCCGGAAGCCAACCTGCCGAAAAGCTCATGGCTAGTGACGAGTATGGCTTTCGGGTCAATGGTCTGCATACTTACTGAGTCTTCGCATGCTTCTCGGACTCTATATATATATCATTATTACAATTGTTCATTGTTCTTACTATTACTACTAGCATTATGATCAGTACTAATTTTGAAGGAGCCCTCGAAACGCCGCCCTTTGCGGAGGTCCTCCGGAACCCAGGGGCCCCGTCAGAGCGTCACTTCCAACGGCTCGTCCCCGGGACGGACGTCGACGCACCTGGATCCCAAGCCCGTTGGGCCCGGTAGCCCAGAGTTGAGGGATTAATTTTTGAGGGTTTTAGAGGGATTAGGGCGGTAGCCCAGAGTTGAGGGATTAATTTTTGAGGTTTTAGAGGGATTAGGGCGGTAGCCCAGAGTTGNTAATTTTTGAGGGTTTTAGAGGGATTAGGGCGGTAGCCCAGAGTTGAGGGATTAATTTTTGAGGTTTTAGAGGGATTAGGGCGGTAGCCCAGAGTTGAGGGATTAATTTTTGAGGGTTTAGAGGGATTAGGGTAGCCCAGAGTTGAGGGATTAATTTTTGAGGTTTTAGAGGGATTAGGGCGGTAGCCCAGAGTTGAGGGATTAATTTTTGAGGGTTTTAGAGGGATTAGGGCGGTAGCCCAGAGTTGAGGGATTAATTTTTGAGGTTTTAGAGGGATTAGGGCGGTAGCCCAGAGTTGNGTAGCCCAGAGTTGAGGGATTAATTTTTGAGGGTTTTAGAGGGATTAGGGCGGTAGCCCAGAGTTGAAGGATTAATTTTTGAGGGTTTTAGAGGGATTAGGGCGGTAGCCCAGAGTTGAGGGATTAATTTTTGAGGGTTTTAGAGGGATTAGGGAGGTAGCCCAGAGTTGAAGGATTAATTTTTGAGGGTTTTAGAGGGATTTGGGCGGTAGCCCAGAGTTGAGGGATTAATTTTTGAGGGTTTAGAGGGACTAGGGCGGTAGCCCAGAGTTGAGGGATTAATTTTTGAGGGTTTTAGAGGGATTAGGGCGGTAGCCCAGAGTTGAAGGATTAATTTTTGAGGGTTTTAGAGGGATTAGGGAGGTAGCCCAGAGTTGAAGGATTAATTTTTGAGGGTTTTAGAGGGATTAGGGCGGTAGCCTAGAGTTGAGGGATTAATTTTTGAGGTTTTAGAGGGATTAGGGCGGTAGCCCAGAGTTGAGGGATTAATTTTTGAGGGTTTTAGAGGGATTAGGGCGGTAGCCCAGAGTTGAGGGATTAATTTTTGAGGGTTTTAGAGGGATTAGGGCGGTAGCCCAGAGTTGAAGGATTAATTTTTGAGGGTTTTAGAGGGATTAGGGCGGTAGCCCAGAGTTGAAGAATTAATTGTTGAGGGTTTTAGAGGGATTAGGGCGGTAGCCCGGAGTTGAAGAATTAATTGTTGAGGGTTTTAGAGGGATTGGGGTAGCCCAGAGTTGAAGGATGGGTTTTTGAGGGGTTTAGAGGGATTAGGGCTCTAGAGTTTTGGGGCTTCGGCTGTACTGTAGGGTTTAGATTGTGTTTTCTTTTCTGGGCTCGGCCTTCGCTTGTCTTGGGTGTGCATGGCCTCCAAGTTCAGTACCTTCAGTACTGGGACCCTTCTTGTATAGCTCCGAGCTTCGCCTGGTTAGCAGGTCTTACTCCGTGACCTGCTGATAACAACGCGTCTTTCGGGTTAGGGTTTAAGTGTAGCAAAGATGTCGACTAGGACTAGCTTTTGGTGTTTCTGGAGGTTGGGGCTGGTGGAAGAGGGTGTCTTGGTTCCGAGGCTTACGAGTTTATCGCGTTCTCCCGTTATGCTCAGAAAGGTTTACAGCACATTGTGTTTTCTGTGAGAAAGCGAATCCTTTGTGGTTCTTGGGCCCACGCTGATAGGAAGCTCCTGTTATCTGCGCTATTGCAGCCATGTGAGGTTCCTGGTGCAGATGGAGATATACGGCAACCCTCAAGCTTTAAACCCCAGGCCCTAAGCCTTTGCGAAGAGTCTCCGCGCTTGTGGAGGGACCCAAACCCGAGAAAACAGCTTTAAACCCTGAGCCTTACGCCGCCTGCGCCACAGCTTCCTTACAGGGTCTACAACCTCGAGAGAAGACATAGAAAAGTCCTTCTCAACCCTTCATAAAAGTCCTTTGGGGAGGCGTAACATCGGTCTGGGGGCTGGAAGCGCCTTCGCTCGAACCGCCTCTGGGATTACTATGGGGGCCTAGGTAAGTACCAGTGCTATTTTGGGGGGGTTCCTTATTCTTGGCATAGTATACTATACCCCAAAACCCTATTCTAATTGTTAAGGCCCCTACATTACACGGTTTAGGTGTTTTCGGTGTTGTCTGCGAGTCTGAGAGTTCAGGCTTTCGGGTTTCAGGCTTTCGATCTCTAGTGTTTAAGGTGTCACGGTTTCCCTTTCGGGCTTTAAGTAAGATGTTTTTAGGCTTTTTCTGGTTGTGGGTTCCATAGAGCTTTGATTCTATGTTTGCGTCGGAGAGCTTCAGCGACAAGGGCTGTTGTGGTTTGCAGGCTGTGTCGTGGATTGGTGTGTTATACTGCGCTTGTGAGCTTGTTTCCAGGTTCACACTCGTTGGTTACCCAGTGCACACGTGTCTGATACTGATTTGGGAGTTTCCGATCTAGGGGGCCCTAATATAGTACCCTAAATAGTAGGATCCTTCTTATAAGGAGCCCTAAATAAGGTACCCCCTAGGCTCTTAGGGGCCCTGTGTACGCCAGTAGTTCTGATGTACCTCAGCAGAGCTGTAAAGGTCTTGTTTCAGAAGTCTGAGCCCTAGTCCTTGGATTGGCTTCCACCTTGGGACTTGCACTGCATAATCTTGAAAGGCCCAGTTGGGTTGAGAAGTGCTTTTCGCAGGGCATGTTCGGAGACCATTTGAAGACTACTATATCATACTCTTATCTTATATTCTATTCGATTATGCTATGTCCTGCCAGAGGTCTCGCAGCAGTCATCGAACTCAGCGGAGCCGAGCGTTGCACAGGCAGGGAACTTGTCCATAAATTCTTGCAAAATCCTGAAACTGTAAACCATTGTAAACCCCAACTAAGTGATTGTGGTCAAGTGTTCGTCCTGGCGGAGTCGCAGCAGGCCAGTTGCAAAAACCCCAAACTTTCCCAAACTCATAAACTTGGTACACTTCTTGTGCATCCGCCACCGACTTCGCAGCAAGAACCTTGGCCGGCATGTCCGCGAGTGAGCGAGGAAAGACGGTGAACCGTTAACCATAGGTGCCGCATCTCTGCAGACTTAGGCGCTTCGTGGCCTGAGGCAGATTTACTGAAAAATGTTGGGCCCCCTAGCTTCACCACAGCACAGGAACGCAGTACGAATCTTCGAAGCCGGTGGAATGGTTCTAGACCAAGGTGTGAGGTTCAAGTTCCGGCTTAGGGACTAGGCTTCATTCATGCTATTGACATCAAGTCGGAAAGCTTGAGCCGTAAGCCTTCAAAGTCCTGAACGAATGGCCAAGCGCCTCACACGGCATGCGCCTTGCGGTTCGAACATGCAATGCAAATTGCGTCCCGCTTGCTTGTTTCGGGTTCAGTGTTTCAGGATCCTGGTGAAAAATTCCTTTACTTAGAGTCTTGAGGATCCTGCAACCCCAAATCCTAAAGGATTTCATTGGGACCCTACCCGGAAGGTCCAGAATCCCGCAACACAAGTGATTTAAATGTTCCGGAAGCTGTCGCGAATTCATGAACACGGAAGTCCAGGTAGCTTGGCCGAGGACGACCGGCTGAACCCCGAGCCCCATACTACAAAGCTTCGAGCATCCTAGGAAGTCGGTATTCTTCAACAACCATCCCATAAAATGCCGATGACCCCCTAATCGGGAAGGCTAAGCAATCGCCAATACCATTGCTGGGGGTTCCTTTTCATAAGTATAGTACAATGGGCCCCAAGACCCTATTCTAATTCGTAAGGCCCCTACAAAAACTCCCAAAAGCCCTGAGGATGGCGGCACCGGAGGCACCGCGCAGCCGAGCGAAGCCATGGAGTCGAACTTCGGCAGCTCCGGATCCCTCGGGCGCCCCCGGCCCTGGAGGGTTTAGGGTTGTAGGCTTTTGGGGGGGGTTCGGGTTATTAGGGTTTAGGGTTTTGGGGCTTTAGGGGTGCGTATACATGGGTCATAAGTAGGGCAACTATAATTGTTACCCATATAAGGGGACTTAGAACTCTACTTATTACTACCCATGAACCTCCAAGTAGAGCTTTAGTAAGGTCTCAGCAGTCTTTGCCAGATTACGGCGGGCCTTGTGTGCCAGATATGTGAAGCATCTCATACATACATGCATCCGTCATGCATGCATGCATGCATACATACACTCTCACACACACACATGCATGCACGCACAGAACAAGTATGCATTCATACACAACAGGCCAGCCACTTCTTGTTGATATGCACGTGCCCCTTTCTGTTCGACAGATAGAGATGTCTTGCACCAGGCCTTAGGTTGGAAGAAGTCAAAACAAGGAGAAGTTGCGAGTTGAGAGGGTTCCATTTCCGTGGTTGTGCAGGACATGGGGTTTCGGTTTAGGGTGTCTTGGAGAAGGGTTCAGGGTTCGTCAGAGATGGGTTGGTTGCCAGCTTCTAGTTTCCTATTTACAACGCATATGAAAGCAACAAAAGTCGCATAGAAATCTGCACACGGCGATCCACAAGCTTTGCATTCTGCAGAGGTTCTGCGCCGAGCCTGCAAGAATGAGCTTCCTTTAATTTCTTAGCAGAGAAGACATGTACCATAGTCTACTTTCAATCAGGCTTTAGCATCGCAGCATTCAGAACAGCCCCCCATGTAAACCGAACAAGTTGTAAAATGCCCTAAACCCTACACGCCATTGGCAATCCCCACATGGCAGGGAAGGATCCGACATCCCAAGCGCGAGCAGCAAGACCAGCAACCCGTAGCCCGGAGAGAATCAGAGCGAAGCCTTCTTCCGGCTTTCAGGGCTTCTAGGCGATTCTAGGCTTTCTTTTGGCTTTAGGAGGGTTTACGGTATAAGGTTTAGGGTGGTGGGACAAGGTTTAGGGGCACGAGCTTCGGCTTCAAGGAGTATGCAGCACGGGCCGGAGGGGACGGCCTGTGGTCCTGCTCGTGGAGTTGTTGGATCTTGCTTGTGAGCTGCAGCTCCATCGGAGGAAGGATCATCGAGAGCACACCCGTCGAGATCATGAGGGTCTCCTTGGCTTGAAGGTCGGTCTTGGGTACCTAGCTTCCGGACAGGACGTCCTGCAATCCGATTCGCCTTCTGCACCTTATCCCCTAAGCAACAAAAACACAGAAAGCTAGTCGACGTGATATTCCGCCGCTCTGTCGTTCCTGCCAGCATCAAATCATCACGGCATCATCTTCAATCCAGCAACCGTGCCTTCATTGGTAAAGCTGCCGTCAAGGTCATCGGCATGGGACATCAACACCGGTGGCATGGAAATGAGCACCAGCCCCACCAACAGCAGCAGCAGGCCAACATCGACCCCGAGCATCGTCATCAAATGGATCACAAGGACCCTTTTCTTCAGCTACTAGCCGAGAAGGTGATCTTCATCTTCATCACGGCAGCATCAGCAGCCTCATGAACATCCCACTCAGCATCTTTAGTGTTGTCCTCGTTGCCATTTGATGACCGCCGTCGTATACACCCCGATGGAAATCACCTCAAGCACTACACAAACACCGTTCTGCCAGCAGAAGACAACCACGACCACCACCAGTTGCCAGGAGCAGAATCACGGGCTCTGCACCCTGCCCTTTCTCCTTCAGGCAAGACGGTGTGAACCAGCTGATGCCTTTCAAGCGCCAGCTGCTGGGCGTAGCGTAGATTCGGGCTTGCGGGTGTTCTTTCTTTGAGTTGGGCTGCTGCACAAGCTTTCGGTGGTGGAGTTTGTGGGGCCGAAGCCGCCAGAGCATCCGCGGCTTCAAGTTTAAGCCTTCGGTTCTTGAGCATGCGACGGTGTACATAGGGGTTTCCCTTGCAGAGGAATATTATAGTAGGGATGCAGAGGGTTTTGGAGGACTCCTGTGGCTGTAACCCTCCTCCGCGCCCACGGCACCTCAATGCCACAAGCCCTGCATCCTAAAGCATCTGCGAGCTCGAGGAAGACCCGCGACAACGGAACCTGGGGCCTGCAGCGCCGGAAAACGCAGGCCTTCTTTTGCTTCGGGGGCGACTTCCGCAGAGACTTTAGGGACTTTAGACTACCAGGTCTCCTCCACGCATTCATGTGGGGATCGCCCGTTTTTGCTTGGCTAGACTCCCTCCCCAACACCAAACCCAGTCAGGCTAAAGCTTGATCAAGTCCGGCACCCGCACATGACTTGGGAGTGCAAGAGTTCGAAACTCCCCAGCCAAGTACCCTTCATAATAATCGAGTCCAACCCTGAGTGCGTGTGGCCTGAGTGAGTATGTGTGCTACATTAAAAACATTGTAAATGTATGTTATCGGCTATGATAGAGTGCAGTTTGGCATTTAGGTTGGGGTTCAGGCCCGGAGTACCCAGCATGCTGTCACCAAGCAACGTTTGACAAGCCTCTACGTACACCCACCACCCTGTTTTCGCAAAGCTCCATGTCGTAGGAGTATAATGTGGATTTGCACATGTGCTCAGGCAATGGAGGACTACCTGAACCGGTCTCAGTCGTTGGAGGAGGAGCTACCGGGAGCTTGAGGGTTCCTTCGGAGTTGAGCCGTGAGGCAGAGCGGCAGAGCTTGAGGGTTTAAACGACTTGTAACAAAGTTGTCAAGAATATGACAAGCGTTCTTGAGAGTCTGAGGTCTGCAGAATCCGAGAAGCATACTCTGATATGAGAAACCATAACAAGGACAGCTGCAAGGCTAGCATTTAAAGCAACAGACGCAGCGACAAGTTCAAGCAGATTGTGCAATCGCAGCCGCGAAAGGTTTGGGCCTTGAGTCCGGGAATCTCCACCCCCAGCACTTGCTAGACTGATTCGACACAAAAAGCGGTTTTCAACCAAGCGGCTGTGGAGCAGAAGGCTTTCCAACACGGATGCAGGGCGCGCTCGCGCGCGCGCGCAATTTTCAGACCACACATCTTGGTCGTGCACGTCGCAGAAAGTCGTTCAGGCTAGTCGCAAAAGCATCTGTTTGTAACATAGGCAGACATGTGTGGATCGCGTGCGGTTTAGCGGTCCTGGCAGGAATACAGACCGGAGTTGCGTGCAAATTTGCAATCTGCATCGTCATCATCATCATCATCATGTTCATCGGATTTTGTCAAGACCTTGCGAGCAACTCAGAACACCCTCTGGTCTCAATGTGAGCTCGGGTTGCCACAGTCTTTTCTTTTGCAGCTTGGCTACCTGAAACCTTGGATGCTAGAGCCTTGAACCCTAAACCGCTTCAAGCCCTTGATTACAGCTTTGAACCATTTCTAGACCCTGGGGTCCGAAGCCCTTCAGCGCGAGACCACTCTACAGCCCAGGCGCCATCCTCTGAGCCGTTAAATTCGTGACCCACCTGCTGGCAGGTGCCCGCGGACAACGCCAAGGGCCCGAAACCGGTCACGCCGGACAACATCGCGGTGATGCTTTCCTTGAACAACCCTAAGATTCCAAAATTTTTGTAGTGCCCATTAATTCTCAACCCAGCCTACGGTACGATACTGTACAGAGCAGTTTGAAGTCCCTGGGTACGCACATTTAGAATGGCCGTGGTCCTAAGTACTAGGTAGTGACCGGCAGTGGTGATTGTTGTCGTGGTGGGAGTTGCAGCCATGGCAGTCGCAGAAGCCGTAGTCGTCGTAGTCGTAGTAGTAGTAGTAGTCGTCGTACTAGTAGTAGTAGTAGTAGTCGTAGTAGTAATAGTAGCAGTAGTAGTAGTAGTAGCAGCAGCAGCAGCAGTAGTAGTAGTAGTAGTACTGCCATAGTAGTAGCACTAGCGGCAGCTGGCATGCAGGACAAAAACGTCATACTGGTGGGAATGAAGGGGACAAAAATGGTAGCAGTGGCATTCTTGCAGACACAGCGGCGAGATCAATGACAACCAGCCTGCTTGTCATTGCTTGCCATCGCTGGCCACTGGTCTATGACGTTTTGATCGAATTCACGCCAGTGTGGAGATGATGATCGAAAAATTTTGTGAGTTCCTCTAGCCTGCAATAGTACTCTTAATGAGAAAGGAATCAGTCCTGACTTGCTGTGGCGCGAATTCTGTGAGACCCTCCGTTGGAGCTCCGTCGTTGGTTACTTGCTCACTGAAGAAGCACTTGGTAGTCAGGACAAGCACTACATGGGAAGGTTCAGCTAGCAATGCTGCGCTGGTAGGGCCCAATCGAAAGTTTGTACCCCACATGAGGCAAGGCGGGAGAAATATACGTAGCGATCTCAGGAATCTGCGTGTGCAGCGTGGCCCAGACTGGCAGCGGGGTCAAGAGGACCGAAGCCGAGTGGTACAGTGGTACAGAGCATTCAGTTACCTTTCCTGCATGCGCTGCCTCGCTTCGTAGGTTTTGCTGCAAGCCTCCCAGGCCCTTTGCTTCAACGAGGGTCCACTGAGAAAAGGGTTAAGTAAACATATTCCTTTGGGTAATTGTTTGAATCGATAAGATGGAGCGGCTGCTGCTGACCTTGCGACCATCCTGCAGTGAAGCTGTGAGGCATGAAGCCAGGCTGGAGATGGTTTTCCTTATTACACCATGGCTTGCTTCGATGGGCTTCATAATCTCGCGGTTTGATGACGATGCTGCGGGTCGTTTTGACTACTTGGCCATTATTCACCTCGGCGGTGCGATCGTTTTGCTAACCGTCGGCATGACCTTGTACAAGACGAACTGCTTGCCGTCTGCGGCCCATTATTTGGAGGACCCCAGCTGCAGCAATGCACTCTGCGGATTGTTTAGCTGGCTCCCGATGGCTGCNCTAACCGTCGGCATGACCTTGTACAAGACGAACTGCTTGCCGTCTGCGGCCCATTATTTGGAGGACCCCAGCTGCAGCAATGCACTCTGCGGATTGTTTAGCTGGCTCCCGATGGCTGCGACCTGTCCCACAGTGGTGGCTGGTGGTGCACAGGACATTGTCATCACTTTGTGTGTGGACTGGTTTGGTGCGATCGTACTGTACGTGCCCTTGGTGGAGGAACCGATCCCACTGATGGCCGCTTATGTTGCCTACGCNGCTGGTGGTGCACAGGACATTGTCATCACTTTGTGTGTGGACTGGTTTGGTGCGATCGTACTGTACGTGCCCTTGGTGGAGGAACCGATCCCACTGATGGCCGCTTATGTTGCCTACGCAGGCCTTGCAGTGGGGAGACTCGTGCACTTAAACCTTTCAGAGGTGGACAGTCGAATCAGTGTCACACCCTACTGTTGCCGGCTAGTTGCCGTTGTAGGTCTTACTGCCGTCGCTTTTCAGATCAGGATGCGATACTTGAGCTTGAAAGGGACGCCACTCACTTGGGACTGTCTTGAAGCACGTGCCAGGACTGAGGACGTAGAACCCCAGATAAAGATGGCCAAGGCCAAGAGATTTTTGACTCAATACCCAGCCGATGGCAAGGCTGCCGAGAGGGAACGCGAGGTCTGGAGTCGCCGATGGCTCTACAAAGCTGAGTTGACGGGCCGGCTTCTCTGGGCCGTCCATATGCAAAGGCAGTCAATGCTGACCTCCGAGGTGTTGGCCCATATCCTCACCTTCCTGTACGAGCCGACGAGACCAGTCCTCAACTGCGTCGGTCTACTAGCTGACGACGGCCGGTCCATGATTTCCAGCACTCAGCACACAACCGCCAGCTCGGGAGTGTTCTCTTCACTCTCGTCGCTCTCGTCTGTCGCTGCCCTACGCAAGGCATTGTCGGCACGACAGTGGCTCGCTTNCGTCCGAAGCTGCCGAAGCTGAGCAGGCAGCCAGTGGCAACGGCAATGCGCGTGTGCTGGCTCCACTGCTGTTCATGAAGTACTTTAAAGCTCGGAACATGTAATCAACATAGTCGTATGGGCTCCAACCATTAGGGCCCGCCTAGAACCTCAGTCCTTCAGATTGTCCCCGAATATTGCAGCTGTTAGTCAAGGATGTTCAAGGATGATACTTTTGGTTAGAGAGGTCTTAGTATTGTTCATGTAAGGCAAATCAAGGCGTGTTCCAGAGGCTTTTCAGTGATGTAGACTTCTTATCGAGGCCTTGTAGCAAGGTTTACGAACCCCGACCTTCGTTTGCAATTCTGGGCACGACGCGAGGGGTCGGAGTCTCCAACATCCCGGACGCCGCTGCCTTGAGCCGTGAATTTTAACAAGGCCAACCTTTGCTGCGCCATGCAAGATGCAAGGCCGAAAAACAGAGCTGTCACAAGCAGGCGTTTAGGGTTTCGTGCGGCCGTGCACGTCATGTGCCGGCTTCCCTCCCCTCTCCTTCTACAGCTCATGGCCTTGCCTCAATCNGCTGTCACAAGCAGGCGTTTAGGGTTTCGTGCGGCCGTGCACGTCATGTGCCGGCTTCCCTCCCCTCTCCTTCTACAGCTCATGGCCTTGCCTCAATCGCCTCAGAAACCTACCCCCGTTTTGGCGGTTAAAGGCATATACAATTGCAAGGACAACGTGATAAGGAAGCCAAAAAGGGGTCTGTTCCGGAGGGCTGAAGTTGGACTGATCTCGCTGGTTGCTACTATAGGGGTCGGAAGAAGTATCAATAGACACTCCTTATGGTCCCTGTATATCTGTACTACAAGATAGCCCCAAACCCGGTGCATTAATTTCAAGGATGCACGAAAAGGAGTAGATAGACTTGCAGCACTACAAGCGGCGGTATGCTGAAGTTGCTGTACGCTGGCGAAAGCTGGGCTACAGTACTGGCCCGGCGGGCTCAATGATATCAGGTGAAGAGGTGAAGGGTGGTGAGGGTGAAGGTTTCGGGTGCAATCGGGTGCTCCTGTTCTTATGACTAAAGGCTAGTGCACAAACGGACCCCAATGCCCCAGAATCTCTTCGAGCCCCTTTGCTATCAGAGTCTCATCTCCGTCCACACAATGAACTAACGATAACATCCAGCAGCATGTCCGCGGTGGGTGATGCAGCATCACTCGTCAAATCAAATGCTGCAGAAAGTGAGACGTTTCCGCTGCACTGACCAGAATGAAGGACATTAATACAAGCTACAAGCGTCAAAGTTGCAACAGAAATATGTAGTTGCTCACGCTCTTGGCCAGGACGGCGGCGCTGGAAAGGCCCTCTACTTGTGGTACCGGTTCTTACTCCAAAGGGTTCACCTGAATGTCAATGTAGCCAAGGAAACAGGATTCATCGAATGCCATGGGTATCCGATACCACTTCGGCGGTTCGACATGGTGAATGTAGATGCCTAGATGATTACCAACACGATTTTGGTGTTCCTTATGTTGACTGGAGCAAAGCAATATACCACAAATACCTTGTTCTAAATTCTAACTATTCATGCCCGTATAAGGCCCTATATTTCTCCCGGTCACATGGGTTGCGAGAGTGGGCTCCTCGCACAGGTGGGCGTCATCTTGTCTTTCGACACCGCGAAGACGCTTGGCAAAGCCAGCTCGGCAGGGATGGCCGAAGCTGAAGCATAGAAAATATTGACATGTCTCATTACTCCCATTATCAGTTTCCATGCTGCATTTATCCTTTGAGTAAGTTGTCAAAAAGTTCGGTCATCACCCATCTCTGCCACGAGCAGCACCACAGCCCCCTAAGGATGACAGCACAAGTCCTCTGGGAAGGATCTGGGAAAGCGCACTCCCACTACCAGCTGCTTGTTGCAGGGATTCCCGAATCCTCTCTGAGCCCTGATTTTAAGAAATCATCTGTGAGCTCCGGGGTGTACTTTTGGAGTGGACTGCAGTCCTATGAGCTCTCATCTTCGGATGCAGCACAGCAAGTATAGAGGGGCATAGCCGAGGTACGGAAAGTTGAAGGAGCTCGTGCTGTATGTCGGCAGCAACAGCCACTTGGAACGTTCATTCTCGGACCAATTGTGATTACAGTGATTACTGTTGACGTTGTTAATACTGCCACTATTGTTATTACGATAGTTGGCCCTCGGGAAGATCTCAAAGCTGTGCTGTCTTTTATGTGCAGCCCCTGGCCGGTTGAACTGTCGCAGCATGAGTTTCAAGATGTTTTTCAGAAGTTGGTGAGGGGTAGAGGCCTGCAGAAAATTTGATGCATGCCTTCTTGGGAGTGAGCCCGGAATGAGAACAGACCTGAGAGTCTTTGCATGTGCGGTCTGAGGTGAGAGCCTTACAAACTCCAAACCAAACTCCAAACCGCAAAATGTACGGGCCAAAACAAGCGCGTAAACATATGGATCCTGATGTCGGGGCACGAACAAGGCATATTTCTGGAACCCGTAAATGCCAGATACTCATGCTTAGGTGGTCTTTGGTTTCCCCCAAAAGTGGCGCATTTATCCCTGGCGTCCTCAAAAAAAAGCCCGATAGAAACCCCAAGCCCGGTAAGGAAAACCCTGAACCCAAGCACCCAGCTGCCAGCGAAGCAGGTGGGAAACAAAGCTTCAAAAACGACAGAAAATACGGCGGAGGTACGCTAGCCACAGCACCGCTGGGCAGGCGAAACTCACAGGCCTTCTTCGCGGCGCCTCGTTGGTATTGAGGTTGTATTGTGGGTTGAAGCAGCTTGCGCGTGGGGGTTTGTGGAGTTCCGCGCATTTTAGGTTTTGGGTTTGCTTTTGGAAGCCTCAAGACTCAAGTGCTTTAGAGTCCGAGGCTTCAAGCTGAAAGGTTTTGGGCACTTCCTTGGTTTAGAGCCTCGGGCCCGGAGGTCCCAAACGGCTTCGAGCGCTGGTAGAGTTTAGAGGTACATGCTTTTAGGTTTTAGGGATGTTCAGGGTGATTTTCGCATCGCGTGCCCTGGTACCACACGGGCTCATGGCATGCGTGCGACTGTTTGGTGTTCAATGGGGTGCTGCTAAGCTTAAGATTGAGCGACGTGTGCCTTCAGCCTTTGTCATGATTTCAATCAACACAGATTTAGGAGGTGATCTTACTGGTCAGTAACGAAATGTGTCCGCGTGATAAGAAAATGTGCACATAGTCGTAGCGAAGGTATCTCGCATCAATGATGCTTGCATTCACAATAACTTTTGATGGGTTGGAGGTTGCAAGATTTCCCAATTTCGCCGCTTCTGAGACAGAGAGAGAGCGAGGAATTGTAATGTGTCAGGTAGAATTGTAAAGCAGGGGAAACATAGATTCCTTCAATGATCTCGAATCGTCATGGTACGTCTTCAATACATGTCTTCGATTGCAAGGAATCTTAAAAAGATGGAAGAGACATGTCAGTGGAGAGTATACATGCAACCAAGATCCTCTTATCGTAAACTTGAAGGCTTTAGCCGAAAGGTTGCACTTCTTCACTCCCCGTAGCCCCATCAATGTATGGGGTGGGCTTTGAAGCCTGGGGACGTTGACCCGTCCCCAAGCCCAGGAGAGACAGAGAGAGAGAGTGGGTGTGAGAGAAAGACAGAGAGAGAGAGAGAGGGAGGTTACATGGTTACATCTGCATTTATCCCGCATCCGTGCACGTGAACCTCGGGACTCGCATTTAGGATTTCAGATAGTCGAGGCACGAGCCATTAACGCAATCTCAAGATAGTCGGGCATGTAGCGTCATTGCCAACAAAGGACAAAGCGCAAACACTGCTGATCTTCGACTGGGACGACACCCTGTTCCCCACGACGTATGTCCGGGACGATCTGGACTTGAGCTTCTGGGCCTTCCTAGGTTGGAGGATCGTGCCCGAAAGGTACAGGCTGGAGAGTTGTGGGTGAACAGATTCGGCACTCAGCTTCAAGATGTCGGAAGTGAGTGCCCAAGTTTCCCTCAGTGGATGCAGGCTCTAAGGTTGCAGGCTTCACAGTTCTTCAGGTGTACTGCAGCCCCCTTGTCCAAACAGTGCCGAGGGCGTTGGACCCCAAACTGTTTTTCAACCTCGCCACTGCTTTAACTCCTTGAAGTAAAGGAACCAACCGTAGCCGTAGAAAACAGCTCCCACCCTTTGGGAGCGACGAGCGACGAGGGGCTTTAGTTTGGCTTCGCCTCCTTCGGGCTTCAGACTATATATGGGTGGTTGTCAACATTAGGGCGAGGTTCAATTTGAATTTGCCTTCCACAGGCCCGCTTAGAGCGTGAGGTGTCAAGCAGCTTGACGGGTTTACGCGCCTTTCCCAGAAGTCAGCTGAGGTTGGAACAAGCCCCTCAAGGACCAGTCCTTGACTTGGGCCGAAAAGGCCCGGAAGCTGCCGCTTTATCTTCGGAACCCAGGCTGCTTTCAGGGCCTTTGAGGGCTTAAGCAGCCTTTGCTAAGAATGTCTCTGTGGCTCAAGTCTCCAGGCGTAGGGGGAGGCATCAGGTCATTGTTTTCTGTGTACACGTGCTGACGCATGCCCGTCCGTCGCCATGAACGAGGCGGCCGCTTGCCGGGTGGACTGGCAACTTGCGCCCTTCCTTCGTGGCCTTTGCGAGCCGGCCTTTGCCACGGAGGTCCGCGATTTCATCACGCGACATGCCGAAGCCTTTTCGGAGCCCTGTGCCGACGGCTCCTGCCCTCTGACTTGGACGGAGCTGCACGAGGAGTACAGCGCACTCTTTGAGCGGCAGCTGAGAGCAGTCGTCCGGGAGGAGGGTTTCAGCCTGGAAGACTTCAAAGAGCATCTCGCTGAGCTTCGAGACTTTGCAGAGCTGCGAGCTCCCGCGGACTACCTTCCCGGATGCGAGCCTTCCTACATCCCTCCCAGCTCCGGCATCCGTGTGGCCGAATTCTGGGATTTTCTCGAGGCGCTGACGGCTTCAACGAACTTCGACAGCTTTAAAGAGCTCATGTGCATCGCAGCGCAGGCGCAGGCGGCGCAGGGCCCAAGATCGCCCGACCTCTGCGGATATGCCGCGGTGCCGGCAGAGGTGGTGCAGCCGCTCCAGGACCAGGTCACCGGCGAGGTATCCGCATCCGCATGCACGCCTTCTGACTCGAGGGCTCCTGTTCCGCCGCCGCCTCTCCCTTCGCCTGCCTCCGCGGCTGATGCTGCAGCTTCCCAGGGGTACAGAGAGGCTCCATGAAGATGTCAACCGCAGTCACTGCCGAGGTTCTCGGTGCTTCTGTCAACCCACCGACCTTATGTCAACCGACAACATACGCTCGCGTACCTGCTACTGTCCTCATAAGCAGGCGGCGTCGGCGTTCTATAGTCTTGTCTGCTGACCTCGCAGGCATCTTGTCCGAAGCCATCTGATGCCGAAAGAGAAGCACACGAACCGGTGGAGCCAGTGCAGGACACGCTGAAGAACGGCTTGGACGCCAGAGCAGCGTGGCAAAAAGCCAGGCCTTGACTGCATCTCTTGTGCCATGCTGAGGTTTCCGTTCCGTCGCTTTGGGGTTAAAAATGTAGAGGAGCCCCCTCTTGCAAGTAGCGGAAATACAACAAGGGAGCCCAAGGGTCGGAACTGCTTTTGAGAGTGAGAGACCTGCGAGACCTGCCCGTGTTCGGTGCCCTTTCTTAGCAGTCTTAGCATCGCACTTCGAAACGAACCTCTCCGATTCAATGAGGCTCTCTGAGGCAGCAGAACAAAGGAACCCGACACTCCCTAAACCCTCGAGTAGGGCTTGGATGCCTCGTAGTACTACCAGGACCACATGTGAATATCAATATTAACGATCATGATAGTTAGGAGAACAAGAAGAATCAGAATACCAGTGCTATAATGACAATACTAATGATAATGCTGAAGCCTTTACAGTCATGGGATTTAGCACATGGGATTTTGTAGGAAGTGGAGTACGCAAAGTGTGGATCATACGAGGTCGAATCGCCGCGACTCTGTTTGAAGTCCCTTGTTTTGCCTTCCCGATAAACAGAGTCCCTGGTCAAGCTCATGGCTTGAGATATCACAGGAGAACAATAGCCGACTGGCGGTAATAAACCATCTTGCAATACATCCCCATAAGATGTACGTCCATTATTGGTTCCGCCATCGATCTGAGATGATTTTCCAGGTTTGGGGTGAGACGTTCAGGATCTCGTAAAGGCGGAAGATCAAGCCAGGAAAGAGGGAAGCAACTGTTCCTAAACGGAGTTCTGGCTGTTGTTATGCTCCAGCCTGCATGCTACACCCATCCTAAACCGCCCAGTAAGCCTGCATCCGTGCTACTGCACAAGGCCTTGTGAAAGTCAAGTCAGTCGTTCCTAAACGAAACGACAAGTTCAACAATAAAGAGCTCAAGATGTCATGCTCCAGCTCTGCAGCCAGGCGGAGGTAGGAAAGAAGCTGGATCAGTGCGCGGCGCATGTTGCAACTCGGCAAGATACGGCCGAAGCCCGGGATGCTCTGCCCCCCCCCACTCACAAAGCACCACGAGGGAAGGCAAAGACCTCAAAAGCCCGTTCTGTTGCCTCAGTCATCAGCGGCAGCACAATTGGCCATCGTACCAACTGCAAACCAAATCAGCCTCGCAACAGCCACAACAGCATTACCATACTTGTCGACTTCGGCGACGGCAGTGTCGACGTTAACAGGGCGATGATGGCAACATCGCTGCAATCGTGAAAAAGACGACGAAGGTAGGCAGCAGTAACAGCATCAGCACCGGCAACTGCGAAGCAACAGCAGCAACATGAAGCATCAACCAACGACTATGGCACTGACATCCGCTCCCCTGCAATGCGACAGTGAAAATCCAACCACACAGTTGCGGCCGAGCAGCACGGGCATGCAGAGCATCAATGAAGAAAGCGCTTGTTCTATACAGGAGCCTTGAGAATCAGAGCGCGGAATGGTCATAACAGCCGCAGGAGCAGAAGAGGAAGCAACTTTTCAAATCTTCAGGTGGAGCTCCTGAAGAGTGCCTGCAGCTTCGGAAAGGTTGTGCTGGTGACCCTGGCGCGAGCACCCTGGGTTTCCGAGTCATGCAAGACGCCTGCCATAACAGCGTTGGTATGAAAGACCGAGGGTGCACAGTGTAGATATATGTAGATGGTCCTGCCGCCCCCTTTGAGTTTGAAAGGGTTTGCTTAAGAGCTGAGTGCGAATTGCGCCGCATTACAGTTCAGGAGTCATTGTGTTTCTTTGGTTTCTTGGGCCCCCCTAAATTTGGCTTTCGATTGAACCCCTCATGGCTTCGGGTCGTGCTGTGTCATTGAACAGGGGAAGATGTCAAAGCGCCTCTTCGACCTTCAGGGTGTCCGTCGAGTCTCGAGTCTCGAGCAGTCCGTTTGGATGCAGTCGTTTTAGGGTTTAGGGTTTAGTTTAGGGTTTAGGGCCGCTCAGCAGTTTAACCAGAAATCCCCACACCCTCGTCGCGGTGTCCACACACGAAGCCTTCATTCGAGATGCGACCTTGTTGCTGTGGAGCCACAGTTCGATTTGCCGATGAACGTTTTCAGGTCTAGGTCGAGTTCTGGGAATCTCAGGCTTGAGAAATGACCCAGCCGCCACACACTGTTTCATGTGCCAAACGTCCTTCGCCCTGCCCTGAATCATTTCTCTACACCCCATGACATGTTGGGCCGGAGGGTTTGTCGTGCTGAGGAACTTCTATGTTTCTGTGGGCCGGCTGATCAACCAGCTGAAGGCCGCGCTGACCTCGTGACCAACGCAGCGGGAAAGGAAAGCAATTACACTAGTGAGACAGCCGACAGACCGTGATGTTCTGTTTAGAGCACCGGTCTTCCGCCAGGTGCCAATCGTTTATGCGCAAGAAGGAATACAGGTGGACTACAACAAGTCCCAGATGACCTCTGATGAGGACCAGCAGGGGAGTTGGATTTCAGGATTCGGACGCTGGGTGTCTGATTTCAGGGCTGTGTGTTGATCGAAAACCCCTACGATGGAACGCGAGTACAGTGATCACATACTATAAGAATACTGTTAACAATATGTTACGGTTATGATGCACCATCATAGACCATAATTGGGAGCCCCCACAGAGTTTCGCTCCTCACGGTTTGCTGCCGTGGGGTTTTTGTGTTTCGGGGGTCGCCTGAACAGGGGCCCTCTTAATCAGGCTCTTGCTTCTCCGGGATGTATGCCTTTTAGTCTTATCGTATGGGGTGTCAAGTCTAGTCAACGTCCGACTATGTGGGCATCTTTCCCTGTTGAGACACTGCCTGGCCGTCTCCCAACTGGCATGGGAGTCTCAGAAGAGAACCCTAAGTGACTGGATCAGGCGGCTACTAAATCAGGTACTGCTAGATTTCTGACACCCCCAACAACCTCCCAACAGCTTGTGAATGTACATAAAGGCAGAGGTGTTGAAAGGTTTCCCAGGGCCGGGGCTATTGTGCTCTTCGTTTGAAGAGAGCCGGGGATTGTTCCAACTGAAGCAACAAAGTCAACCACCCCCCCCCGGCAAAGAACGAACAGGAGATCGAAAGGTTCTGGAGCGCCGTGAAGGGCAAGGCGATAGCCGCTCGCCCTGCGTCTTCGATTTCACGGGAGATTCTACGGATCTCGAGACTGCTTACTTCGCTTCGTTGGAGTTCATTTACTGCTCTTCCAAACTCGGAAGCCGCCCAAGAGTCGGAAGCTCCCGGTGCATCCCAGGATCCTAGACTTGGCACTGCAATCGCTCGAAGGAAGATTCTGCTCTAAGCTTCTGCTGAACATCTTCTTCTCGGCCCTGAAGCAAGAACACATCAACCCTAAAAGTAGTTTGTTCATTCAGATCGTAAATCAGAATCCCAGGCTATCAACTGAGAAACCGTTTCCGCCTTTCTCAGACTGGAAAACATGGAGGCAACTACTCCTTCCTGCGTTCTTCAAAACGCAGGTAATTGGAGCCGCAGGAACACCCCGGTGGCCCTTCACAGTTTCTAACCCTCCAATTGTTGCCACCATCCCAGGCCCGAGAGTGCAGGCAGTTCTACTCCCAATACGAGGCTCTGCATGTTCTGAAGCTTTGAAGAAGAGTTTCCCACCATCCTTCACAGTTACCTGTTTAGCTTGATGCAAGCCTGTAGATTGCAACACTTCATCGAACCGCTGCTGCCTGCAAGGAGATTAACCTCCGAGGTACTGAGGGTGGCGGGGCTTGTTCGGGCTTAGCTTGTGGTGATCCAGTTTTTAGATAACGCTCGAAACCCCAAACCACGCGTGCACACGGCTGTTCAGAAAGGCTTCAATTCCACCACCGGCGGGAGGAGTGGTTTGGGGTAATGCACGAACCCTCACCTGGCCTTAAGCCCTACAAACAAGACCACGTACTGTAAAATGGTCTGCAAAATAGGGGCTTGAACAAACGGTGATGGCAGCCCTGGGGTTCTCAAAGGTATACTATAGTACTGTTCACGCCCCACACTGGCACAAATACTCCTGTGCCCTGCAAGGGCCAGAGTTGGAAAAACGTGATTTCCATCGGAGATTCCGACTCTCGGCAATCCGGGAGTGAAGGATTGAAGGAAGTCGGTTTAGGGGTTTAGGGCCTTAATGACCGCGTTTAGTACCATGAGGCTTCTAACAGGAAAATATGCGGCCAAGCACAAGACCGCACTCTAGATAGTATGGATATCAATTTATTCAACCCTTAAGATCAGCGAGCGACAAATTAAATAATTGTTTGGGGCCTTTGCAATGAACAGGACTAAACAGGGCCCTGCGCTCTAGTCTGTTGGCAGGATTTCGTCAACAATGCCTCTTACCCGATTTGTTTGTTCTGTGTTGGGCACCTCTATGAAGGACATCATGGTCATTGTATTTTGCGAGTCTTTGGGCATGTCTCTCAAGCTTTCTCCATGGATACATGCTTGGGCCCAGAACCCCAGTATCAAAAGCGCTGCAATCGTCGCAAGCAAGTCTATTTATGCATTTGGGCAGTTGTGCAAGTTGAGCTCTTTTAGGACATCGGCCAGCAACATTCTGAGAAAGCCAAGCAATTCCACTATCTCGATGTGCTGTCGGCTTACATCTTCAGGTTTAACCGATTCCTTCCCATCAACTAAGCGCACAGTCTGTGGTAGAGGGCATCCACAGGATTTCGAACGCCTGGGCACGCAGAGTGCCATGGAGGACTACATGAAAGAGCGAGGCTGGGCAGACAGGTTTAGGGTCAAACCTCTTCTCTTTGTAAGAGGGACCGACAGGGAACACATCAGGAACATGATGCTGTTTGCGCACACAGTAGCCCATGGACATCTTATGTAGAAGCGCTTGGTGGAATCAGAGGTCAATCCTAGTTTGGAAGGAACTTGTCGGAACTGTGCCCCTCTTGACCCGGACCCAGTACCATCATCCCCAAGGCCTGAACCTGAAGCTTTAGACTGCTACCCCAAACACGCAGCCCCAAGCCTGAAAACCCTTGTTCGTACTCGCACATGCAGTAGCAGTAGCAGAAGTATATAGCAGTAGTAGTCGTAGTAGTAGTAGTAGCAGCAGTAGCAGTAGTAGTAGTAGTTGTAGTAGCAGCCCTTCGGTTGAGGCTCGAACCTTCAAGAAGCCGCGAGCCCCAAGTCGATGAGCACCGCTGTGGCTTTCCAGATCCCAAATGGAGAAAACCCAAATCCGCCACTGTTTGGTTTGATGCTGATAGGACCTAGGTGTTAATGTAGGAACCTGATTAAGAAATCCTGGGCCTATAACCCCAAAGTAGTAGGATTCATATAAGGAACCCTAACAAAGGCCCAAGGTTTCTTAATCAGGTTCCTACATTACAGTTGAAGCCTCAGGAACTCTGTTCTTGGGGGGTCGAGCTTGGGAGGATAGGCCTTCGGGATCGACCTTGAGCACGGAATGGCACACGTTGGGTTGCAATAAGAAGGAAAGCATCTTGGCCACCATATCCATCCATGTATATAAATATGGTGTACATATATATATATATAGAGAGAGAGAAAGATAGATAGATAGATAACCACATATCCATATACATGTACATATAACCCGTATGTTTAGTAGCTTGTAGTACCTCAAGAACAGCTCCTGAACCGACGACAGCTCCTCCCTCCTTAAACGAGACATCGGAAACACGAAGCCCGGAGGCATCGAACAAGATGGCCAGCTCGTGGATGTCGGTGGCCACATGTACAAAGTCCGTACCAAAACGTTTCCTGGAGTGACATGTGCCTTTAGGCTTTAGGGTGTAGTGCTTTGAGGTTTGTGCTTTTCGTCTTTCCGTGGAATCATTTTGGGCCGTTACCGTCGTTGACGATACTTGTCGGATGAGCACCTTGATTGCGCAGGCCTTGATTGCGCTTAATCCCAGTCTTCCTGTTCTTTGCGAGGCTGACTGCGTTTTCTGGAGATTCCAGAGGACCATTGTCCCAAGGGATTACGACGCTAGCCCCAAATCCTCTAGAGGTTTATGTCAAGGCTTGGGCCAAGTTTTGCGGGGAGCGAGGTCTGGGATCTAAGCGTCAACAGAGCAAGCCCTCAAAGCCGCTAAACTTGATCCAGGGCTAGACCTCAAGGTTCAAGATGGTCGACGAGCCCACGATCGAGGAGTTGACAGTGGAGGCGGAAGCGGTTCTCATGGGTCTGGAAGGCAGAACTGAAGCTCTGGGCCTTAGCTGGCATCGTGTCAAGAGGCCTGTCTGAAGTCTTCCTAGCACTGACCATGGTACATGAAATTGAGGCCTCTGAAAAATGTCTAGCTTGTCCGTTTGCGTTGGGACCTCAAGGAGCTGGCAGTCGCTTAGATTCCAGAGACCCAGGTGACGCCTTCTTTCGGAGAGTTCAAAGCTCAAAGAGGGTTCCACTTTTCCAGCGCGAGTCCTATATCCTGTTGTGGAAACGCTAGAATTCAGCCACAGCCCTGAACAAAAAAGAGACTCGAACATACATCCCTGCTTGGAGCCTGAACTCCGAAGCCGTCTCACTAAACAGTGAGGTGGAGATGCTGAAGGCATGGCTCCCCCTCATGGTGAAGCTGGAGACTGGGGCAGGGAAGACGGATTACAGCTGAGAGCTTTGAGCTTGGACATATAGGCTATTGGGAGGTGGGGGGTTTTGGGTAAGGGTTGATGGTCGGGAACCAGTGCATGCTGCTATATGCTGCTCCGAGTATCATGCAGCTACACACGGCTGCGTTTTGCGTGAGGCTCCCTGGTCGCTGAAGCCTAGAACTAGCCCTGGTTGCTAAACCCTAAACCAGATTCTGAGAGGAGCCTCGGAAGCGCTTTGGTTCACCTGGTCTGTGAAAAACTCCGCGGATTACGGAAACGGTTCCCACAAGAAGGTAGGGTGCCAAGGATTGGACCAAATTTGAGGTGCAAAGTTGAATATTTAGTTTTCCTTCAGCCTTCCAGAAACGGACATGCAAGGACAGCAGCTTTGACGTCAACCTCAACAATGCAGACGATCCTGAAGTGCTTCAGTCCATAGAGAAGACGCTGCGTGGTGAGACTGCCCACTGATGCAGGTCATTCAGAAAGGCTGTTGTCATTTAAGAGACCATCAAAGAGACTCTCTTGGGCCGAGTTGCAGGGTCCTCAACCCTAGCCCTAGCAGTACAGAGAATGCTGCTGTATTCGCAAGCATCATCTGTATCCGACTGTGGCACACCTCATGCAGGCTATGTTGCTTCACAGCTCGAGAGCTTTTTTGGAACATGGCCACACACCTTGCTTAACCACAGAACCAAAAGCCAAGTAATGCGACATTCATGAGAGATGCTATTGTCTAATGCATACACAGATGAGATATTTATATGTATATATGTATGTATGTATGTATGTATACATACAGGGTCTCGGATCGAGGACACTGCAAGGCCAGGGTCCATAGCCGGCGAACCCCAGTGCCAACTGTTAGGCACGAGAACAATTGCCCAACGGCTGCCTCGCCACCGTGGCATCGCCGCCGGCGGCAACAACGCGCCAAGGCCAGGCGCAGCATCTGGGCAGCGCGATCCCGTGGGCTCCCAGGACCANGGCACGAGAACAATTGCCCAACGGCTGCCTCGCCACCGTGGCATCGCCGCCGGCGGCAACAACGCGCCAAGGCCAGGCGCAGCATCTGGGCAGCGCGATCCCGTGGGCTCCCAGGACCACGACGAGCCGCTCTTCTTCTCCTACGGCATCACACCGCTCCGGTCTACCGAGAGTTAATGGGCCGCGGAAAGGACAGGCAAGCAGCATGGACCGAGTCCTACGATGCCTATGGGTCCTGGCCGCGGGAGTCCTGGCACTCCAAGGCGGCCGGCAAAGGCAAGGCTGCCCAGCCCAGGAAGCCACGGGAGTCCCAGCAGGAGACAGTGGCCTTCCCTTCCTTCGCCAGCATGACTGCCGCCCCGAAGGAGCGAGCCAGCGGATCCCGCAATGCCACCGCGGGAGAGGCGGGCGAGGATGGCGCCCTGGACAAGCTGGACATGGTCAAAGCGGTCCAGAAGCTGGTGAATGGAGTCCGGAAGGCCGAGGTGCGCATCCGCAAAGGCACCGAGGAACTGGACTCCCTGACCAAGAAGTGGGAGGCATTCCAAGTGGAGATGAAGCAGGCCTTCGTCCGGGAGCGCGCCAAGTTTGTGGACATGACAAACAAGCAGCGCGAGGAGATCGAGGAGCAGCAGCAACTCCGCGACGAAGCCTTGACGGAGCTCCAGACTGCCCTCACGACTGGGGCAGTCAAGCGCAAGGCTGCTCACCCGGTGACGGACAGCCGGGAGGCCGAGGCCGAGTGGGACAAGATCCTGGGCGACACCGAGGATGCGGACGAGGACCTCTCGAGCATGCTGGCTGGTGCTATGGTGGGCAGTGGCAGACTCGGCGCGAGCAAGGTGGAGGAAATGCTCCGGCTCATCGCTGCGCATCGGCGCCGAGCACGAACGCCGACCACCCCAGCCAGGCGACGAGCGCGGCAAGGCGACATCACCCCTCCCCGACCTACCCGAGTGACGAGGGACACGGAGGAGCCGGGAGGCGACAATGCTGCGGCCACGGAGGACAACTACACGGGCAAGGGAGTGTTGTTGGACCCGTATGTGACGTCGCCGTCGACCCGGGGACCGCCGCCACTGAGGAGTACCTCTACATCACGCCCCCGTCCGAAGCCCCGCACCAGTGTCAAAGACAAGGGCAAGGAGCCTGTCGTTCCTGCGACGGGCTCCACCAAGCTCTCAGAGAAGCTCGAGGCGGCCCGTGCCGAGGAGCTGCGCAAGTCTACAGAGGTGGTGGACTCGGACGACGAGAACGGCATGATTGCGGAGCTGTCGGCTGCTGCAACACAGCGCGAGGAGGAGTAGCAGGCACGAAGGAGGATGGCGATGGGTGGCCCCGGGCGAGATGGGGATATGTTTGCCTGGGCCGCGGCGCCCTCCCACCCTATGAGCATGGGCTGACTACAGGCGCTAGTCCGGCGGCAAGGTTGTTATGGGATTTTGCAGGCGGCTTTTTCGGTGTGTCCGCCTCCCGCGACCTCAGGATCCTCCGTGTGTATGACGAGATTTCTGACTATGCGAGCGCACAGCCGGCTGAGGAGCACGAGATGATCTTCCACGACCTCTTCGATGTGATGGCATGGGGTGCGGACAGGATTGGTGATCACCTGGCCGCGTACGCCCCCATGCTCGAGCGGCTTTCCACGGGCCTTGGACACACTATCTGTGGCCTCCTGTTGGCTGCCTGTACGGTGTTGCTTGGCGGTGCCCTTCGATGGAAACGGCCCTTTGCCTGTGGGGCGCCGTGCTTCCTACGACTGCTCCTGGCTGCTACGGTCATTCAGCATGGACTGGCGACACCTGGAGAGCGTCCATCCCGGCTATGTGCCAGCGAGCCATGGCGGCGTCCTACTGACATTGAGCTGTGGGCAGCCGGGCAGCGAACTGTCCGTGAGCAACTGGCGGATGCCCTGGCGCAACATACAGGGCGCATCTTCGAAAGCGGGGGGCGTCTCCCGCCGGCTGTGTACCCAGATGGGCCCCCGCTTGTCGAGCCCCGCCCGCCTGACCCGCCTGCTCGTGATGAGGACGAGGAATGGCAGGGCGTTGTTAACATTGAGGGTGAGGAGCTGACGACTCACCATATTTCCTTCTGGATTACCAGTGTTGGTATGCAGCCGGAAACCCTTGATGTCGGCCTGATGTTTCCCCTGACCGATGCGAAGGTGCATGACATCATCGAGGAGGCTGTCAGGGGGCTTGACACAGGCTGGCTTACGGACCCGATCGAGGTCACCCCCCAGCCAAATGCTGACTATGGCAGCTACATCCTGGTGCCCGAGTGGTTGAGGCACTCCAGTACACGCTTTGTACTGGTTGATGCACGCAGCTACGAGCTTGGCGTCTTCCCGGTGTATGTCGACGCCCCTGTCAGCCGCCTCTACATCTTTGGCGTTGTGGGCCTGGCCTTTACTACAGAGGCCGATGTCTACGTCGGGGGCTCCGATAGGCCCCTCGCCCAGGCAGAGCGATACCTGCCTGAGAATGGCTGCTATGTGCAGGTGCGGCGGCGAGGAGATCCTCCTGCCTGGTTTGGGCCTGTGTCTGCACGCTTTGCAGACCCTGCGCTGTGGCGGCCAGAGACGGACCACCCTTTGCCTGCGCGTGGTCGCTACATTCAGTTCCACACGGAGCTGGAGCGACACGATCACTGGATGCGCAGGACGGACCTGCGAACGCCGCAACAGGTCGCGGCGGAGGCCTTTGACTTTGAGGCGGAGCAGTTCTGGCTGCGCGCGCCCACTGAGCGGCCTACGCGCATGCAGAGTGGGAACCTGCGTGTCTACTCTGTCATTGCGGTCCTTGACTACGACCGCTATGACAAGGACGATGTACATGTGGTGTTCTTGGACATGCGACCGATTGGGCGATGGATTGCCTGGGTCGCCACGCGCCGCGGGGACTTCCACCCAGGCAACTACATCCAGGAGCTACGACTGCGCGCTGTGCCTGGCTTTTCAGTTGTGGTGCAAGGAGGGCGCAGGAGCGGTCGAAAGGGACACCTACATGTTGCGGATGGCGAGGTCCTTACCGTTGTCCTGAGGCCCACTGCCTCTTTGGCCGCCGAAGGCCCGTCCTCCCCGCCACCTAGCGACGGCAGCGATGAGGACGACGATGAGGGCGACAGCGATGGCTCTGACAGGCATGGGAATATCCACTCCAGCGACCTCTCGGGAACATCCGCATCCCCTCCACAACCAGGCGACCCGCCCCGAGGACCGCCACCGCCAGAACCAGTCCACCGGAGCCGGTCCCCACGACGCCGAGACGACATCCCTACTGCTGTGCTGGCTCCACTCCGGCTGCAGGATGCGCTCCCGCCACCAGCCTTTGACCTCGACTTGCAGCAAGTCCCACTGCCACACACGCCAGCGGCGGTACATTATCTCCTTGCGCCGTGGGCGCCGGACTGGATGAGTTTTACTCTCCCCAGGCTCCTCAAGCCGGCGACTGTGGGGGTGCTGCGGCACATGCGACATTGGAGCGACGTCCTGTTTCGAGCGGCTACATCAGCACCGCCCGAGGTTCACATCTATGTCGATGGCTCCTGGCACGAAGGCCTGCATCTTGGTGGCTATGCAGTGGCCGTTCTTTTGGTCACGGCCGGCTCGGCCTCGCTCTTTGGGCTCCTGGGTGAACAGCTGCAGGGTAACCCACAGACGCCTTGGCAGTTCGATGCGGCCCCTGCTTTGAAGACGGAACAGGCTGCCTTGATGACGGCTCTGCTGTGGTGCCTGCAGAGCCGTTCCTTCCTCATGCCGGCCGCCTATCGCATCTTCTACGACTGCGCTGTTGCTGGCGGGGCGGCGACGGGCGCCTGGGACTGCGACCAAGGTATTGGCCTCCAGACGCGCGCCGTTGCCCAACTGCTTCAGGACATTGCCCCCGTGCCTGTCACCATTCAGCATATCAAGGCCCACGCGGGGGACCCGATCAATGAGCTCGTTGACACCCTTGCGAAGGAGATGGCCCAAGGGACAGCCGTCCTCCCTGTACCGCCAGCACAGGCCTGCCGACTTGTGCAGCAGGTCGACCTCACATGGCTGCCCCTCGTGGTGCAGAACCTGACCAACGACGCCTACCCTGTGGCGGCTGGACGACAGCTGCAATGGAACGAGGCAGTGCAGTTCAAAGCTTCGGAGCTACAGCCCAGCCAGCTGATCCCCACGGTCAGTGAGGATGGTGGTACCCGGGACATTGACCCGGAGGCCTTCACCACGACGGTGCTTACGCTCAATGCCCAGACGATGAGTGGACGGCACAAGTACTATGAGGAGCAGCTCCTGGGCCTTGGCGTACAGATCGCCTGCTTCCAGGAAACACGTGGACGAGCCGGCCTGACTGAGAGCAAGGCCTTCCTTCGCTTGTCTACTGACTCCCAGTCACACTGGGGAGTATCGATATGGCTCAACAAGATCCAGGGCTTTGTTGAGCGCGGCGGCCGTCCCGTCATTGCGCAGGAGGCTGATCTGAAGATTGTCATTGACCAGCCGCGCCTGCTTGTCATTGCTATTGATGTTGGAGGTGCACGAGTTGTGGTCTACTCGGCGCACTGCCCTGACAGCTCCAAAGGTGATGCTGCAACTGGCTTCCTGGCCACTCTTGCGCAGGCTCTTCGGCCGTACCATCGCTCTTGTCTGGTACTTGGTGGCATTGACCTCAATGGCCGAGTCCCGACTGGGTGCCCCGGCCACACTGGCGAGCTCACGTTTGGCCAAGCTGACGCCANTGGCGAGGACATGCTCCGGCTGGCCAAAGACTTGGGCTTCTGGTTTCCGTCTACGTACGAGCAGCTCCACGTGGGTCCCTCGACCACTTTCCACCATGCGCAAGGCTCTGCCCACCGCATTGACTACATCCTTGTGGGAGGGACTGCTACGATATGGAGCACGAGGAGCCACGTTGAGGACAGCTTTGATACCCTCAACCTCAATGACGACCATAAGCCTGCCGTTGTGGCGCTGCAAGGCGCCTTCNTCCTTGTGGGAGGGACTGCTACGATATGGAGCACGAGGAGCCACGTTGAGGACAGCTTTGATACCCTCAACCTCAATGACGACCATAAGCCTGCCGTTGTGGCGCTGCAAGGCGCCTTCGGCGCCCCTGGCGTCCGCAAGCGCCTCTGGCGACCCAGGTTCGACACGGAAAAGATGCTTACACCCGAGGGGCGAGCTACCATCGCTGCGGCGCTGAGTAGCTTTCGGTCGCCGTCTTGGGACTGCCACCCGGACCAGCACTGCCAACAGCTGCAGGACTTTCTTCTCGGGATCATGCAGACCCACTTCAGCTGCGAGGACAATGGGCCAAGGGCTGTCTATATCCCGGACGAGGTCTGGGCCTTGCGCTGTGCGAAGCTTGCGCTCAAAAATCGGACGCGACACCGCACTGGCCTGTGGAAGGACCTCGTGGGGAGAGCTTTCTGCCAGTGGCGTGATAGTGAGGATTTTGCCGTCGCCCCGTTGGTGGCGAAACAGGGCGTCCTTTACGAGATCGCGGCTGCAGCCATCAACTTCGCCACGGGGCGCATCAAGCTTGGACTCCGCGCGAGCAAGAAGGACTTCCTCAACCGTATTGCGAACGGTGGCGTTGCCAAGGCTGCTGAGATTCTCAGCGTTGCCAAGCGGGCCGGTGTTGGTGGCAGACAAGCTCGGCCGTTCCACCGACCGCTGCCGGCCTTGCTGATGCCTGGTGGTTCCCTTTGTGCCACCAGAGCCGATAGAGATGCCACGTGGCTCGAACAGTTCAGCAAACAAGAGTTTGGGCGCATCGTCCCCACGGCCGACTACCTCTCGCTGCAGGACAAGCCTGTTGTAATCGACGAGAGCCTTGACTGGACGCTGGCGGACGTCCCGGCGTACTTCGAAGTCGAGCAGGCCTTTCGGCATGCTCCGACACGTAAGTCTTGCGGCTTGGATTGCCTACCAGGTGAATTACTGAAGGCCGACCCCGCGGGCATGACAAAGGCTGCCTACCCCTTGTTCCTGAAGGCTGCCCTGTCACTCAGGCAACCCGTACAGTGGCGCGGTGGAGTTCTACGGGAAGCATGGAAGCGAAAGGGCTCCGTCCAGGACCCGACCAGCTACAGGTCCCTTTTCATTTCCTCGATGATGGGGAAAACATTCCATAAAGTCCTTCGGTCCCGTGCCACGCAGTATGCTGGAGACATGCTGCTGGGCTTCCAGATGGGTGCACGCAAACAGGCTCCAGTCACGCTTCCTGGCCTGTTTATCCAGGCGCACCTGCGCCGAGGTTGCCGCGACAATGTCTCCACGGCCGTCCTCTTCCTCGACGTTCAGTCGGCCTATTACACGGTGATCCGGGAAATGTCGGTTGGATTGATCGAGAGCGACGAGAGTGTCGCGAAGGTCTTCCACTACTTTGGCTTGGAGCCGGAGGACCTTCTCGAGTTCTGGGGCGACATCCGTCAGGGCGGCATTATGGGCCAGTCGGCTATGCCGGCACCGCTGCGGCACATGGCCAAGGACATTATGCATCAGTCGTGGTTTGTCACCGGCTATGGGACCTCGGCGCGCCTTTGTGTGACGCAAGCGGGCTCGCGCCCTGGCGAGGCGTGGGCCGATCTGGTCTTTGCTTATGTGTTGGGCAAGATTCTCTGCCGCATTCGTGAGGCTGCTACCGGCGAAGGGCTGTTGCAATCCCTCCCCGCCGACATCGCAAGTGGCCCCTACGCCGCACAGGGCGACGGCCTGGAGGTATCGGCTCTTGAATGTGCATGGGCGGACGATGCTGCCTTCCCGACGGCGGACCCGCGGCCTGAGAGGCTCCTTGAAAAGGCTGCGAGGCTGTCCTCCATCGTCCTGCACGAGTGTGCCAGGCACGGACTTCAGCCCAACCTGCGTCCGGGTAAAACAGCCTTGTTGCTGGCTGTGAGGGGCACAGGCTCCCGGAAGGCCAGGGCTCGATGGTTTCATCATGGCCGCAGTGTCATTACCCTCCCGGACCTGGCCGTTGAGCTACCCGTGGTTGGAGCCTACACCCACCTGGGCGGGGTGGTTGATGCGGCGATGACGGGTAAAGGAGAGGCACGAAGAAGGCTCGCCCTTGCCCAGGCGGCCTACGACGATGGGAAGCGACTCCTTTATGGAAACACCACCATCCCGCTGCTCACCCGCTCGAGCCTCTTTCAGACCTCCGTTCTGGCGACTTTCTTCAACCTGGGCCTATGGGTGCCGACTGGACAGTCATGGCAGCACCTGACCGGCGGCTTCACACGGATCTTACGTGGGTTGCTCACCAAGCAGTTCCCGGGCGACCTCCTCTACAACGTTGCCGCCCCCGCGGTGCACATCCTGACCAACTGCTACCCGCTGGAGCTGTTCGCCAGGCGAGCTAGGCTTAGCCTCCTGGCTTCCCTTTGCAAGGCCGCTCCTGAGGAGTTGTGGGCGATGCTCCAGGCGGAACAGCAGTGGCTCTCTGCTGTCCGAGAAGACCTCAGATGGCTGCGGGCTGACGACCCAGAGTGTCCTCTTGACAATGCGGCTGGATGGCCACACTGGTGTACCCTATTCCGCTGCCGCACCAGTTGGGTCAAGCGACGAGTCCGCAAGCTCTTGCAGCAGGATTTCCACGCCTTCTGCGAGGAGCAGATGGCTACTCTGTCTCTGTGGGCGTTGTACCGACGACTACTGCGGGCTCGCCCCCAGTGGGCAGCGCCTGGAGTGTGGAAATGCCGTCCCTGCGGTCGCCTTGTGAAGACCAGGGCGGCGCTGGGGGCGCACTTTTTCAAAGTGCACCAACGTGCAGCCAGGCATCGCCCCTTTGTTGAAGGGACGCTATGCAGAGCGTGCGGCCGCCAATACTGGACTACAGTCAGGCTGGCCAATCACCTACGCGATCATCCACGGTGTGTGGACACCCTGCGGCAGCACCGGCTTGCAGCCCCTACTACGGCCCCTGGTCGAGGCAGCAAGGTCTGGCGAAAGTGCGAGGAAGAGTCCTACAACCTCGCTGTCCCTGGCCAGGCACGACCGCCCCTGCCCGAGCCTCAGCACGCAGGCTGGGACGCGGCCCTTGTGGTGGCGCACAAGGACCTTTGTGATGCGCTCCTGGTCCACGATCTTCCGGCGGACGCCACCCAGCTACGTGCTCGGTTGGCGGTTGTCCTGGGACGCCACCCCCTGTTCCCAGAGGAGGAGATGATGATCGTCACCCACCTGGGCGGGGAGATCCACGAACTGAGGGACAGCGACTCCAATGAGTATTGGAGCGAAGATGTGTATAGTGCTCTCCGCGAGGCGGTGGCTTTGTACCAGCCCTGTAGTGCGACTGCCTGCGATGCCTCGTTGATAAGGGTGGCGGGCGAGCCCCTGCAAGCCTTCAGCCGAAGGCTGACAGAGTTTGATTGGGAAGCCGCTGTCTTAGAGGCCAGACGGCCTCACGAGACCCCAGGAAGTGCCTTGTATACGCTGTGCAGCCGGGACGTTGCTTTGAACTGCAACAGAGAGGCACTGACTGTAGCAACCGTGAGTGATCTGTACTGGCCTCTGATACCGCCAGTGCTCCGTGAGGTGTGGGATACAGTGCTGCAGGGCCGTACAGTGAGGCTCCGCGCGCCCGCGGCTTTCTGGGAGCACCGACTTTCCCTCTCGTTCAGGGCCCTGAGGGCCGATCTTGCAACCAATTAAGCTGCGTACCGACCTCTGAAAGCCTGCAAACAAATGTATACATACGGTTTACGGTTTTGGTAACTTGCACCCTCGATCCGAAGCCGGAGAACGAAGAGTTCGAAAGAACTCCCAGCCTGCGGCAGAGTCTCTCCGCCCTTTCCTGAAATGGCCCCAAAGCAGCCGTGAAACTCTGCAGCGGCTTTTGGGGCCCGGCTTTTATGCAGATGGGAGTCTTACGACTGCTACTGTACTAAACTTCATGTCTGGTAGCAGAGTACTGGCAAGTCCGAGTTGCGAGAGTGTAATGTCTGGTAGAGCCTAGGATCTCGATAAAAGGGGTCCTTGATTGTGATAAACTCTTCTTCAACCCTTGACTTCACTGCCATACCCACAGCTAGGTGTGGTGTGCAGGGTTACAGCCCATATTGGAATTCCTCATGCTCGATCCTCCTATTCAGGGTTTAGGTTAGGGTCCTCCGATTGTTTTAGAGGAACTTCTCGCGTTCTTATCAGGGTAGTTGCGGTAGTGAGGAGGGCTAAAGCTTCAGAAGTCTACTTTCAACCCGGCTTTTGCGACTCTTCGGAATCCTTTCTGCGAAGGGTGCCACAAGTGCCACTGGGTCTGCTGTCGCCATGGGCTTAGCCGATCGCCCCTATTTTGGACTTTGTGCATTGGGTTTCCATGCTTATTTCACACTAAACCCTGGAGACCCCTATCCCTATCCCTCTCCCAAGATTCAGTGGTTTCGAGCAGAGGTCTGCAGGCTCACTGTCTGGTGGGCTTTCAGAGCCTTCGAAGCAGCGGTCCTTGAACCTGAACTACAGCCATTATGAGGAGTGACACCGTGCGTTCTTCCTCTTGAGTTTGGCAGCGCCTCGCCTTTGCGAGAAAAAGCAGCTGCCTGTCTTGTTCACACCCAGGAACCCCTTTTCAGCGAAACCCGTGATGCCCAAAAAGCCCGACAACCCCTCTAAGAGTTTCCTTATCCCGAAAGCCTGAATCCCAAAATCCCGTCTAAGCCCCAAATCAGCCATAAACCACCCCCCGCCCCGAACCCTGGCAGGTCGAAAACTTGTTTCCCCAAGCCCGGTGCTTCTGAAGCTTAGGACCCAAGCAGGCCGAGCGCTGGAATATGCTCCCCCCCAAAACCTGTGCGTCCCAAGCACCTACATCTTAGGTTGTTTTGATCTGCCTGTTAAGGAGTACGAGAGGCAACCGCATCAGTTCTGCAAAGCCCCGGAAACGTCAAATCCCCGCAAAACAGCGTGGCAGCCTTGCTGCCTGCAGGCTCCAAAAAGCCCATGTTCCATGTCTGACAATCCATCCTGGACAGCTCTGTGCAACTCACCAAAGCCTCATCCCGCACTGCTGCAGCGCCCTCATTGCACGATTTGGAACCGCTTCCCTTCTGTCCTTAAAGAGGCGCATGTTCCCACAAGACTTAGGGGTAGCTTGAGTGCAACAGAAAGGACATGCACAAACAGCCCCCGATGCCCTTTCGAACCCCCTGAAATACTTCAGAAAACAATGCAACTTACGGTCGACATTTCTCCAAATAAGAGGGTATTTGGCTCTCTGAATCTTTGATGCAAATACAGGTGCCTTGTTTCGGGAGTCGAGAGCTTCGAGAGGCGGCAGTGCCCTGAGCCGTTCGTGATGACTGTCGCTGTTTAGAGTTTAGGGTGTAGGCATCTCGCTGGGGTTAGCTTTTAGGCTTCTCTGCAGACTAAAGCAAACCCAGCCAATTGTTGAACATGCAATGTTTGTGAAGGGTCCATGGGGTGGCTTTAGATGTTTACTGTAGCCTTTTGGTTTTGCATACAACTGCGCAGTGGTTTGTTGCTATTGCTATCCTCATTGCAGTCGTTAAAGTACTATTAGAACGATACATGAGGCAGTAGTTGGTACTGTCAGTGTTAGAGCCGTTTCAGTTTCAGAGCTCCAGCATTGAAGATGAAAATTTGGTGTCATCACCACAGCCTAGAGCCGATTGAGATCTTACAGCTAGAGCAGTTGCCGGACTTGTAGTGGCTGTTGCCAAATCGTGCTCAAATTGCCTCTGGTTCTTGGCTAGACGGTGGTGATGATGATGATGATGGAAACATCCCTCTCCGCATCACCTTTATCTTCATCATGGTGACGGCTGCGGTTGCAACCGAGTGTACCGTTGATCATCACACAGATCACCACGACTCTCTTGATCACCTCTTTTACCATTGCTTTACTTGGGGCCTTCTTGTTGCTGCTGCGATTCAGGGTTTAAAGGCGTCGGTTTCAGTTCGAGACAGGACTGTCAGCAGTTTGCATCCTTGTACGCAAGGCTGGCGGTTTAGGGATGCAGGGCTTCAGGGAGAGACACATTTACACATACATACATACATACATGCATGCATGCATACATACATACATAAATGCAACAACACACATATGCTAATAATGCTGAGGACAACAAGCGCTTTCCATCGGTTGATTTGCGTCTTGATGGGGACGAAACGCTTGAACATTCGTCTAGACAGTTAACTGAGATCGGTCTGGAAGTCTCCTGTCGCAAACTCGGGTTTGCCGCCGGTTTGTCAAGCTGGGGCCAAAGGTGATCCGCACCTAAATCAAACTCTCGCTGCCGCCATGACACGCGGCCGTGCCCGCCTGCGGACGCCCACCACATGCCATCTCGACTGCAGTAGTAGGGGTACCACGAGCTGTATCGGAAGCGGGGTGGTCGACGCCTCAATACTGCCAGGTAAGAAGTTACCCCCAAGACAATCTTTTGGATCCCATGACAAGGGAGTAGACCTGCAATTCGGTACTTTTGCCGTTTCGATAGCGTAGCTAGTCCAGCCCACAGCCTTTCTGCGAGTGTAGGGCCCCCCCCCTGCCCAGTGTAAGGATGATCTGCTTACTCCTGACCCTTCCTGTATGCCGTTTCTTCCCCAGTGCTGTTGTATGCAAAAAGAAAAAGAAACGGGCCCAGGTCTCCTGGCCCTGCTCGCCACGTGGATCAGCTGGCGGGCAGCTTCCTCGCTGCAGTTCGTGCCGAGCCTCGGGCCGCCAAGGGGAGAACTCGATTTTGAGGGGGTTTTGGGGTTTTGGGTTCTTCAGAGACTCAAACAGCTCATGACCTTCCCACTAAGTAATAGACTTTGTATCAGAGGTACGTCCCGACAGATGCAGGGTGCAGGCTCTAGGGAGGGGCTTAGCCCCAAATCCACTCGATCGATTTTGTAGGGCATAAGGTCTCAAGGAAATGTCCAAAAGTTCTTTTGGACTTGAAACACTGATCGGCCACTATACCGAAGATACTTGAATTAAGAAGGGTTTGGGGCTCACAGAGGCTAAATGATTTAATGTTGCAATACCTGAACGCTACACCACGCGACTGTGGAAGACCTACGGAGGATTTCCGGCAGAGCCCCGGCACGTGGGCCTGAGCCAACTGCAGAGCGCTTCTCGGATCATGGAGAGTTGCGGATTGGGGTCTCGGGCACTTGGAGGTTCCTGTAGTTATAACTAGAGTTATACGTTATAAGTCCCCGTTTATGGGTTCCATATAAAAGTTACCCTACCTGTAACCCCAGGTACAACTATCCACGAAGCTCCAAGCGGCGTAGCTTGCGATTTTGCACGTAGAAGTAGTTTCGATCCTAGGCGGGAGGCTTTTCTAGCAGCCTAAGAGCCCGTTTTCAGGGGGAAACCCATGATCCCATAGAGGTATCTAAGGCATGTTTGGGGTGCCCCCGATTTGCGAGATCATGTAACAGTGCGGGCCTAACACAAGCTGGGTCTTCGAACCCACGGAATATTCGCAATGACAGCTTCTTTGATGCCGGCGGCAGGTCCTTGAAGGATTAGGTTGTAGTAAGTTAAGTTATGAGCCTTCTCATATCCCGGGTAAGTAGCTTTCCGTATTGAAGAAGCTGAGGTACCTGGCAGGTTGGTGCCAGTCTGAATTCGGCTCCCTTCTAGGATCCTTATGGTACAAGTGAAGAGTGAAAGAGCCGACCACGTATGTCCTTCGAACTGTTGTCGCTGCGTAGCTCTCCTGGGGACACAAGTTTGCCCCAGTCGGAGCCTCTTTTTGCTCCCTTTTATCCATCCCGAAACCCCGTCTCGGCTGGCAAAAGGGCGGGCCGTTTGACTTTGCGGACTGGGACCGCAGGGCGCCAAACTTACTAAAGGTACTTTAAACGTCCAAACCCCAAAGGCGACCACTTATGAACGTTCCTCTCACTGGTTCTTGCAAGTCGCATGTGGCCGTGGCTCCGTCGGATTCTCGAGGTTCCGGAAGCTGGACCCAAGCAGCCGTAGCCGGCTTGCTCATCACGCCCACCGCAGCTTTCGCCGAGGTGCCGTTTTCATCCTATCATTCTTTTATGCTTCCAATGTTTCAGGATTCGCCTTTTTCGGCTTTGAGGAGTTGGCGCAGCCTTTCGTCCTTGAGACCTTTGAGTCCTTCGGGGCTTGGGATTCTTTCCTGGGCACAGCGCCAAAAAGCTTTGGGTCCAAAGCGATGACTCACTTTCGGACCGGATCTGGCGGTATTCAGGATTGGAGGGTCCAGGCTTGAGCTTCGCCGGCCCAAAACTAAAACCTGCAGCGCGCCATGCTGCAAAAGCCTTCGTGAGATGGGTAAAGGGTTCTTTAAAGGATTTCGGGGATTTAGGCTTTAAATCTAAATCCGAAGCGACTTCAAGATTGAAACGGAAAGCTTCAGCCCCGAAGCCTAAACCTGGGGTTTTTCCGGCTCGGCCCCCAGGACGGTGGTGATTGGTTCGACCCTTTCGTCACTTTGAACGCCAACATCATCGAGGCCTGCGAGTCTGAGACTTGTCAGTTGCGCAAGGAGATTCTGACGATGATGATGATGATAATCAACATAGCGGGCCTTCGCGGCTGCTCAGGCTTTCAAAAACAGTGTTTGAAGCATCATACTTCGTAGCCCGCAAGGCAATCGACAGCGTGATTGGGTCTGCCGGCGCAGCAATCATCCTGTACACGATCCTTGTCAAGGCGTGTCCGAGATTCCTGGAATTGCATGGCATGGCATGGTGGATCTCAGGATGCCTCGAGCTGCAGCTTCCGGTGTCCTTGTATTCTCTGGGCGAGGCAGCCAAAAGTCTTTCCATCGAAAGCATGGTCTTGGAGAATAGACTTGAAACGTCATCGGCTATCGGGATCCTGGCAGTATCGGCGCACTGCTCCCTAAACCTGCAAACCTCTTGCTGAAAATCTTGAACCACGAATGACACATGCACTACAGGATAGAGCGGCTTTATTGCGCTTGGCAGCCAGCGTGCATGCTTTTCGTTACACACACACACATGCCTCCTAGTTGTGTACTGGTGACAACCCAGATCGTTCAACGAGGTGGTCACCTACCCGCTTCAGCAGCCTGCCTTGCGCGCCTCCGCGCTCTTGCAGCTCCCTGGATTCCAGGAAGAACAGCCCTCTTAAGAGAAAGCAAAGCAGCAGAGCCCGCAGACCCGATGAAAAAGCCCTCCTTTTGAAGCAGCATGGCTAATGCTTCCAGCCGTAGAAACTTGAACCGTAAGATTCCCAAAGCCATTATGCAATCAGCGCGAAAATTTGCTGTCTTCATCTATCACCCAATCAGAGAATCCCCTTTTGGCATTCAAGGGTTTCGTCTGTGCTGGTGGAACTCGTTCTTTCCCCAGTTCAGCGGGTCTCGGATTATACAGCACTGACAAATATGCGAGGCTTCGCACGTGAAGCGTGAGTAGCCTTCGTTCGACAACTACAGATCATATAGTAGCACGTAACAGCTCGATAGCATCATCCAGCCTGCCGGCGCATGGACAGGGCTAAAGACACCTGAAATAACCTTGCAAATAGAGGGCCGGAGCAGAACTGGTCTTTCGGCAAGGGCTGTCCTGGATTCTCAACCCATGATACTCGAAAGCCGAAGCGATTCTCCAGGTAAAGCATGTGCGCACGAAACCATGATAAACCACGCACCACGGACCTGCAAGCGTGCTCGAGCCCTCGAAAATGCACTGCTCAGAAAGCCCAAAAACCGCTGTTCATGCAAAATAGTACACCTCAAATGAATCATAAGAGGACGCTTCGATCATACATGTGGTAAAGGGGCGCTTGCCCAACAGTAGGAAAAGCCCATCTCTCAAGCCTAGCGAGCTCGCCGCCTCTCAGCAGAGTATTTCTGAAGACACGCTGTTAGGATGCTGTCACCGCAGCTGGATGAGATCAATCGGCAATACAAGGATGATGAGGACGCCCTCTCGGGGTGCCAGCAAGCGGGGATTCCGCGCAAAGTGAGGCCGCAGGAGACTGATCCTCAACTCAAGCAAGCATATCAGCCTCCAATGGTCAACCGGCTACTCCGCAAGTCTTACACCATGCGCCTGACGCTGGTGGTGAGTTTGTGTTCAAGGGCCACCCAACAGATCACGTGACTTGGTTGTCGTTGCCTTGTGTACTGTTTAAGCACAGGCCTAAGTAAGTATCTTGCTTCGCGGACAGAGATGCTCGGAATTCTTTTTCGCCGTGATCAATTCATAGCGGTCCCATGCACCGGCACGCAAAAGCGGCTTTCAGTTTCAAGCAGTTCCCAGCGCAGAATCAGATGGAAACTGCCGAATGCAAACCTCTTAGCCTTCAACCCAAGCCCAAACTTCCACACACCTCACCTTCCAAAGCTTTGACCCTGAACCTTGAAGGACAAGAAGGGACAGACCCTGCGGGATCTCTATGGCAAGGTGGGCTCTTTTGGGCCACTGCGCCGTATTGCCTGCAACAGCACACACCAAACCTTCGAGGACTTGGGAACATGCCATTGAGGAACCTTCCGTTTCATGCTATGGAATCCCAGAACCTTTGTCTGATTCTGTCGCCAAGCCTCAGGCTTTAAAATGGCCCCAGAGGCCTTCTGAAATACTCTTTGGGCGACCGCAAACCCCAAAACCTGAGCTTCCCGAGGTACGGTGGAGGTTTAAAGCACCTGATACCTTCACAAGTCTTTGCAAAACTTGGTCTGCCCTAGGCCCCAGGCACTTTTTGCCGCTTAGGATCATGTCATTTCTTTGTCTCATGTCTAAAGGACCCCCACTTTTCAGCCTGCGCTGAATGTCTTTTTGTGGCCGCACCGCCAGGTGGGACTGAACCCATTCCTCTCGCTGGTCCCCGTTCTGTGCCCTGGCGAAGCGCGAAGTGAGGGAGACGGGGGAGTTTGGGAAGCCAAGGGCCAAGGGCCAAGCAAGCCAAGGAACTTCCTTCGAAGTGCAGTCATGTCAAGTGTAGTTCAGGCTCAACAGGGCCTGCGCAGGGTTTCTGAACTACACCTAACCCAGACCCACGCACACCAAACCTTGGCAATAAACCCTGGACCGCTTGAGGATCAGGTGAAGCATCACACGGACCCCAAGCAGAGCAGTGTTCAACCCCGTGAAGCCACGGTATTGCCTGCAATTTTGCCTGGATGAACCTCCCCCTGAATTTCTCTGCGCAACCCTCCATAAGAAGTAAAGTCTATAGGTTTCAGATTCCGCTCTTCGTGGCGCTCTTCCGGGCTATCGGACGACTGGCCTCACAGGACGACCACTTCAAGGCCAGCCCTGTTCTTTGGGTTTCCGCTGTCTCTTTGCTTGGTGGGAGATTCCGAAAATTAGGGGTACCTTATTTTGGGGTCCTTACAATAAGGATCCTACTACTTAAGTAGGGTACTATATTAGGGTCCCCTATTTCGGAAACTCCCTGGTGGAGGTTTACGATCAAGCATGTGACTCGATGTAAGAATCTTCGGTTTGCTTGAAGCTCTTAGCCGAGCTGCTTGGACTTTGGTTTGGGGTTTTCTATTTTGGAAGAATAGCTTTTACTACGATGAATACCTCAAGTCAATACTGCCCCAAAATCACAAGTCAAATCGTGGCAACCGTTATGAATAATATGATTTGAGGTACATTGCTTAGTTCAGGGGCTTGGGCGTTATAAAACACTTTGTCTTGTTCGACTTGATCGATGCACTGCTTCGTTCTTTCCGAGCCAGCTTGGGATATGGAGGTCTTTTCGAAGTACTTGCAGTTTCATGGCAAGTAGGATGCGAAGCAATGTACCGATGGTTGTCACTACTTGCTTTATGAGCCAGTAATGCGCGCAACAGACACCTACGACCACCCGACAGTCATAGCGTTTCGAGCCAATAAGGACAACTGAGGCAAACTGTGACGGGAGCCTGGGCGTCAAGGTCCAACTGTAGAGCTCAAACAACGAAACTGCAAATCTACACCGTCGACCCTGAAGCTGAACCCACAAGGGCCCGGCCCCGGGCTCTCTTCTATTGAAAAAAGCTCAGCCAAAAATACCCAAACCTCGCCCCCCAGCCGCCAAAAGGAGCCGTTTCTTTGGATTCCAAGCCTCGCCGGCCCGGTTAGCCAAGGGAAGCCCAGCAGCTCAGATTGCAAACTCTAGGATGTTTAGGACTGGGGCTTAGGGTTCCGGGAAGGATGTGGGTTCTCTAAAGTAGGGTCGCGTTTTAGAAGGGTGCCGTACTAGTGTAGGGACTTACCACGGGACCCAAATATTAGGAACCATGTGTACCGTCGCGTGCAGGGTTGGGTGTTGGGTCCTTAGGGGGCAGGGCCTTGGGGGGTTCAAGATTGAGGGGTTGACGGTTTTCAGGGCGCGACTTCATTCTCCTAAGTGACTACGGGGCGGATCCAAAGTTCAGGAGGGCTCACTATAGGGCTTTAGGGTCAAGGGATTAGGGTCTTCGGGTTTAGGGTGAGGCATATTTCTTTTGAGCGCTCTCTTGTCTTGAAGTTGTACTGCCTACCCACAGCCGTGAACTCCAGAAATCCGACCTGAGAACCTCGGATCCTCAGAATGAAGGGACCATCCTTCTTGTGGGTATCTTCTCCTATCCAGCAGCCCTTGCCTCAAAAGACAACCCATTACCACAAGAAGCAATCCCTAGCCGGCCTTTGTTTCCTGGGTACTGAGATCTGTTTTTATGCGATGCAGGGTCATCTGCACTCATCCGTCTTTGGCTAGGTTTGTTGTCTTGAATGTGGCAGTCTTCCATGTCCGCTCGTACCGCGTGTCGTCTCCTCTGTTCCGCCCGAGAACAAGTACCGCAGCAGCATACACCCAAATCTCCCGAACGTCTAGACCCTTCCAGGCGCCCGCCCCTTTACACTGCTTAAAAAAGCTCTCAAAACCAAAGCTGAAGCCCACACCCTCCCGGCGCTGAAGGCCTGGATTGGCTTTTGAAGACCCGATCCAGCGAGGCGTTTGAGCCCCTGGTGGGTTGGCAGGACGTGCCAAACTGCTCCCGCGCTTCTTTCTTTCGGCTTCTTTAGGGGTTCGTGATAAACAGGTTCTTCCTGGGTGTTGTTTGGATAAGGCTATTAGTGTTTGGATGTCGCCCTTCAGTGTTTGCAAGACTTCGCCAAAACTGAGGTGCTACCGCACCTCGGAGTACCATTCCCAATTTTATTTCTATGTGCATTGCCAACAGCTGCAAGAAATCCATAAAGCACGGTCTCTTGCTGTCGAACTCCTTCACAGGATGCCACGATGTACTGCGTGCTGCCCCTGCTCCTCGGCCTGCCACGAAGAAGCTTCCCGAAGTCTGTGCCTGTAGGAACCAGTAGCTGCAGCAGCTGGCTTCGGATTTCGGCCTGTTCACCCCAGACCCGAGCGTGAGCGTCAAAAAAAATGCCAGAGAACTCCAAACAAACAAACAAACAAAGCCTTCCC
The DNA here is from genome assembly GCA_003297005.1 of Symbiodinium sp. clade A Y106. Lineage (NCBI taxonomy): Eukaryota > Dinophyceae > Suessiales > Symbiodiniaceae > Symbiodinium > Symbiodinium sp. clade A. The sequence continues at coordinate 24,099 of BGNK01000481.1, read as the reverse complement.
CGCAACCTCCAGCGCTGCTCTGAGGCTGGTCTTCTTGGCCCAGTTCCTGTCCTCCAGGCAAGGGCTGCCGCACTATTTGGGTAAGGGCTTCGTCTCGCAATTCGGCTCTATCTGAGACAATCGGAGCACGACCTATGAGAGTCTCTCCTACGCGGGCCCCACGGCCAAGGGCTACTCTCTTCTCCGGCATTTAAGGCTACGGCCCTCAATGCCGCCACTAAACCTGCAGCGAGTCACGAGCTCCAAACAACTTGCGGGCACTTGCAGGGCCTCTTAGGAAATGGAATCAGTGCGAGTCCAAGACCCGAAGCGACAAAATAGACCATCACACAAAGTCAGCACATGTGGAGCCATCCTGGCAGCCTTAAGCCGAAAACTCCGATGCTGATCTTGATTGCTTGCAGTGCTGGTGTGTTGCTGTATTTTTGCTCTGAAGTTCAGTGATGCTGAGGCTGCTCTCGGATGTGAGCTTGAGATTTTGGCTTTACTTTCGTCAGCAGCGTCCCAATTGCGTCTGACATCATTCCCAACCTGTGAAGTTGGCCTTCGGGCAGGCCATGCGGGAGCCCAAAAAGCCCCAGGCCCAACCTTGTTTTGACTACCTGTAAGAGGCTGTCCTCGTCCTCCTCGGAGAACTCCACGAATGGCGTCCTCTTCCCGTAGCTTGTGCCGGCAACAGGTTTCAAGTTCAATCGCGTCATAGTCGCACGGAATAACACTTAGTGACATGAAGAAGAACACGAAGACGGCTGGATGAACACTAGTAACGCGACTGTTGTCATCACTTTCATATCTGATGCCGTATGGAATTTGGGGGCTGCAGGTTCGCGGGGAGGTAACACTATCCTCGCCTGGCGAGGCTCGAACCATACGGGCCGAAACCGCGAATCCCCTGAAGTTTGTTCAGAGCCTGAGCCTGAACTTTTTGTTCTGCTCGCGGGGAAGCCCAAAGTCACGAAGACTTCGAGACGAAGACTTGGAAAGCAGCCGAGCTCGCATTGAGTCGCGGAATGTAACCCTTCACAACCCTTGGACCCCAGATTTCGAAATCCTTTTCCTTTAACCCTCAAGCCCTAATTCTCGAATCTCTTGGCCTAAATCCCCTACAGCCTTGCCCTAAAACAATCGATGAGTCTTATGAGGCTTTTTATCGGTATTTCGACGCTGGTCTCCCCCTCTGGAGTCGGTGCCTGCGCCTGGTGATGGGATCGGATTTCGCGAGTTTAGAGTTAAAGCTTCAGTGAAGCTCCACTTAGTCTTCATATTGACAATGTCTCAGGGCTCTTTCATACAAGTTAGAATGGAAACCCCGAACAACCCAAGTCTAATTATTATTCAGTGGTCTATACAAAGCTCCTCGGCAGATGGAGTACGGATTGTGTTCTTTGGATACCTGGAGGGCTCGATTCTGCCAGTCCCGAGTTTCTGATGCGCCCATGGAATAGATACCCCAAGCACAAAGCAATTCGAGTAGCGAGTCGCAGTATTTTTTAGTAGTACGTAGTGGTGGTTGCCTGTGGTGCTGCTGGTGCTGCTGCCGCTGCTGCTGCTGGTGCTGGCGTTGGCGCTGCCGCTGCCGCTGCCGCTGGCGGCGGTGGCGCTGGCGGCGGTGGCGCTGGCGCTGGTGGTGGTGGCGGTGGCGGTGGTGGTGGTGGTTTTGCTGGTGTTGCTGGTTTTGGTGGTGTTGGTGTTGGGGCTGCTCTTGCTGCTGCTGTTGTTGTAATTGTTGTTCTAGGAGCAGCATGCGTAGAAGAGAAGCAGCAGCGGAACAGTCGTAGCAGTCCTCGTGGTGCAGAAAAGTATTGTTGTTTTGGTTGCAATTACCACCACAAGCACCGCGGGCTTCCTTTCCAGCCGAGCTCTATAGCGGCATTACTCCAAAGCAAACCTTCATAGCTCTAGTAAAATTAGCCCCAGCCCTTAGCAGAACTCTCGCTCCGATTACAGGTTTAGGCCGATGGCCGGTAGGCCACGCCCTAACACTGCGAGGCTGTCCACAAAGCACCGCTGTAGTTATCCTATTCATAGCAGAATAGAGCACTGAGGGAGCTAAAGCCACCCACCTGCAAATGGTCAGGCTTTGGGCCCAGGGTTTGGTCTGCAGGAGGGGAGGCTGTCACCCTTGTGGATTTTCTGAAACCTTCGCCGGTTAGGTCGCATGTGTTGAGACGGTGCCCCGCCGGGACTTTGTCCAACTCTTGAGGATTTTGTGTTTGATCCATATACGAAGCTTTCAACTTCTCTTGTGCCCGGATATTGACGGAGACAGTACGTCCGTAGGTACTGCAAGACTGACAGCCGCCCGCAATTTCAAGCCCCAATCCCAGGTGTGTATTGGTTCACCAACACGGTGCTGACCACCGCACAGATGAAGGTGACCCAAGACGAAGTCGCGGAGGCTGCTGTGCTAGGAAGGTTCGTGTGGCTATTTTATACTATGTACTATACATAAAAAACTGCGTTGCGTTATGTGAACATTAGACAACATACTTCATTGGATCGTTGTACACCATATATCGTGTGATTTGGTGTCATATTAGATGTATACATCCACACTTACGCATGGCCTCGTGGCAAGGAGTTCCCGGAGTACAAGAAAATCAAGGACGAAGTTGATGCCAAGGAGGCCGATGGAACCAGACATGTTAAGGTTTTGCGGGCCGTGCAATGATGTTTTAGAGCGAGGTTCCTTATGTAGAGAGTGTAGGGCCTTAGGGTGTGACTGAGTACGAGCACAGGATGTCAGAGTCAGGCTGTGGGGCCTGGCTCGGTTGAAGTCCAAAGAGTGTGGCTTGGGAATAGAACTGAAAGGAAGTACCCTTGTACAAATCTTGACTGTGATTTGCCATCACAGTTTCAGCAAGGGGTCACGACAAGAGCAGACGAAGCCTGAAAGAAGAATCGTGCCCGGAAACATGCCCGCCGAGTAACTCATGGAGGTGATCGTTAGTGCGCAGCGTAGGCATGTCAAAGTATAAAGGCCAACGCGACCACAACTACCCTTGAGCCCCTCCTCTCCTTCGCAGAACGGCGCGCGGTACACGCGAGCTTCGCCATTCAAGGAGGCCGGGGTTGAAAGTCTTCCTGGAGATACTTTGCCTTAAATACTTGAGACTTGAGAGTATTGGATTTATTGTATATGCCATATGCTCTGCTCTGGACATCTCTAATTACTTGTCTGAAACCCCATGCGACGAGCAGCAAAGAAGCTTGGCTGCAGGAGGATGCTGTCAAGAAGAGCGTGGACGCGCTGAAGGAAAGTGCGAGTTGGTTTTTGGTCGGGATCTGGGTAAATGTAAAAGAAGGCTTGGGGAAAGCGGGCGAGTGTATGCTTGAGGTGTTCTGATGTTGCTGCGACATTGTATCCGTGATGTGTTTTGGGACAAACTGCTCAACCAAGGGGCAGACTCTTTGGGTCAGTCTTATTACATGTCATCAGTTCTGTCTTCGCAGCACAGTGACCATCTTCATAACCTGCAGCCCACGAACCCTAAACCCCGAATCCTAAATCCCTAAACTTAGAAACACCCCAAGTCCTCCGAACCCCCTGAAGCCGCACACAACCCGCTTATGAACAAGCCCTTCCAATCCCATGATAAAGCCACATTCCCTTGCAAAAGCAGCATCCCCCCGCCCAATCCTTACAAATGACTGGATCCCAAAAAATCAACGACCCTACCAGGTCATAGCCAACAAGAACTGTTAGCAGTAATAATGCAAGAAGACGTGGTTTGCACATTCCATAGAGTTCGGAAAACTACAACTCTGCGCATCAGCACTCGAGAAAAACATGGATCCCTCGAAAATGCACGCCGCCACGGTGTGCCAGTCTCTAGAAAAAGCCATTCGAAACAAAACGGCAGGAAAATACTAAGCCCTGCCACATGCAACCCTTGGAAAGGGACCTAGTCAGGTAAGCGGTGCAGACAAAAAAGCACGGCCCTTAGCCCTTGAAAGAGAAGCGTCAAAGCGTCCCAGGAGCCCGAAGCTCCTCCGAAGAAAACCTCGCGGAAAGAGCGCCGGAGGGGGAGGGGCCGTAGCAAATCCCGGTGAAAGGCCTAGGTCTGTTGGGCATCTAGAGCTTTAGGACTCATAGGCCATAGGCTTTATCGGTTTATGGGTATGGGTTTTTCGGTTCGGGGTTTAGGTACTGGTTGGGATTTACAGGGCTTTAGGGTCGTGGGGCCTGCAGTCTAAAGGGCTTTGGGTTTCAGGGGATTTGCGGGTTTCGGGCTCAGGGTTTTTTAGGCATCGTGTACTTGAGGCTTTGCTAATCTCAGGCCTTTCGGGCTTAGGGGCTGGGATGGGAAGAGTTCTGCTAGAGGTTTCCGGTAGGAGATCTCGGCTTGACGGGGGCTTAAGGTGGAGGTTAATCATGCATCATGATCTAGACATAGCATCCCACCCCAAGGCCTATGCTCTATGCCCAAAACCCCAGAGCAGGGTCCAGATGGGACAAAGTCAAAGGATGCCGCACCGGGCACAGTTGCACATGCGCGCTCAAGGTGCCCAAGTGTGCCCTTGACAAAGGAGTGCCTTAAGTGCAGGCACGTTAGGGGATACTCAGAGACTACACGTCTTGGGCTCCCTGGGTGCGCAGGATATATCGATTTTCGCTGAGCTCGGTCTCAGCTTCTTCAGAGCCCAGCTCCCGATCTGGGATCCCGGGATTTCATGCAAAGGTTTGATTAACGCGTAAACATGTACTAGATCATTCACAAGCATAAGCCGTGGATTCTAGAATCATCCTGGATATTCTAGCAAGCTACATGTTCAGATACTTCTCTAGCAATCTAGCTCCGGAGTCATTGCCGATCTCTTAACCAGGAACCCTTTCACCATGCAGCTCTTAGACTTCACTCCTGCGTTATGCTGGCAGGCTTTAGGATTCGAGACTCATGTTCCCGAATGCGTAGCAGAAGGGTTCCCGTTTTAAAGGTTGGGGTCCAGGGGTCCAATCGTTGACCAGGGATCGTCGCTAAAGCGTTCGCGAAGCGTTCGCGTGTGTCGCGGGTGTGTCGCAGCCGTGTCCCAGCCCCCAGCCCCCACTCCCGGCCCCCGTACGGCCCCGAGCAGCCCCGGTCCAGTTTCAGTCCCCGGCCCCCAGCGCCCCCACCCCCCACCCTGGCCCCCCAGCAGCCCCCGGCCCCCNCCTAACCCGAAGAAAACACCCAAGAAACCCTGAAGCCACAAGCAACGAAAACATCTGCAAGAGGCCTGAATGGCAGATCACCTCTCGCCGGCCGGTTTCCAAAAAATCATAAGTTGTAGAAACAGGCCGAAGGGTTGGCGCCACTAGCGCTGGTGCAGCATTCTGTTTTCAAGCGGCAACGACTGCTCATGACCGGGTTGGTGTCAGTCAGAATAAAAACCGGGACAGCCCAGACCGTCCTGAGGAAAGACGCGTGGCTCCAAACAGGGGACCACAAGAGAGGCAGAAGACACACACACACACACACCCTCACTCNGTTGGTGTCAGTCAGAATAAAAACCGGGACAGCCCAGACCGTCCTGAGGAAAGACGCGTGGCTCCAAACAGGGGACCACAAGAGAGGCAGAAGACACACACACACACACACCCTCACTCTCGCGAACACAAACAAACCAACTAACGAAGCCTGCTACTTCAAGCAACCAGAAGCACCATGAGCAACAAGAGGAGCGCGCCGGAAATTCAGCCTCAGCGGCGGGCCTTCTTGTCCGCCTTGGCTTTGCCTTTACCGGCGCTTTTGCCCTTGGAGTCAGCCCTGCGTTTACGCTTCTGTGGGCAGAAAGACTCAAGGGAACCCAGAGAAGAGGGTGATCGGCATAATCCTCAACTGCTTCCTTCAGGATAGGGTTGAGCACGGTAGTGATCAGGTTATTAGCACGCAGAGCTGCTGAATCGAACAAACACCCTGCTAACAAAACTAACTTACATAGTGATCGAAACATTACAAAACAGAGTTTCGACCATGCATACACACACACAAACACAACAGCACGGACTAGTACATCTCATGATTTCTGCTGGTATGTTGATACCCCACCTGAAAGAACATGCCGATGATGGCCATCATCGCAAGCCTGGAAGAGGTCCATCGCAGGCCATCCGGCCTATGGACCCAGGTTATCAAAAAACACTATCTACCAATTTAGCACACAACCAAAAGTCATCATACCTACTGCACACTGTGGTGGACCCATCCCTGCACCCACCACCAGGTGCTATAGGCACAGACTTCAACAAAACTGNTTTCTAAACGAGCATCACGACACAACACAATTGGTACCAAGTATAACACCAAGTAGCACAAACAGAAGGGACACGAAACACTGCACAAAACACAACCAGGAAAACGACGAAACACAACAGCAGAGAAAGAACAAAAGAAACAACGACCCAACAACGACGAGAACACAAAGAGCACAGCCCTACCCAACAAAGACAACACGGAGACGACAACACAGCACACTACAGCAACAGACGCGCGANCAGACGCGCGAAAGAGCACATTCCATGAGCCACTTCATCATGAGCACCCTGCCCAGGGAAGACGTCAAAAGAAAATAAAGACCAAATAAAATAGGTAGAATAGACGGTGGCAAGAAGCACTGCACAAAGGTATACTCCAAGCCCCGACAGCACAGGGCGTCAAGCAGCCGGGCGGCACCGGTCTGCAGTTCAAGCCAGTGGACGGTACCACTGGTTACACCTCAAATAGANAAGAAGCACTGCACAAAGGTATACTCCAAGCCCCGACAGCACAGGGCGTCAAGCAGCCGGGCGGCACCGGTCTGCAGTTCAAGCCAGTGGACGGTACCACTGGTTACACCTCAAATAGAAGAGTACTCATGAACCAAACTGAATAAGTCAAGCCACTCAGCGTTTCTTGTCCCGCTCCTCTGAGAGAGACAGCCGAGCACNAGAGTACTCATGAACCAAACTGAATAAGTCAAGCCACTCAGCGTTTCTTGTCCCGCTCCTCTGAGAGAGACAGCCGAGCACCAGCCGCACGCTTAACCGGTCCAGGTCCGCCTGTCCCCCCCTTGCCACCACCTTTGCCCGAAAACCAGGTCCTGATGTCCTCCTGCCCGTGTCCCATGTCTTCCATGACCTTCCGCTGCANGAAAACCAGGTCCTGATGTCCTCCTGCCCGTGTCCCATGTCTTCCATGACCTTCCGCTGCAGTTCACCCGGGAGGAATCTGCCTGGTCGCAACCCCAAAGCCGGGTAGGAGCCGCCCTGCTTGCCCACCACTTGCCCCACCGCCGGTGCCCTGAACAACTGGCTGGCCGAAAGTCCAGACCACGTAGGACGAAAGAGCACAACCAAGACCCACGGTTTAGACACGTCCTCCGGTGGTTCACGGACCTGCAAGCTTTCAACCACGTCCTCAGCTCTAAGTCCCGCCAAACCCTGGCAGACGTCCTCAGCAAGCCCCTGGCGACCCAACTGCTCCCTGACCAGCCCAAACACTTGCACCTTAAAAGGCTGGGGCTTGTCCGCCGACCCTGCCGACCCTGCCACCCCTCCCTCAGACCGGACCTTGCCCGCGCCCTCTTTCCACACGCCCCACGCTTCCTCCAGTCGCGCACGGAACTCGCCTTGGGCAAACACCACCCACTGCCGCTGGACCTTGTCCTTCCCAAACCCCTTTGCCGTGGCATTGGCAAGTGCTTGCACATGCTGCAGCTGATGCTCGATGGCATCTACACGAGTGCTCACGGACCGCTGGCCGGCCATGCTACTGCCTACGCTGTCAAGAGGAGAAAAGCTGCGCTACAGATGAAAGCATTTCAGATGATACTTGAAGTGATGAACGCTCTTAAAAATGTCGCTTGGTTGACCGCTCTGAACGCAAAGACTGCACGGTGCAGGGAAATCTTTTTCTTCGAGTCGATGGTCTGCTGCGANTCGCTTGGTTGACCGCTCTGAACGCAAAGACTGCACGGTGCAGGGAAATCTTTTTCTTCGAGTCGATGGTCTGCTGCGATATGCATCCTCAAACTAGGCGCACCAGGCCATAATCCTTGACAGAATGGACACTTGAAGGGAATCAGTAGTGCGTGATCATAGTTCTTGTGTCGCGTTAACCACATTTCCCGTTCGAAAGATCGCGGGCACAAATCACAGTCAAAGCCGCCTTGCCTATANTAGCCCTCCTTTGGTAGTATACCTCCGCCCGCACCCAGGAAAGTCGCATTCAAATTCCCCATCCTCTACGTCAGTGGTTCTAGAAATATTGCGCAAATTCCAATACTTAGTTCGGACTCGAGGTGGCGCCGTTCCGTCTAAGATAGCCTTCGCATCAGCTTGCCGTTTGACGTACCATGCAGGTGGGCGCTGTTTACGTGAGACTCTTCGAGGCGTAACTCCGGTATGAACATTAACCANCCTCCGCCCGCACCCAGGAAAGTCGCATTCAAATTCCCCATCCTCTACGTCAGTGGTTCTAGAAATATTGCGCAAATTCCAATACTTAGTTCGGACTCTAGGTGGCGCCGTTCCGTCTATAAGATAGCCTTCGCATCAGCTTGCCGTTTGACGTACCAGGTGGGCGCTGTTTACGTGAGACTCTTCGAGGCGTAACTCCGGTATGAACATTAACCACCGTTTCCGCAAGACCGCCCTGTTGAGAAAGAACCACAGTGGCAACTAGTAGCCGAAAC